>JBBBDQ010000698.1:335000-816763 GCA_037127315.1 Ascarosepion bandense | reverse complement strand
GTTCAGAATTGTTGGATTTACGCCGCTTTGGACTTATATCCCAAACACAGATAAAGGCAGTCCATCGCTATCAGAATATCACACCCACGAGACACTCCGGTCAGTCGCTGATCATTGTGGCTTTGGTAGTCGCGTTTGTAGCAAGTGTTTTCCAACTGGCGTCTCGACTATTCTGAATCCAAAACTGATCTTATATTGAAATGATTGCTATCCAAGGCTAAGGACCAGTCTATCCTATTTTGATTTGGAGATCGAATCCTGTTTTATACGAAAATCATTCATCCTTTAATAGTTACTTTTTTTTAAAATTTAATTTGTAATGTTAGGTAAAAAAAAAATCAAATGTTATTAAGATCTAAGCTTCACAAATCAGGCTAGCCATTTCACCTAACCGTTTCGAGGAGATCACGAGTAGTTTGCACCGACACTGAGAATTCAAACTTAGCATGAGCAAAACAAAATCTTAGACGAAAGAAAAGGAAAAAAAGACACCAGATGTTAAAATTCGAAAAATTTAATCTTTAATAGTCTATTATGCTTATTTTATTTTGTAACATCTATAAATGTATGTAGAACATAAGCACAAGTTGATAAAATAGCGAGGTTCATAAAGAATTGTCCGAGTCTCCCAATCAGACTTGAATCCCCGGTCGGGGAGGGGGTTGTACGCACCAGCCCTACTACATGCATACTGCATCGTTTTTGTTTCTTTTACTTCCCTGCAAAAATCTTGCCATTATATATATATATATATATATATATATATATATATATATATATATATATAACACTTCATCTTTCTGCGTGCAACTGGAACAGCTATGTCAGTAACGAAGATGAATGCTACGAACACCATTCTTGAGAAGATTCCTTATTCTTCTTTTGATTGGCGACTTGATGCAATCATTTGCCATGTCTTTTTTCTGAGACCTTAAGGCAAATGAATTTTCTTCTCCACTTAAAAGATATTCTCTTTTTTCCTACGTATATGAACATTACTAATTAACACAAGCTTTTGTATTTCGGATACAGATACATTTCCTGGGATTTCTCTTAATGTGTCCATCAGAAGTGTTTGTAATATCGCTCGCTCCACTTCTGTAATAATGGTTTTCTTCAAATGCCACGTTCTTGAAATTTCTATTTTCAGATCATTCTTCTTCTATGTGCCTCGTCCTTTCAGGACGTTGGCGATCATTGCTTTCCACGTCTCCCTATCCCTGGTGGCTCTTAGCACGCTTTCTCCTGTTACACAACCCAAACCCCGCTCTGCCATCCACTAGCTCAAGCCCATAAATCTAGAAGATAAATGTATAGAGACTAACATGGGCACAAAATGAGGGATTAATTTATATATTGATTATAATATAAAATTGATCCCCCATTTTATATATCCACATTGTGATTTCTTATAAACAGTTGGCATATATATTCTTCTTCTATGTGCCTTGTTCTTTCAGGACGTAGGCGATCATGGCCTTCCACATCTCCCTATCCCTAGTGGCTTAGCACACTTTCTCCTGTTACACCACGCAACCCCCGTTCTGTCATTCACCTGCTCAATCCCTTCAAATAGGTTATCTTTTGTTTTCCTGTTCCAGGAAATTTAGTTGTCTTTTCCTGATGCTCAATTTCCTTTTCGTTTCCATCCTTTCCAAAACCTCATCATTGCTCAGATGCTCGATCCATGATATCCGCAGTATCCTTCTGTAGAACCACATTACAGTTGCCTCAAGTTTTTCCTTCATTTTTTATGATATCATCCATCATTCATTGCCATATTGATGAACTGACGTCACATAGCAATCTAGTACTCTCTTTTTTTATTTCCAGTGAAAGTTTTATGTTTCTTAATACTTTACTCAGTTTCTGAAACGCTTCTTCCTTCGCCATGCCAATTCGCTCTTCGGATCTCTGTGTCGCACTTTCCGGCTTCTGTTATCGTTCTACTTGGAGAATTTATCAAATTCTTTTGCAGCAAAGATTTTGTTGTAGAGGAACAGCCTATCCTACCCCGTAATGGATATGGTCTAGTCTATAAAAGACTGTGACTAGGAGCATACGTCAGCATACGTCACTAGACTGACAACTCTATGACACTGTCAGCTCTCTGCCTTCGGGTGGAGGGCGCTCTCTGCTTCCGAGCAGAGAGCACAAACCCAGTCGTGGTTCCGCCGAAGGGTAGATCCACGACTGGGGAAAAATAGACAGAGATTTTTTGGCCCGGCTATATGGCCGGGAATACCCACTATAAAATGACCATATGTCACATCTGGCCTTGCGTGGGAAGGCTAGTAAATACAATACGTCACTAGACTGACGACTCTATGACACTGTCAGCACTCTGCCTTCGGGTAGAGAGCGCTCTCTGCTTCCGAGCAGAGAGCACTAACCCAGTCGTGGTTCTGCCGAAGGGTAGAATCACGACTGGGGAAAAATAGACAGACATTTTTTGGCCTGGCTATATGGCCGGGAAGACCCACAATAAATAGACCTTGTGTCACATCTAGCCTTGCGTGGGAAGGTTGTTAAATACAGCATGCGTCACTAGACAGGCAACGCTCGCAGTTGACGGCTTTGCGCGCTATCAAGCCCTCTGCCTTCGGGCGGAGAGCGTTGACCCAGTCGTGACTACGCCGAAGGGTGGAGTCACGACTGGGTTAAATTAGACAAAAATGTTTGACCGGGCTATATGGCCCGGAGGATCCTACTTTAAAAAGGCCTTGTGCCGCATTTTGCCTTGAGTGGGTAGGCGAATAAATATTCATACGTCACTAGACGGAAGCATACGTCATAGGCAGAGACATTTTTTACTTGATCGTTATTCCTGTTACTATACGTTGATTGTTCTTGTACGTCTATTGGTTTACTGTACTGCTGTATAATAAATCTCTTGTAATCTATCTTCAATGTTAAGTATTATTGTTACACTATTCTTTTCCCTGTTATTCCTTCCCGGGATATAACAGTTTTAATCAGACGATATGATTATGTCTAAAAGGTAGCATCGATGTTCATGAAAGTCTCATTATTTATTGTAAAAATACATCTGTGGCACAAGGCCGATTTGGGTGGGTGGGGAGCTGCAAAATCTCAGGTTGGTCTTCAGTACCTATCCTATACCTAGCTAATCAGACCCACGACCCAAACATACTTTACAATTTTCTCATCCACTACAAGAACTTGTCCATCAGTATTCAATCCTTCATATACCAAAATACCTCAAACGTACCAGGGACCTAAAAAACTCTAAATAAGCATAACAATTTTATTGTGAACAATAAATACAAAAATATATTTAAAAATATATCATGAAATGATATGTGGGGTGAGGCATGACATCAATTCCCAAAACAATTTTTTTTTTAAACAAAGGATACAAACAGAAATCATGATGTTAGTTGGACCCAACCAACCCACACAACAATGAGGCCACTGTATTCTGCCTACAGAACAAAATCAAGAAGCACTCTTTCTATAGGGAGTGGAGAATATAATCCTGACCCAGACGAGATAAAAATAAAAACTGAGCAAATTGGGAATCTCGACCTGGATCATAACAAAAGACAATGCCGGGGACAGGCAAGGAATCACATTTATGCTCATTAACTAGGTACACGAAAAGGAACTACCTTAACCAGGGGAAATGTACCTGAAAGTCTCTTCGGACCAGCCGTGGTCTATGAGCTTTTATAGTGAGGCCGAACAAAAAGCAACACCATTATCTTCTAGAACTAGTGGTGCTTTTCGACTATACTATCAGGCCAATTTTTAAGTTCATTTAGTGCTACAGTAGAGCAGCCAATCTGCCTGTTTAGATTGCTGAATTGCTATGTGATATCTGTCCTTCTGTATGAAAGTGAATGCTGAACAATTTCATCAAGGATGAAGGTGTTATGGGGAAACACCTATTCCTCAGATAATGGACTCTCCCTCCTATATTAAGGAAGTTAACGGAAGAAGTTCTTGGGAAGTTCATAGAAGTTCTATTAGAGTTCAGTAGAACTAATAGGCAGTTGATATTAGTAGGCAGTTAGCCGAATACTAAGGAGTCAGCTTCAGTGGAAGATTACCAAGTTACTAACATTTTGGGTGCGTGAAGTCGATTAGCAACCGACATAGCACGATTATAACCTTCAGTACGAAAAACTACTCCATAACATAATGAGAGGCGTGAGGCAGCAGAAATGTGGTTTTACAGAAGGATGCAGAGGATGTCATGGACGGAGCATGTGTGCAACGAAAAGGCGTTGGAAAGGATGTAAACGAGAAGAAAACTCATACTAAATATCAGGAAGAGACAAATAGGGTTCCTGGGACACGTACTGAGAAAGGAAGGCCTGGAGAACTTGATACTCACTGGTCGGATAAAGGGAAGGAGAGACAGGGGAAAGCAGCGCGAGACGTACTTGTTAGGTCTGAAGAAGTTATACCAAGAGAAAACTTATTGAGAGTGACAAGAGACAGAGCCAAGTGGAAGTTCATGATTGCCTACGTCCTGAAAGGACACGGCATATGAAGAAGATAGAAATCTCAATTTCAATCTTCTTTCTTAAACTATGTGCCTGGTAAGATCTGGTTAGCAGGTTTTGGTATTGGGCTGCTAGGATAAACTTTTCTGTTGCTAGTTTAAATCCACAGGTCAATAAAAACTAATGGGTTAGATTTTTGTCTATTAGGATCTTGGGCACGCCTGATGTTACAGCCATGTATGGGCTTTTCTAGATTTTTAATGTTTGATGTTCACTTTTAAATTCTATAAATGTGCATGATCATGCGGATGACTATTGTTGGAGATAGAAATTTTAAATCTTAGTATTCTCGTAGACTGCTGTAAAAAAAAACAAAAAAAAAAAACGTTGAACTCCTTCAATGTCATTTCTAGTTTTTAAGATACGGCTCCATGTGCGCCTATTATTATGAGTACTACTCTAGTTTTGATTTTTCTGTAGTTTTTTTTCTTCGTGGATGATATCCATTGATTTTTCAACACTATGCTTTCCTTGATTCAGTCACGATCACGATTTAGCCAGTCTATTTTTCAAAAAAATATACTACTATCGGATTCAGCCTTTGTCGCTTAGATGGGATAGACGATCAGGATATTACAACACAAACTAGTTATTATGGGTCTGGTTCCATGAACCTGTTGAAACCGAAGAGGAATGAATGTAAAAAAAAAAAAAAAAAAAAAAAAAAAAGAAGACAAATGAAAAGTAAACGAAAGATGCATCAATTCATAAAAGAGAAAAATCACGAAGGAATCCATCAACAAAATTGGAAAAAGAGAGTCAATAGACGTGCGCACGCATGCGTATACACCTTGGCAACAGGAATTCGTCGACAAATAAAGCGCGCATGCGCCTATGGGCTGTTTCACAAGCTCTTGATGGCACATGGAGTTTATCTATTCAGCAGTACCGGTAACAAGGCTTTGAGGTTATCAAACAGACGAATAAAATGAATAGAAGATATTTTTGGCTTAACAGATATTTCCCCAACATGACTAGTTAAAGAATATATTTTTCTAATCCATACACCTCAGAAGCCTTTAATAAATAAAACATCTAATTATAGATATCTGTGAGGAAATACGCAAGAATCACTAAAACATTGCCTGTGGACATGTGCGAATTTCCTCACACACATGAGAGAGAGAGAAAGACAGAGAAAGAGAGTGGGAGAGACAGAGAAAGACAGAGAAAGAGAGTGGGAGAGACAGAGAAAGAGAGAGAAAGAGAGTGGGAGAGAGAGAGAGAGTGTGTGTGTGTTTCAGCAGTTTCAATAATATTTTCGGGTTACTTCACTAACTTAAAATCGAAAAAATAGTTAAATTTTTGGTACTAGTTATATAGACAGTTCCACTAAGAAAAATTAGGTTATTTATTTTTTGGCGAAGAGGGAATCTTTTTTTTTTTTGATTAGACATTCATTTTCAAGAGGTCATGTGAGTGAACTTTATGAGCCACAAAATCAATTTTGAAACTACGTTTCGAAAACACGTTTTTTTTATATATAAAATTAATTATTTTAAGTAAAGAACAAGCGGATATACAGGTTGCGACGAGTAAATTGTCGCCATTTTATATTTTAATGTCACGCAAGCGCATTGTTTTCTTTTTTTTTTTTGTCGACTATACAGCATAGTAGGGTCAGTTAGAAAACGGCCGTGAAAAAAAAAAACCATGAAGACATTCACCCCGTTAGAAATTTGTAAACACCACGCCGTATTCATACCAGATGCTCGACTACGAACATTTCAGAGTGTTTGGGTTTCAATCTGAGGACAGTACGGCAGATTCAGAAAGAGTTTGATGAGTCTAATTTTGATTACAAAGGTACGGCAGCTCGGTATGAACACTCGGATCGTTCCAATAAGAAAAAAAAACTTCTGAATTTGTTGGTGAGGGTCTCAGTTCCAATATGGAGGCATACATCAAGTGCTTTAAGACGATAGTGCTGCACTGGATCAAGAATATGGCTGCGGGAAGACCCTATGTCTGGTAACAGGATTCTGCACCATGCCACACAAAAAAAAGCCAGTGATGGCTGTGAGACAATTTCTGCGACCACATCACCCTTTACATTTAGCCGCCAAACTCCCCAGACTGTAACGCTCTTGATTATTATGTGTGGGACACAGTTGAGCGAGAGACTAACAAAACTCCTTGTAACACCAAAGATGACCTGAAGGTAAAGATTATAGCAGCATTCACCACTTAAACATGAAAACTGTCCGAAAGAATTGATTTAGAAGATTTCTAAGTCGTCTGAAATCCGTGGTTGAAGCTAAAGGCGATTTTATTGAATAAACTAACTCTGTTGTGTTTCAAGATATATTTACCAAAATTACACAAAAATATCTGTTAAAATGAGTTGTCAATATGGTTTAATTTTTACGTCATGTAGACGACAATTTATAGATCACACCCTGTATATCTATTAAAATGAGATCTCAGTATTAATTCCATTTTTGCGTCACTTAGACAATTCATCCATGCCACCCGGTATTTTTAGGTTTAATTTGAAGAAGATATTGTTCTTTGCTTAAAAGGAAACTTTATTTTTAAAATTATTAAGGAACGTGGAGTGATCAATTATCATGCTGAAAGTGTAAGACAACTTTCGCTTACAGAGGTGACAACAGAATGGGTCGAACAATGTTCTAGAAGTGCCTCAAACTGTTCGATGTTCCTTCTACTAGGTCGAGAGTTGACCTAGTGTTTTAAGTTACGTTAAGGCACAACACAAAGCCTGACGATGGAACTGCGTGTTCCGGGCGTATATATTCTGGAATTTGCCGTTTCTACGATCTTTGTTACAAACGACAATCATTCACATGATGGCAGAAACTTCTGTAGTCACTGAACACCACAGAATGAAGCAGCACACATTGCGGCTATGTGACAAAATCTGCTTGCACTGGTCTATTGGTTTTAATCCTCAGTGAATCCTGTTTAGAAGAAAAAAATGAATAACCAACGCATTAGATCGAGCTTGTGAGCAATGATGAGGTTTTGGAAATGATGGAAACAAAAAAGGAAATAAATACTGAGCATCAAAAAGAGACAGCTGAAGTTCCTGGGACATGCAATGAGGAAGGGAGGCTTGGAGAACCTGATACTAACAGGCCAGATAGAAGGAAAAAGAGACAGGGGAAAGCAGCGGATAACATATTTGAAGGACCTAATCAGGTGGATGATGGAACGAGGGTTGCATAATTTAACAGAAGAAGGTGTGCTAAGAGTCACCAGGTATAGGGAGATATGGAAAGCCATATCCTGACGGGACAGGGCACATAAAAGGAGAATCTTCTCTTAATTAAGTGGATATTTAATCAGGTGACGAATAATGGGTTGAATGTTCAACGCAAAAGGCAGTGGACTGATAAGAATAAATTTTCAGTCAGTTAATTGCCATACGTGATATGCATTTGGGTGATCATGTCTTTTTCGATCCCTGAATGACTAGGCCGAAATTTTTCCCGCAGTAGGTAGCCATTGCTTTCTGCTGTAGGTTGCCAACCAAGGATATAGATCCCGATTTCTCTTGCTATTTAATCCATAGCTGAGAGGATAGGGGATGGATTAATATCTTTCCTAAGGATATTTGTGTGTGAGTGAATGCAAACAATTCTACTGGAATTGTCGGCTCTCCGATTTCTCATTCCGGGAAAGGCACATCCTACAACCGACCCTAAAAACTGAGCTCTTAAAAAGAGAAAATAATGTTGGACTTAGGATAGGATTGTTGGGTTATTAAGGTTCTTAAAATGCAGTGAAACAATACACGTTCATTTATATTCTCAGCAGCTGGAACGTGTCGATAAAGCCGCATCAAGTAAAGATAACACTGGAAGAAATTTTGGAAGCATGGACCAAGCGAGTCTCCCTGAGAGCAATAAACTGCACCTCCTCGGCTTTACCCTATCTTCCGACCTCAAGTGGACTCATTACATTGAGTCAATAGTCAAATCCACTACTAGGAAGGTTGGGTCAGTGTGTCGAGCCAGGATGTTTTTTTTTTCGCCTGAATCCATTTTGCACATATACAAATCAACCATCCGTCCGTGCATGGAATACTGCTGTCATATATGGTCAGGCGCCCCCGCTGTTCATCTCAGTGTTCTCGACAGGCTCCAAAGAAGAGTCAGTAATGTGATAGGTACCAACTTGGCGGTTCGATTTCAGCCACTTTCTCACTGACGGGATGTGGCTTCCCTCTCTCTGTTCTACAAATATTTTCATGGCTTCTGCTCCGACGAACTTAAGTCACTGGTGCTCCTGCCGCATGAGTTTACTCGTGCAACCAGACTAGCAACTGGGTCCCACCTATTCACAGTTAGATCAACCAAATGCAGCCGGTAATTCTACTCTTGCAGCTTTTTTTCTCGCACTTCCCGCATGTGGAACTCTCTTCCATATTCTTGCTTTCCTGACGGCTACAACCTCCAGGAATTTAAATTCAATGTCAATACCCATCTCTTAACCACTTGACTCTAGTTCTTTCTTCACCACCCTGTATATCCTTTCCTTTCTCTCCACCTTTGCAACTGTCATTACACCTGTATTCCCATTCATTTTATTGCTCCCTTCTCTGACACTCCCTGTAGATGGTTCGTCTTTCTCTTTACTCTCCTCCTATTTAATCCCTTTATTTTATGTATCCCCTTGCGCATCAGTGGCCTTACCGCCTTGCTTGGGGTGAAACGATTAAAAAAAAATCGGTTGGTCTTTTCTACCGCAGTCGCCAACCAATTATGAACATTTTCAATCGCTGAAAAATGTTTTCATTAGAAAAAACTTTCCCTAATGAAGAAAAAAGTGGGGATTCAAGAGTCTTTCGTAAACTTTTCAACTTGAAAACCTACGAAACTTTAATCAAAATGTGTTTAAGAGTTACCTGGAAGCGGCAACAAGCCATCGTAAATAAAGGTAAACATATCATTAAATAACATGTAATTGTACTTTATTTTCGAGGACCACGTTGATAAACAAAAACAAATTATTTATGATAAACTAATATTTTTACCGCACTAAACTATATCGCGTCTGTCTATATTTCTGAGATGAGGTATTGTAACTATTTACACTATTTATGTGCGTTGCGGTTCGGTGGATATCGACTCGGAACAGACTGGGTTCTATAGCCTTGGCTGGCAACCAGTCTGCCACAGAAAGCAATGGCAACTTACTGCGGGATAATCTTCAGCCCAGTCAGTCATGTCTCTTTCAAGACATGATCGCTCAAAGTGTGTTACGTATGGCACTCAACTGACTGATATTATTCGAACTCTTGTCATCTTTGTCATATTTACGCTGTTTTATTCGTTATATTCTCCTCCCCCTTCTCTCCGAAACGTGAATAGATAAAAAATAAGGACAGTAGTCGGAACAATGTAAATAGTGAAAATAATCGCAGTAGGTGTGATTTTCGAAAGCTCAGACATAGGCAATGGACTAATTGAACTAAGTGTTACTGTATCACAAGAAAACCTTAACAGAATATTTCCTAACCCGTTGCATGCTTATACACTATTAAAATTAAAAGTCCATCCTGCATATATAAATCTACCATTCGCCCGTGTATTAAATACTGCTGCCACAACTAATCGGGTGCCCCTGCTATTCTCGTCGGGGTTCTTAACAAAATACAACGGAGAATCTGAAACGTGATTAATACTTACTTGGCAGCCCGCCTGCAGTCACTCTCTCACCGGCGTGACGTGGCTTCCCTGTGCCTCTTCTATAAATATTTTCACGGCTTCTACTCCGATGAACTTAGATCACTGGTACCTTCTAGTTACGAATTTGCACGAGATACTAGATTAGCAACTAGGTCCCACCCTTTTACGGTGAAACAGATAAAATGTAACCGCAATTTCTACTCTAACAGTTTCTTTTCTCGCAGTTCCCGCCTGTGGAATTCCCTTCTATATATTTGCTTTCCAGACAGCTACAATCTCCAGGAATTTAAATGTAAGGTCAATAGACACCTCTTATCACACTAACACGCACCCATTCTCTCAAACTCTCTTCCCATCTACCCCACCCCCATACTCAGTATCCTCATCTGTCTATCATCCTCCTCCCGACATTTCCTATAACTAACCACTTTTTCTCATCACTTTCCCCGATGTAACCTCCTGCGTAATGGTGGCAGTGGAATGTCTTGCTTGGGGTGAAATGATTAAAAAAAAGTCGGCTCTTTTGTTCAGTGTGTTGCAATTTTATATTCTATCAGTGAGTGAATACGCATGCGAAGCTATCTATTTGTAAAGGGTTTCTAGCAAATGCTATTGCTACATTTAAACGATGCCTTGATAATTGATACTGGAGAATGAAAGAAGAGAGAAAACCAGGCAGTAAATCGATTTTTATTAAAGTAAGAGGAAAGATGTGGGTATAGTGGCCGTTTCAGGCAAGGCTTTCAAGTAGCTTGTAAAAAGGGATTTCACAGGGTCTGCTAAGTACGGCTTGAGAGAGAGAGAGAGAGAGAGATAAAAGGTGGGGGAAAGGAGAAAGCATAGTATCATCGAAGCGGACAGTTGGGGAAACATTCTATTAACTGGAAAACAGAAGTACAAGAAGAAAATCGATCTAAAAGATTAGGGAACGTGAGGGCGTCCAAAGTAAACAGGTGAGGGAAAACAAAAGGAATGATAAAAACTCATATTCTTAAGCATTAGATCACTATGAAAAAAAATACACTGATGTTGAATTAATAGAAATGATTATCTTGAATATTTTTCACCGGGCTTCTCCATATTTTCATGTTAACGTGTAAAAATTTCAACAGATGTTTTTTTCCAGGAAAGCTGCGACATTTTATCCAAGTGCAAACAGAGTATAAGGAAAACAACTCCACAAATATATGAAAAATGCTGTATGTCACTGTCGTTAACATTAATTTATAACCACTATCAATGTTTTCTTCCTGCTTTTCTAAGCCTTTCTACAATGAAATTAATGAGTTTACATTATACATACACCAGGCGTAATCTCTTAATATTTATATCAATTTAATGGCTACTAATGAATTTATTTCTGGTTTTCCATGCATTTCACTAGTGAAACCATTTCGAACGTAACCCCCGTAGCGAAACCATTTTAGACGAAAGCGCTGTAGCGAAACCATTTTGAACGAAACTATCTATTCCTAATTCCAAGCGCAACTTTATAGAAACTTATTAAGTCAGTAACGTCATAACAACAATAATCCCATCAAACATTGCAAAAGCTACAAAGGAGAGGAATTTGTGGATAGCCATGATCATTCAGGTCGTGAAGTGACACATTTTGAAAAATAATATATACCTTAATTCTTACTTTTCTTGTTTAAAGGGCCGTTTCGTCGTGAAACCATTTACAGTTCCAAATACATTAGAATGATCAATATACAGTATATTACGATCTCCCTATTCTGTAAGTAAGGCTCGCATTTTCGACTTCTGAATGTTTTCTTCCTTCCTGATTTTATATATATATATATATATATATATATATATATGTATATGTATATATACAACATCCAGATTAAGATGAAACAAACAAATATCACCAGTAATATTCGGCCTAAATCGTCAGAATTCAGTTTTAAATATCTATGCTTATCTCCAGATAAAACTATTCACTACTGAACTCCAAAATACAAAGGCGTTTTAAACATTAGCATCAAACAAGAAGTTTAAAAATATTTGTGGTCATATATTGGAAAGTACAACTTATCGAGCATCCTTTAGGGCTAAAAATGGCTACGTGTGATGTCTAATAAAAATCATTGTGCTTTTTCTATTCCAGTGAAAGATCACTTATTCAAACTCAGAAAAAAATTAACGGCAACATTTTAATGTCAGAGTATCTCCTAGCTGTAACACGATTCGGAACATAATCGCCCGGTTTGAAGGAACTGGATCAGTCGGCGATCTTCCGGGAAGAGGCTCTCGGCGCACTGACGCAGCAATGGAAGCTGTGCAGCTACTGTCCTAAAGGATCCCTCAACTTCCACCCATCGTCGCTCGACTCAACTAACTAGACATCGCTTCAAAAGATCCTGAAATTCGATTTAAACTGTATCCATATTTAAATGTTCAAGATTTTACGACCCCAAGATAACCAGCAACGTTTTATATCATCCAGTCTTTCAGTGGCCACTCTCCCTCTTTACATATATATATATATATATATCATATATGACTTTTTGTTTCATATATTCTGTTTGTAATATTATCAGTCATATAGACAGCTAGAATTTATATAAATCATTCATTATAATAATTCAGAGTATATATAATAAACCATGTTTAGGCGAAAATTTATTGATATATCTATCTTGGTATTTTGTCTACATTTCTGAGGTGAGGTAGTATTTACAGTATTTACATTATTCAGACTTGTCCTCATTTTGTTGCCATTTGTACGACGTTTCGGCCGTTGTACGCTTCGGCCTTCTTCAAGTGCTAGGAATTTCGAACCGAACCCTTTATTATAATCACTGGGGTATACCATCCTTATTCCTTGGAAGTCATGAGTTATCTCCCTCTGACTCAGCAAGTTACTTGTTCACCACTGCTGTAGCCTGGTATTGAACTCACAACTCTTTGGGTCAAGTCACAGGAACTAACCAGCGTCTATATCCACTGATCCATGCGTTCTTAAGTGGATATGACTTCGAGGCATTACGCAAGGAATGAGGGTGATATACTCCAGTGATTGTAATAAACGGTTCGGTTCGAAATTCCTACCTGATGAAGGCTGAAGCGTACAACGGTCCAAACGTCTTATAAGAAAGATAAGGACACTAGTCCGAATAATGTAAATACTGTCTATTTAGGTAAGTTTCTTTCAATCTATCCAGTCTCTTTTTATTCTATTTTATCTATATTCTTATTTTTCTAGCTCCCAAACATTGACTTTTGACATCTCTGAATATTCAAAATTATAGACTGTAATTATATATCAGTTCTGAATTGTTTATCTTTTATAGCTATATAATTCATTTATATACGCAATTCAGAAAATCTATGTCAAGAAAAAACAAAATTAGTAATGATATAGTTGGGTTTTCAATATCTGCATGTAGATTCCTAATTTTATTTTAAAAGGATTTTCACAACTACAAAAACAATCTGAAGTTGTGCGTTCACATTTAGGAAGTGGAGCTCTTTGCGTTCCCCGTGAAAGGTTTTCAGGGCTGAAAACATAATTTGGATGAGTGCGTTAAGAAAGCAAAGGGAAATGCCTATTCCCATTCTATATATATATATATATATATATATATATATATAAAAGACATACATTAGTTCCTCTTTCTGAAAATGCCTCCAGGAATTTCGATTGAAAAGACTCAAAAAAGGTAAAATGTTCCGTATTTGTGCATTTATAACTTTTAGGCGAAATATTAATAAAGTTAAAAAGAATTAAGCTGATTTACTATATGACGATAGTGGGGTGGTGTAGATGCAACAGCATAAGGAGAGAGAGAGAGAGAGAGTCTACTTTATGGAGATCCCTTACATCATTAAAATAGAGAGAGACACAGACAGACAGACAGACAGACAAACAGATATAGAGACAAAAACAAAAGAACTGTAACTGATGGTATATTCACTTTCTTTCCATTAAAAGATTCTATAGATTAAAACAATTTGAAAAATTTACAGAACCTTATGTATTTTGCTATTCAATCAAAGATTGACGGTTACAATCAAAGTCAGTCAGTTAAGTGCCATACGTGATACACGCTTGGGCGATCATGTCTCGAAAGAGACATGACTGACTGGGCAGAAGATTATCCCGCAGTAGGTTGCCATTGCTTTCTGCGGTAGACTGGTTGCCAGCCAAGGCTATAGAACCCAATCTGTCCTGTTATTTAACCCATAACTGGAAGGAAGAGACGGATTAATACCTTTCCCAAGGGTATTTGCGCGTAAGTGAATGCAATGAATTCAACTGGAATTCGAACTCGGCTCTCCGATTTCTTGTTCCGAGTCGATATCCACTGGACCACCACGCACATAAACTTATTTATAAATGGAACTTTTTGTGTGTGTGTGTGTGTGTGTGTGTGTGTGTGTGTCCGTTACCTATAGACTCCAAACGGCTGAACCGATTTTCTTGAAAATTTACACAGTTGTACGATAAGCGTCTGCGAGTGTTCTTAGTTAGGTTGTGTCGATGTAACCCCCAATAAATATCGAAAATCGATAATCGAAAAAATCGGGTTATAGAAGGAGTGGTCCGATTTTAATCAAATTTGATACACTCATAGACTAAGACATAAGAAACGATATTCAGAAGTTTCAAGCTTGCACCTTTTACAATAGTGCATAAAATCGATAATATATAAAAGGCAAGATGTTTGTGTGTGTGTCTGTTTATCTGTCTGTATGTTCTTTATACAAATCCACAATTTTATCCGATTCTCACCAACCTTCACATAAATATTCTTTAGGCTGAGTCTGAGCTCCAGGACCATAGATTAGTTTTAAAGCTTTCATTACACCCAAGCAACGCCGGGCTATACTGCTAGTTCTTAATATTTTCGTGATACCGATGATTTGTGTTTTTCAAAAGACACGAATTCTTTGAATACATTCGCTTTTAGTATGTAGCTCCAACGTAAGAAAATAATATCTCCGTGAAACTCAGAGAAGAACAGATAAGTTGAATATTTAATTTTATTTGTTGCAATATAAATTCCGTTCGACATCCGCTGGGATTGGATTCAAAATTATTCATGAAACTAAGGCTTGGGAATCATATTCAAAGAAATCATTTTATTCTTTTTCTATATATAAGTTTCATTTTTTATATACAACTTTTAGTTTTTAGTAAGGGAACAATGCAGAAGATCAATTGTTGCTTAACTTTTTCGTTTATTTTATTATTAAGAAAGTTTTGAATGTGAGTAAGAAAATGCATCCCCGCAAATTTTATTTGCTATTTTATAACTTTAATACACTTGCAAAAAAAACTTAAAATGAACCCACATTTTTTGACAGTATCTTTTTTTTTTTTTTACTGGAGATCAAACAAAAGGTGATTAAAATTTTCAAGTTTGGGATTTATCTAAAAACACCAACACACACACACACACACTCAAGATGAAAAATTAAAGCATTGTTTATATTTTTAATTTTTTATTAAAACATTATTTCAAACATTTTTATTTGATTTAACTCTAAAAAAAATTTTTAAAAATACTGCATAAATTTTCACATATGTCGGGTTCAAATCTTGCAAAAGGTTTATTTACACCAGGATAAACTGCAAGAGAAGATTCGAAAGAGAATTTGACTCATTAAAGCGAGAAATTACATCGAATTTGAAGACTACATCAAGAAAATGCTCTTCTCATAAGGATTGATTTAGATTTAGCAATGAACCGAAAAACATACGCGTCCTTGAAAAGGGTGTGTGGAAAGAGGCAGGCTTTCGGAAAATGGATGCTAACAGAAGATATTTTGAAATCTGTTAGGATATTCGATAGCGTGGAAAATAAAGTTGGGCTTAAAGTAGGCTAATAAAACAGAGACTTCTGCTAATGTACTGCTGTATAGACAGCCTTTAATTAGGCGGGGGTTAGATTGCACATTACTAATGCATCTATTTGCAAACGGGAATAAATTGTCAGGATGGCATTCGCATATTTCAATGTTCGGCGAAAAACAGGGACGGAAAAGAATTGAGATGGAAACAGAAAAAAAATTGTAAATTAGCGAGGTTCCCCAATATTGATACGTAATAGGAAGGAAATATCTAATTGTTAACTGACAGAAATGATAGAGTTCTTCGTAGAACAAATTAAATTCCCTAATTCTAAAATCAATCAGCAGGGAACTTAAGATAAGAGAAAAGGTTGTAGCAAGATAAAATATAGATTTTTATATTCGGTGATGATATTTTGTGAATCAGAAGACGATAAGAGATATTTTTAGTGATTCAGGATATATATATATATATATATATATATATATATATATAGGGGGTGTATGTATGTGTGCGTGTAGAAAAGGAGAAAGATTTATAGGAAATATTCAAGAAGCGTATATCGCATGTGTCAAAAGCGTAAAAAGATCTTAATAGAATTTTAACAACTGCAAATAAAAAACGAAAATGGTAAAATATGATTAGACATAAAAGAGGGAAATTTAGCCATTGGGCAAAGAGAGGAAGATGCAGCTGAAGTAAAGTCAGAGGGAAAATAAAGACAGTAAGAGGGTGACAAAAATAGCGAGAGTTTGAAGATGCAACATTGAAGACAAAAAAGGGCGGATTGAGATACGAAAGATAAAAAGTTAGACATAATAGCGAAAACAAACGGAGAGAGAGAGAGAAGAGAGAAAACAAAGAGCATGAGAGAGACAAGGAGAAAACGAAGAGCATGAGAGAGACAAGGGAGAAAACGAAGAGCATGAGAGAGACAAGGGAGAAAACGAAGAGCATGAGAGAGACAAGGGAGAAAACGAAGAGCACGAGAGAGACAAGGGAGAAAACGAAGAGCATGAGAGAGACAAGGGAGAAAACGAAGAGCATGAGAGAGACAAGGGAGAAAACGAAGAGCATGAGAGAGACAAGGGAGAAAACGAAGAGCATGAGAGAGACAAGGGAGAAAATGAAGAGTACGAGAGAGACAAGGGAGAAAACGAAGAGCATGAGAGAGACAAGGGAGAAAACGAAGAGCATGAGAGAGACAAGGGAGAAAACGAAGAGCATGAGAGAGAAAGAAAGAAAACGAAGAGCATGAGAGAGACAAGAAAGAAAACGAAGAGCATGAGAGAGACAAGGGAGAAAACGAAGAGCATGAGAGAGAGACAAGGGAGAAAACGAAGAGCATGAGAGAGACAAGGAGAAAACGAAGAGCATGAGAGAGACAAGGGAGAAACGAAGAGCATGGAGAGAGACAAGGAGAAACGAAGAGCATGAGAGAGACAAGGGAGAAAATGAAGAGAATGACAGAGACAAGAAAGAAAACGAAGAGAATGAGAGAGACAAGAAAGAAAACGAAGAGAATGAGAGAGACAAGGAGAAAACGAAGAGAGAGAGAGAGAGAAAGCGAGAGAGAGAGAGAAAGGAGAGAGAGAGAGAGAAAGGGAGAGAGAGAGAAAGGGAGAGAGACAGAATGGAGAAAATGAGTGAGAGAAGAGACAGAATGGAGAAAACGAGGAGAGAAGAGAGAGAAGGGAGAAAACAAGGAGAGGAAGAGAGAGAAGGAGAAAACAAAGAGAGAAGAGAGAGAAGGGAGAAAACAAGGAGAGAAGAGAGAGAAGGAGAAAACAAGGAGAGAAGAGAGAGAAGGGAGAAAACAAGGACAGTATAGAGAGAGAAGGGAGAAACAAGGACAGTATAGAGAGAGAAGGGAGAAAACAAGGACAGTATAGAGAGAGAAGGGAGAAAACAAGGACAGTATAGAGAGAGAAGAGAAACAAGGACAGTATAGAGAGAGAAGGGAGAAAACAAGGAGAGTATAGAGAGAGAAGGGAGAAAACAAGCATATATAGAGAGAGAAGGGAGAAACAAGGGAGAGCAGAGAGAGAAGGAGAAAACAAGGAGAGTATAGAGAGAGAAGGGAGAAACAAGGAGAGTATAGAGAGAGAAGGGAGAAAACAAGGAGAGAAGAGAGAGAAGGGAGAAAACGAAGAGAGTATAGAGAGAGAAGGGAGAAAACAAGGACAGTATAGAGAGAGAAGGGAGAAAACAAGGACAGTATAGAGAGAGAAGGGAGAAAACAAGGAGAGTATAGAGAGAGAAGGGAGAAAACAAGGAGAGTATAGAGAGAGAAGGGAGAAAACAAGGAGAGTATAGAGAGAGAAGGGAGAAAACAAGGAGAGTATAGAGAGAGAAGGGAGAAAACAAGGAGAGTATAGAGAGAGAAGGGAGAAAACAAGGAGAGTATAGAGAGAGAAGGGAGAAAACAAGGAGAGTATAGAGAGAGAAGGGAGAAAACGAAGAGAGTATAGAGAGAGAAGGGAGAAAACGAAGAGAGTATAGAGAGAGAAGGGAGAAAACGAAGAGATTATAGAGAGAGAAGGGAGAAAACGAAGAGATTATAGAGAGAGAAGGGAGAAAAGAAAAGAGAGAGTATAGAGAGAGAAGGGAGAAAACGAAGAGAGTATAGAGAGAGAAGGGAGAAAACGAAAAGAGTATAGAGAGAGAAGGGAGAAAACGAAAAGAGTGTGGAGAGAGAAGGGAGAAAACGAAGAGAGTGTAGAGAGAGAAGGGAGAAAACGAAGAGAGTGTAGAGAGAGAAGGGAGAAAACGAAGAGAGTGTAGAGAGAAGGGAGAAAACGAAGAGAGTGTAGAGAGAGAAGGGAGAAAACGAAGAGAGTGTAGAGAGAGAAGGGAGAAAACGAAGAGAGTGTAGAGAGAGAAGGGAGAAAACGAAGAGAGTGTAGAGAGAGAAGGGAGAAAACGAAGAGAGTGTGAGAGAGAGAAGGGAGAAAACGAAGAGAATGTGGAGAGAGAAGAGAGAAAACGAGGAGAGTGGAGAGATAGCAAAGGATATCAGAAAAGATAACAAAGAAAGCGAGAGAGTGTTGGAGAGATGACAATGAAAAGAGAGTGGCGACAAAAGTGAGATGGAGAGAGTGTGGGAGACGACAACGTGGAGAGAGAAAGAGGCTTAACAACGATAATAGACATGTGAGAGAAATAACAGCCGAAATAACAAAGCGGCCATAGAAAGAAAGTAAACATAGACGAAAAGAAGCACCAAGAAAGAAAAGGGTTTTTTTGGGGAAAGAGATGAAAGCATTAGGAATAGAAGCGAAAAGAGAGAACGGAGTTAAATCAAGCAAAGAGTGGGAGAGGAGAGACAGACTGAAACACAATAAAAAATAGAAGCTTCAGAATTAAATATAATCTCTTAATGAAGGATTAGTAATGGATGGAGTAAAATCAGGCCTAATTAGATGCAAAGTATAAACAGAATAAAGAGCGGCAAGAAATAACAAAAGAACGAAACGTGTCACGGAAGAAGACAATTGTGAATCTAGCAGGTTTAAGCGAAAACAAACACGTGTGCGCATGTGCAGATTGAACTCTGCTGCCAGGAGCCAGGTTTTTATTTAATTCTTTTATTTTTTTATTGCTTATATAAAATGACGAGAAAGAGGATGAGAATGGCGTCAAAAAGACAAATACTTCCATATGCCTGTACAACTATGCTATCACTTGAAAACACTTGTGACATTGTATGCATAAATGAGAGTGCCCCCACCCCTGAAAAACATTGTACACATACAGGCATACTCGAGATAGTAAGCATAGATAAAATTGATTATCTGTTAAATCAGGTATCATTTTCCCGAGTCTCGCCAGATCTTTCCGATCTATCATTAATGAAAATAATTTTATTGGTAACGTATTTCGCCTTTCGTTAGCTAGGCTGTCTGTATGTAGCCATCTTTAAACATACGTCTAATTCCGTTTCTCTTTGCATAAATTATATATATATATATATATATACGCTCTAACACCCTGATTGAGCACTCTGGAAGAATGGGGGACTTTGAAAAACAGTAGCTACTCTGGCATGTACGCATCGCTCATTCAATAATGAATAAGAACACTGGTTATTGGGCGTGTATAATGATAATATATGCGCTAAAATGTCTACCTTCTTCTACCGAGCGCCCATAGCCCAGATGTAAAATCGCCGACTGACGCCAATTCGGTCGGGTTTCAATCCTGGGTTAAAAGCAATCGGAGTCTAATCGTACTGACGAGCTGTGATACGGCGAAACAGATCTGTCTGCGGATGACTATATATGTGAGAGAGATAGGGGTGAATGAAAACCATTTTTTAAAATAGTTTTCAGATGCTACAATTTAAAGAAAATAAAAATTTCATTCAGTCATTCGTCATAATGGAAACTAGTCAACATTTTAGGAATTACTGCGTCAGGTTTGAGATGTGATGTGTTAGTGGTGATATGGGAGCGTTTATAGCAATAAGAATTGGTGAGGGGACATGTCAATGCAAGGAAGACATGATGGACACAGTAAATAGATTAATATATGGGACGATAAGAAATGGAGAATGAAATGTAAGAACTAAAAATAAAAAAAAAAGATGGATGAAAACCAAAGTGCAACAGTTGAATTAGAAAGGGCGCGAAAATACGGAATTCTTTCCGAAAAGGAATAAATGCAAGCCAGAAAGAGAAGAAGGAAGAGAGAGAAGAGAGAAATGATTAAGAAATAAAGAGAGCAACGAGATAAAAATGAGAAAGTAAACGAGGGGTAAAAAGACAATGAGAGGAAACGGGGAGAAAATGAGAGAGAGGGAGAGAAAAGAACAAAGAGACAGGAGGCCCAAAGCAAAAGCCTAGAATAAAAGAAAGAAATTTGATTGAAAAGGATGATCTAAACTTATTTATAAATGGAATTTGTCTGTGTGTCCGTTACCTATAGACTCCGAAACGGTTGAACCGATTTTCTTGAAAATTTACACAGTTGTACTATAAGCGTCTGTGAGTTTTCTTTGCTAGGTTTTGTGTTGAGGTACCCCCGATAAATATCGAAAATCGATAATCGAAAAAATCGCGTTATAGAATTTAATCAAATTTGATACACTCATAGACAAAGACATAAGAAATGATATTCAGAAGTTTCAAGGTTGCAGTTCTTACAATAGTGCAAAAAATCGATAATATATAAAAGGGCAAGATGTTTCTGTGTGTGTCTGTTTATCTGCCTGTATGTATTTTTTTTTCAGTCTTTTTATTTTAGTTTTTGCTTCGGGTTTGGCTCTAAGTAGGTATAATTGTAGTTCTTAGTCTCAGCCATGATACCATTTACTCAGAGAACTTATTTAGCCTTCAAAATTCAGTTTACGACGAAAAAAACTTATTTGATATCGATACCAGTAAATCAAAATTTGACTTACATCCATTCATTTTTCTTTCAGTCTACGGTTTCGCTTTAACTGGAAACAACTATTGCTTTTTAGTCTTTGGTGCCAACGTCCAAAGAGTCTGAGCTCCATGACCATGGATTAGTTTTAAAGCTTCCATTACACCCGAGCTATACTGCTAGTATCAAATAAACAAGAAATATCTGATTGAGAAATCGTATGCAAAAACTAAATAAACAGTTTAATAAGAAAAAGAACGTAAAACGGACTGAATTCAAGTAGAAATTTTAATCAGTAGTCGAGGGAATGGCAGAAAAGCTAAATGAAAATAAACAGACAAAAGATGAAAAAAAAAAAGGTACAATAAAAATAAAAATGAATTATGAAATAATTAAAACTGAATGAAAAATGTATAAAATATAAGAGAATGAATGAAGTGTGCGGAAATGAAAGAAAATTAGCGAATATAAAAATATAAAAAAAATAGAAATAGTGTTAGGATGGAAGCTAAAAGTATCAAAAGACAAAGCGATGCCTGTAAAGACGACAGTCAAGCAAAAATGGAGTAAAGAGACTAAGAATAGGCACTGAAAAGAAAATGAAAATTTGGATAAAATGTTTCCAAAGATCAGAAGAAAAAGAAAAATCGTTTTTGTAGGGAGGTGCAGGAGATTCACAAAGCACGTAATGGCAGAATATCGGCGCAGCTTAAAAAGAAGTTGCTGGTGGGGTTGGTGGAATTTCAAGAAATAATTAAAGGCGTCAAAATGCAATGGCAAAAAGCGAGTGTAATGAGAGTGGCCATTTTGAATGATGGGCTCGCAACAAAGAGAGTTAAAAGATTTAATATGAATATGAAAAGAAAGGATAAAGTTTTAATAGCAAAAGGCAATATGCGGGGAAAAAGAAAATGAAAAAAGGAAAAAGAGAACCTTTAAAGAACCGGAAACCTCAAAGATAAAAAGTCAAAAGGTAAAGAAAAGATAAGCGTAAGTCGAGATAAAGAAAATAAAATAAAAGATAAATACAGTAATTGATAGAGAAACTAAAACCAAGGAAAAAAAGACGAGAAAGAGAGAAAGAAAGGAGAAAAAAGAGAGAGAGAAGGAAGGAAGGAAGGAAAGGCGAAGCCAGAGAAAGAAAGGAAAATAATAAAAGAAAAAACGAGAAAGAAATAACAAAGAATGAAGCAATAAAAATGTAAAGGGCACGGAGATTGTATTTTGTTGGGTACAAGGGAAAAACAGATCAATAAATATTGGGGGGAGGTTGGCTTTGAAAAGTAAAGCAAGGAAACGTGCGCGTGCGCACAGACACACAGAGATAGGACAGGTGAATCGGGTAGAGAAAATGATGTTTGTCCTTCGATGGCGCTAAGGCCGACATTACATGAATTAGGCGAATGAGTAAGAGGAAATCAAGTGAAGGTCGATCAGAGAAAATGAAAATGAGGCGCAGGAATATTCAAAGAAAATAAATGAATCCCTAGGGATTAGATTTAAAGATAGGAAGTATATTTTCGAGACTGAGCTAGGCAAAGTAAAAAGGGAGAGAGTAAAGTGAGGAATAAGAGGACAGAGATAAAGAAAGAGAAAATATAAATACAGATACTAAGAATAAAGAGGGAGCGGCCGAAGAAATAAAGATGACGGAAAAAGTGAAAAAGCAGTAACAAAAAAGACGAGATATCTATATCTATCTATAAATAAAGAGAGATGAAGAGAGATGAAGAGAGATGAAGAGAGATAAAAACAGAGAAGAGAGATAGAGAGAAGAGAGATAAAGAGAGAGAGATAAAAATATATATATATAGAGAGAGAGAGACAGTCGTGACTAGAGGGACGAGACAGACAGACAAGACAGATGAGACAGATGAGACAGATGAGAGATAGAGTGACGAGACGAGATGAAACGAAAGAGAGTGAGACGAGACAAACCAGACGAAAGAGGGTGAGACGAGACAAACCAGACGAAAGAGGGTGAGACGAGACAAACCAGACGAAAGAGGGTGAGACGAGACAAACCAGACGAAAGAGGGTGAGACGAGACAAACCAGACGAAAGAGGGTGAGACGAGACAAACCAGACGAAAGAGGGTGAGACGAGACAAACCAGACGAAAGAGGGTGAGACGAGACAAACCAGACGAAAGAGGGTGAGACGAGACAAACCAGACGAAAGAGGGTGAGACGAGACAAACCAGACGTAGGGTGAGACGAGACAAACCAGACGAAAGAGGGTGAGACGAGACAAACCAGACGAAAGAGGGTGAGACGAGACAAACCAGACGAAAGAGGGTGAGACGAGACAAACCAGACGAAAGAGGGTGAGACGAGACAAACCAGGGACGAAAGAGGGTGAGACGAGACAAACCAGACGAAAGAGGGTGAGACGAGACAAACCAGACGAAAGAGGGTGAGACGAGACAAACCAGACGAAAGAGGGTGAGACGAGACAAACCAGACGAAAGAGGGTGAGACGAGACAAACCAGACGAAAGAGGGTGAGACGAGAGACAAACCAGACGAAAGAGGGTGAGACGAGACAAACCAGACGAAAGAGGGTGAGACGAGACAAACCAGACGAAAGAGGGTGAGACGAGACAAACCAGAGAAAGAGGGTGAGACGAGACCAAACCAGACGAAAGAGGGTGAGACGAGACAAACCAGACGAAAGAGGGTGAGACGAGACAAACCAGACGAAAGAGGGTGAGACGAGACAAACCAGACGAAAGAGGGTGAGTCGAGACAAACCAGACGAAAGAGGGTGAGTCGAGACAAACCAGACGAAAGAGGGTGAGTCGAGACCAAACCAGATAGACGAGAGAGCGACGAGAGAAACTATATATAGAAATAGATTACTAATTAAATTATCTTAAATAAACTCACTAAACTTGAATGGACCTGTGTCATAGTTCATAAAAATGTATACGCCTCGTAAGTGCTACGTATGGCTTTTGAATTCAGAGTTGTCATTTTCTTGTATTTCTTGTTAACCACGACGACAGAGTCCAGTCTATTAAACCCATAGTTAAAGCAGAAATGGGGGATTCATAATTCTACAGTAAAAAATGAACGATGAGTTGGTGTGGCGTTATTCTTGAAAACATTATCCGGGATCATGAAGTCTTTCAAGCGGGACAAAAGCTAGAGGAATTAAGAAAACAACACCTATAAAAATGAAGACGGCGAATAGATAGATAGATAGATAGATAGATAGATATGAAAAAACTGAGATAAATAGATAGATAGATAGATAGATAGATAGATAGATATGAAAAAACTGAGATAGATAGATAGATAGATAGATAGATAGATAGATAGATAGATAGATAGATATGAAAAACTGAGATGGATAGATAGATATGAAAAAACTGAGATGGATAGATAGATATGAAAAAACTGAGATGGATAGATAGATATGAAAAAACTGAGATGGATAGATAGATATGAAAAAACTGAGATGGATAGATAGAATATGAAAAAACTGAGATGGATAGATAGATATGAAAAAACTGAGATGGATAGATAGATATGAAAAAACTGAGATGGATAGATAGATATGAAAAAACTGAGATGGATAGATAGATATGAAAAAACTGAGATGGATAGATAGATATGAAAAAACTGAGATGGATAGATAGATATGAAAAAACTGAGATAGATAGATAGATATGAAAAAACTGAGATAGATAGATAGATATGAAAAAACTGAGATAGATAGATAGATATGAAAAAACTGAGATAGATAGATAGATACAAACTGAGATAGATAGATAGATACAAACTGAGATAGATAGATAGATACAAACTGAGATAGATAGATAGATACAAACTGAGATAGATAGATACAAACTGAGATAGATAGATAGATACAAACTGAGATAGATAGATAGATACAAACTGAGATAGATAGATAGATAGATACAAACTGAGATAGATAGATAGATAGATAGATACAAACTGAGATAGATAGATAGATACAAACTGAGATAGATAGATAGATACAAACTGAGATAGATAGATAGATACAAACTGAGATAGATAGATAGATACAAACTGAGATAGATAGATAGATACAAACTGAGATAGATAGATAGATAGATACAAACTGAGATAGATAGATAGATACAAACTGAGATAGATAGATAGATACAAACTGAGATAGATAGATAGATACAAACTGAGATAGATAGATAGATACAAACTGAGATAGATAGATACAAACTGAGATAGATAGATAGATAGATAGATACAAACTGAGATAGATAGATAGATAGATAGATACAAACTGAGATAGATAGATAGATAGATAGATAGATACAAACTGAGATAGATAGATAGATAGATAGATACAAGCTGAGATAGATAGATACAAACTGAGATAGATAGATACAAACTGAGATAGATAGATAGATAGATAGATACAAACTGAGATAGATAGATACAAACTGAGATAGATAGATACAAACTGAGATAGATAGATACAAACTGAGATAGATAGATACAAACTGAGATAGATAGATACAAACTGAGATAGATAGATACAAACTGAGATAGATAGATACAAACTGAGATAGATAGATACAAACTGAGATAGATAGATACAAACTGAGATAGATAGATACAAACTGAGATAGATAGATAGATACAAACTGAGATAGATAGATAGATACAAACTGAGATAGATAGATAGATACAAACTGAGATAGATAGATAGATACAAACTGAGATAGATAGATCAGATACAAACTGAGATAGATAGATCGATACAAACTGAGATAGATAAAATCCAAACTGAGATAGATAGATACAAACTGAGATAGATAGATAGAAACTGAGATAGATACAAACTGAGATAGATACAAACTGAGATAGATACAAACTGAGATAGATACAAACTGAGATAGATAGATAGATACAAACTGAGATAGATAGATAGATACAAACTGAGATAGATAGATACAAACTGAGATAGATAGATACAAACTGAGATAGATAGATACAAACTGAGATAGATAGATACAAACTGAGATAGATAGATACAAACTGAGATAGATAGATACAAACTGAGATAGATAGATACAAACTGAGATAGATAGATAGAAACTGAGATAGATACAAACTGAGATAGATACAAACTGAGATAGATACAAACTGAGATAGATACAAACTGAGATAGATACAAACTGAGATAGATAGATAGATACAAACTGAGATAGATAGATAGATACAAACTGAGATAGATAGATAGATACAAACTGAGATAGATAGATAGATACAAACTGAGATAGATACATACAAACTGAGATAGATAGATAGATAGATAGATAGATACAAACTGAGATAGATAGATAGATACAAACTGAGATAGATAGATACGAACTGAGATAGATAGATAGATACAAACTGAGATAGATAGATAGATACAAACTGAGATAGATAGATAGATACAAACTGAGATAGATAGATAGATACAAACTGAGATAGATAGATAGATACAAACTGAGATAGATAGATAGATACAAACTGAGATAGATAGATAGATACAAACTGAGATAGATAGATACAAACTGAGATAGATAGATAGATACAAACTGAGATAGATAGATAGATAGATACAAACTGAGATAGATAGATAGATAGATACAAACTGAGATAGATAGATAGATACAAACTGAGATAGATAGATAGATACAAACTTAGATAGATAGATAGATACAAACTGAGATAGATAGATAGATACAAACTGAGATAGATAGATAGATACAAACTGAGATAGATAGATAGATACAAACTGAGATAGATAGATAGATAGATAGATAGATAGATACAAACTGAGATAGATAGATAGATAGATAGATAGATACAAACTGAGATAGATAGATAGATAGATACAAACTGAGATAGATAGATAGATACAGACTGAGATAGATAGATAGATACAAACTGAGATAGATAGATAGATACAAACTGAGATAGATAGATAGATACAAACTGAGATAGATAGATAGATACAAACTGAGATAGATAGATAGATACAAACTGAGATAGATAGATAGATACAAACTGAGATAGATAGATAGATACAAACTGAGATAGATAGATAGATACAAACTGAGATAGATAGATAGATACAAACTGAGATAGATAGATAGATACAAACTGAGATAGATAGATAGATACAAACTGAGATAGATAGATAGATACAAACTGAGATAGATAGATAGATACAAACTGAGATAGATAGATAGATACAAACTGAGATAGATAGATAGATACAAACTGAGATAGATAGATAGATACAAACTGAGATAGATAGATAGATACAAACTGAGATAGATAGATAGATACAAACTGAGATAGATAGATAGATACAAACTGAGATAGATAGATAGATAGATACAAACTGAGATAGATAGATAGATAGATACAAACTGAGATAGATAGATAGATACAAACTGAGATAGATAGATACAAACTGAGATAGATACAAACTGAGATAGATAGATACAAACTGAGATAGATAGATACAAACTGAGATAGATATAGATACAAACTGAGATAGATAGATACAAACTGAGATAGATAGATAGATAGATAGATAGATACAAACTGAGATAGATAGATACGAACTGAGATAGATAGATAGAAACGAACTGAGATATATAGATAGATAGATAGATACGAACTGAGATAGAGATACGAACTGAGATAGATAGATAGATAGTTAGATAGATACAAACTGAGATAGATATAGATACGAACTGAGATAGATAGATAGAAACGAACTGAGATATATAGATAGATAGATAGATACAAGCCAGATAGATAGATAGATAGATAGATAGATACAAACTGAGATAGATAGATAGATAGATAGATACAAACTGAGATAGATAGATAGATAGATAGATACAAACTGAGATAGATAGATAGATACAAACTGAGATAGATAGATAGATAGATACAAACTGAGATAGATAGATAGATAGATACAAACTGAGATAGATAGATAGATAGATAGATAGATAGATAGATAGATAGATAGATAGATAGATACAAACTGAGATAGATAGATAGATAGATACAAACTGAGATAGATAGATAGATAGATAGATAGATACAAACTGAGATAGATAGATAGATAGATAGATAGATACAAACTGAGATAGATAGATAGATAGATAGATAGATACAAACTGAGATAGATAGATAGATAGATAGATAGATAGATACAAACTGAGATAGATAGATAGATAGATACAAACTTAGATAGATAGATAGATACAAACTGAGATAGATAGATAGATAGATACAAACTGAGATAGATAGATAGATAGATACAAACTGAGATAGATAGATAGATAGATACAAACTGAGATAGATAGATAGATAGATAGATAGATACAAACTGAGATAGATAGATAGATACAAACTGAGATAGATAGATAGATACAAACTGAGATAGATAGATAGATACAAACTGAGATAGATAGATAGATACAAACTGAGATAGATAGATAGATACAAACTGAGATAGATAGATAGATACAAACTGAGATAGATAGATAGATACAAACTGAGATAGATAGATAGATACAAACTGAGATAGATAGATAGATACAAACTGAGATAGATAGATAGATACAAACTGAGATAGATAGATAGATACAAACTGAGATAGATAGATACAAACTGAGATAGATAGATACAAACTGAGATAGATAGATAGATACAAACTGAGATAGATAGATACAAACTGAGATAGATAGATAGATAGATACAAACTGAGATAGATAGATAGATACAAACTGAGATAGATAGATAGATACAAACTGAGATAGATAGATAGATAGATACAAACTGAGATAGATAGATAGATACAAACTGAGATAGATAGATAGATAGATACAAACTGAGATAGATAGATAGATAGATACAAACTGAGATAGATAGATAGATAGATACAAGCCAGAGATAGATAGATAGATAGATACAAACTGAGATAGATAGATAGATAGATACAAACTGAGATAGATAGATAGATACAAACTGAGATAGATAGATAGATAGATACAAACTGAGATAGATAGATACAAACTGAGATAGATACAAACTGAGATAGATAGATACAAACTGAGATAGATAGATACAAACTGAGATAGATAGATACAAACTGAGATAGATAGATACAAACTGAGATAGATAGATACAAACTGAGATAGATAGATAGATAGATAGATACAAACTAGGATAGATAGATAGATAGATAGATACAAACTGAGATAGATAGATAGATAGATACAAACTGAGATAGATAGATAGATAGATACAAACTGAGATAGATAGATAGATAGATAGATGCAAACTGAGATAGATAGATACAAACTGAGATAGATAGATACAAACTGAGATAGATAGATACAAACTGAGATAGATAGATACAAACTGAGATAGATAGATACAAACTGAGATAGATAGATACAAACTGAGATAGATAGATACAAACTGAGATAGATAGATACAAACTGAGATAGATAGATACAAACTGAGATAGATAGATAGATACAAACTGAGATAGATAGATACAAGCTGAGATAGATAGATACAAACTGAGATAGATACAAACTGAGATAGATACAAACTGAGATAGATACAAACTGAGATAGATACAAACTGAGATAGATACAAACTGAGATAGATAGATAGATACAAACTGAGATAGATAGATAGATACAAACTGAGATAGATAGATAGATACAAACTGAGATAGATAAATAGATACAAACTGAGATAGATAGATAGATACAAACTGAGATAGATAGATAGATACAAACTGAGATAGATAGATAGATACAAACTGAGATAGATAGATAGATACAAACTGAGATAGATAGATAGATAGATAGATAGATACAAACTGAGATAGATAGATAGATAGATAGATAGATACAAACTGAGATAGATAGATACAAACTGAGATAGATAGATACGAACTGAGATAGATAGATAGATACAAACTGAGATAGATAGATAGATACAAACTGAGATAGATAGATAGATACAAACTGAGATAGATAGATAGATACAAACTGAGATAGATAGATAGATACAAGCTGAGATAGATAGATAGATACAAACTGAGATAGATAGATAGATACAAACTGAGATAGATAGATAGATACAAACTGAGATAGATAGATAGATACAAACTGAGATAGATAGATAGATACAAACTGAGATAGATAGATAGATACAAACTGAGATAGATAGATAGATACAAACTGAGATAGATAGATAGATACAAACTGAGATAGATAGATACAAAACTGAGATAGATACAAACTGAGATAGATAGATACAAACTGAGATAGATAGATACAAACTGAGATAGATCGATACAAACTGAGATAGATAGATAGATAGATAGATAGATAGATAGATACAAACTGAGATAGATAGATACAGACTGAGATAGATAGATAGAAACGAACTGAGATATATAGATAGATAGATACGAACTGAGATAGATAGATACGAACTGAGATAGATAGATAGATAGATAGATACAAACTGAGATAGATAGATACGAACTGAGATAGATAGATAGAAACGAACTGAGATATAGATAGATAGATACAAACTGAGATAGATAGATAGATAGATAGATACAAACTGAGATAGATAGATAGATAGATAGATACAAACTGAGATAGATAGATAGATAGATAGATACAAACTGAGATAGATAGATAGATAGATAGATACAAACTGAGATAGATAGATAGATAGATAGATACAAACTGAGATAGATAGATAGATAGATAGATACAAACTGAGATAGATAGATAGATAGATACAAACTGAGATAGATAGATAGATAGATACAAACTGAGATAGATAGATAGATAGATACAAACTGAGATAGATAGATAGATAGATACAAACTGAGATAGATAGATAGATAGATACAAACTGAGATAGATAGATAGATAGATACAAACTGAGATAGATAGATAGATAGATACAAACTGAGATAGATAGATAGATAGATACAAACTGAGATAGATAGATAGATAGATACAAACTGAGATAGATAGATAGATACAAACTGAGATAGATAGATAGATACAAACTGAGATAGATAGATAGATAGATACAAACTGAGATAGATAGATAGATAGATACAAACTGAGATAGATAGATAGATAGATAGATAGATAGATACAAACTGAGATAGATAGATAGATAGATACAAACTGAGATAGATAGATAGATACAAACTGAGATAGATAGATAGATAGATACAAACTGAGATAGATAGATAGATAGATAGATACAAACTGAGATAGATAGATAGATAGATAGATACAAACTGAGATAGATAGATAGATAGATAGAAACTGAGATAGATAGATAGATAGATAGAAACTGAGATAGATAGATAGATAGATAGATAGAAACTGAGATAGATAGATAGATAGAAACTGAGATAGATAGATAGATAGATAGAAACTGAGATAGATAGATAGATAGATAGAAACTGAGATAGATAGATAGATACAAACTGAGATAGATAGATAGATAGATACAAACTGAGATAGATAGATAGATAGATACAAACTGAGATAGATAGATAGATAGATACAAACTGAGATAGATAGATAGATAGATACAAACTGAGATAGATAGATAGATAGATAGATACAAACTGAGATAGATAGATAGATAGATACAAACCGAGATAGATAGATAGATACAAACTGAGATAGATAGATAGATAGATACAAACTGAGATAGATAGATAGATAGATACAAACTGAGATAGATAGATAGATAGATACAAACTGAGATAGATAGATAGATAGATACAAACTGAGATAGATAGATAGATAGATAGATACAAACTGAGATAGATAGATAGATACAAACTGAGATAGACAGATAGATAGATAGATACAAACTGAGATAGATAGATAGATAGATAGATAGATAGATAGATACAAACTGAGATAGATAGATAGATAGATAGATACAAACTGAGATAGATAGATAGATACAAACTTAGATAGATAGATAGATAGATACAAACTGAGATAGATAGATACAAACTGAGATAGATAGATAGATACAAACTGAGATAGATAGATAGATAGATAGATACAAACTGAGATAGATAGATAGATACAAACTTAGATAGATAGATAGATAGATACAAACTAGAGATAGATAGATACAAACTGAGATAGATAGATAGATAGATACAAACTGAGATAGATAGATAGATAGATAGATAGATAGATACAAACTGAGATAGATAGATAGATACAAACTGAGATAGATAGATAGATACAAACTGAGATAGATAGATAGATACAAACTGAGATAGATAGATAGATACAAACTGAGATAGATAGATAGATACAAACTGAGATAGATAGATAGATACAAACTGAGATAGATAGATAGATACAAACTGAGATAGATAGATAGATACAAACTGAGATAGATAGATAGATACAAACTGAGATAGATAGATAGATACAAACTGAGATAGATAGATAGATACAAACTGAGATAGATAGATAGATACAAACTGAGATAGATAGATAGATACAAACTGAGATAGATAGATCGATACAAACTGAGATAGATAGATAGATAGATACAAACTGAGATAGATAGATAGATAGATAGATACAAACTGAGATAGATAGATAGAAACTGAGATAGATACAAACTGAGATAGATACAAACTGGAGATAGATACAAACTGAGATAGATACAAACTGAGATAGATACAAACTGAGATAGATACAAACTGAGATAGATAGATAGATACAAACTGAGATAGATAGATACAAACTGAGATAGATAGATAGATACAAACTGAGATAGATAGATACAAACTGAGATAGATAGATACAAACTGAGATAGATAGATACAAACTGAGATAGATAGATACAAACTGAGATAGATAGATAGAAACTGAGATAGATACAAACTGAGATAGATACAAACTGAGATAGATACAAACTGAGATAGATAGATAGATACAAACTGAGATAGATAGATAGATACAAACTGAGATAGATAGATAGATACAAACTGAGATAGATAGATAGATACAAACTGAGATAGATAGATAGATACAAACTGAGATAGATAGATAGATAGATACAAACTGAGATAGATAGATAGATAGATAGATAGATACAAACTGAGATAGATAGATAGATAGATAGATAGATACAAACTGAGATAGATAGATAGATAGATACAAACTGAGATAGATAGATAGATACAAACTGAGATAGATAGATAGATACAAACTGAGATAGATAGATAGATACAAACTGAGATAGATAGATAGATAAAACTGAGTATAGATACAAACTGAGATAGATAGATACAAACTGAGATAGATAGATAGATACAAACTGAGATAGATAGATAGATACAAACTGAGATAGATAGATAGATACAAACTGAGATAGATAGATAGATACAAACTGAGATAGATAGATAGATACAAACTGAGATAGATAGATAGATACAAACTGAGATAGATAGATAGATACAAACTGAGATAGATAGATAGATAGATAGATAGATACAAACTGAGATAGATAGATAGATAGATAGATAGATAGATACAAACTGAGATAGATAGATAGATAGATACAAACTGAGATAGATAGATAGATACGAACTGAGATAGATAGATAGATACAAACTGAGATAGATAGATAGATACAAACTGAGATAGATAGATAGATAAAACTGAGATAGATAGATAGATACAAACTGAGATAGATAGATAGATACAAACTGAGATAGATAGATAGATACAAACTGAGATAGATAGATAGATACAAACTGAGATAGATAGATAGATACAAACTGAGATAGATAGATAGATACAAACTGAGATAGATAGATAGATACAAACTGAGATAGATAGATAGATACAAACTGAGATAGATAGATAGATACAAACTGAGATAGATAGATAGATACAAACTGAGATAGATAGATAGATACAAACTGAGATAGATAGATAGATACAAACTGAGATAGATAGATAGATACAAACTGAGATAGATAGATAGATAGATACAAACTGAGATAGATAGATAGATACAAACTGAGATAGATAGATACAAACTGAGATAGATACAAACTGAGATAGATAGATACAAACTGAGATAGATACAAACTGAGATAGATAGATACAAACTGAGATAGATAGATACAAACTGAGATAGATAGATACAAACTGAGATAGATAGATACAAACTGAGATAGATAGATACAAACTGAGATAGATAGATAGATAGATAGATAGATAGATACAAACTGAGATAGATAGATACGAACTGAGATAGATAGATACGAACTGAGATAGATAGAAACGAACTGAGATATATAGATAGATAGATAGATACGAACTGAGATAGAGATACGAACTGAGATAGATAGATAGATAGTTAGATAGATACAAACTGAGATAGATAGATACGAACTGAGATAGATAGATAGAAACGAACTGAGATATATAGATAGATAGATAGATACAAACTGAGATAGATAGATAGATAGATAGATACAAACTGAGATAGATAGATAGATAGATAGATAGATACAAACTGAGATAGATAGATAGATACAAACTGAGATAGATAGATAGATAGATACAAACTGAGATAGATAGATAGATAGATACAAACTGAGATAGATAGATAGATAGATAGATAGATAGATACAAACTGAGATAGATAGATAGATAGATACAAACTGAGATAGATAGATAGATAGATAGATACAAACTGAGATAGATAGATAGATAGATAGATACAAACTGAGATAGATAGATAGATAGATAGATAGATACAAACTGAGATAGATAGATAGATAGATAGATAGATACAAACTGAGATAGATAGATAGATAGATAGATAGATAGATACAAACTGAGATAGATAGATAGATACAAACTTAGATAGATAGATAGATACAAACTGAGATAGATAGATAGATAGATACAAACTGAGATAGATAGATAGATAGATACAAACTGAGATAGATAGATAGATAGATACAAACTGAGATAGATAGATAGATAGATACAAACTGAGATAGATAGATAGATAGATACAAACTGAGATAGATAGATAGATACAAACTGAGATAGATAGATAGATACAAACTGAGATAGATAGATAGATACAAACTGAGATAGATAGATAGATACAAACTGAGATAGATAGATAGATAGATACAAACTGAGATAGATAGATAGATACAAACTGAGATAGATAGATAGATACAAACTGAGATAGATAGATAGATACAAACTGAGATAGATAGATAGATACAAACTGAGATAGATAGATAGATAGATACAAACTGAGATAGATAGATAGATACAAACTGAGATAGATAGATAGATACAAACTGAGATAGATAGATAGATACAAACTGAGATAGATAGATAGATACAAACTGAGATAGATAGATACAAACTGAGATAGATAGATAGATAGATACAAACTGAGATAGATAGATAGATACAAACTGAGATAGATAGATAGATAGATACAAACTGAGATAGATAGATAGATAGATACAAACTGAGATAGATAGATAGATACAAACTGAGATAGATAGATAGATAGATACAAACTGAGATAGATAGATAGATAGATACAAACTGAGATAGATAGATAGATAGATACAAACTGAGATAGATAGATAGATAGATACAAACTGAGATAGATAGATAGATAGATACAAACTGAGATAGATAGATAGATAGATACAAACTGAGATAGATAGATAGATAGATAGATACAAACTGAGATAGATAGATAGATAGATAGATACAAACTGAGATAGATAGATAGATAGATAGATAGATACAAACTGAGATAGATAGATAGATAGATAGATAGATAGATACAAACTGAGATAGATAGATAGATAGATAGATAGATAGATACAAACTGAGATAGATAGATAGATAGATACAAACTTAGATAGATAGATAGATACAAACTGAGATAGATAGATAGATAGATACAAACTGAGATAGATAGATAGATAGATACAAACTGAGATAGATAGATAGATAGATACAAACTGAGATAGATAGATAGATAGATACAAACTGAGATAGATAGATAGATAGATAGATAGATACAAACTGAGATAGATAGATAGATACAAACTGAGATAGATAGATAGATACAAACTGAGATAGATAGATAGATACAAACTGAGATAGATAGATAGATACAAACTGAGATAGATAGATAGATAGATACAAACTGAGATAGATAGATAGATACAAACTGAGATAGATAGATAGATACAAACTGAGATAGATAGATACAAACTGAGATAGATAGATAGATAGATACAAACTGAGATAGATAGATAGATACAAACTGAGATAGATAGATAGATACAAACTGAGATAGATAGATAGATACAAACTGAGATAGATAGATAGATACAAACTGAGATAGATAGATAGATACAAACTGAGATAGATAGGATACAAACTGAGATAGATAGATAGATAGATACAAACTGAGATAGATAGATAGATACAAACTGAGATAGATAGATAGATAGATACAAACTGAGATAGATAGATAGATAGATACAAACTGAGATAGATAGATAGATACAAACTGAGATAGATAGATAGATAGATACAAACTGAGATAGATAGATAGATAGATACAAACTGAGATAGATAGATAGATAGATACAAACTGAGATAGATAGATAGATAGATACAAACTGAGATAGATAGATAGATAGATACAAACTGAGATAGATAGATAGATAGATACAAACTGAGATAGATAGATAGATAGATACAAACTGAGATAGATAGATAGATACAAACTGAGATAGATAGATACAAACTGAGATAGATACAAACTGAGATAGATAGATACAAACTGAGATAGATAGATACAAACTGAGATAGATAGATACAAACTGAGATAGATAGATACAAACTGAGATAGATAGATACAAACTGAGATAGATAGATACAAACTGAGATAGATAGATACAAACTGAGATAGATAGATACAAACTGAGATAGATACAAACTGAGATAGATACAAACTGAGATAGATACAAACTGAGATAGATACAAACTGAGATAGATACAAACTGAGATAGATAGATAGATAGAAACTGAGATAGATAGATAGATAGATACAAACTGAGATAGATAGATAGATACAAACTGAGATAGATAGATAGATACAAACTGAGATAGATAGATAGATACAAACTGAGATAGATAGATAGATACAAACTGAGATAGATAGATAGATACAAACTGAGATAGATAGATAGATAGATAGATAGATACAAACTGAGATAGATAGATAGATAGATAGATAGATACAAACTGAGATAGATAGATAGATAGATAGATAGATACAAACTGAGATAGATAGATACAAACTGAGATAGATAGATACGAACTGAGATAGATAGATAGATACAAACTGAGATAGATAGATAGATACAAACTGAGATAGATAGATAGATACAAACTGAGATAGATAGATAGATACAAACTGAGATAGATAGATAGATACAAACTGAGATAGATAGATAGATACAAACTGAGATAGATAGATAGATACAAACTGAGATAGATAGATAGATACAAACTTAGATAGATAGATACAAACTGAGATAGATAGATAGATACAAACTGAGATAGATAGATACAAACTGAGATAGATACAAACTGAGATAGATAGATACAAACTGAGATAGATAGATACAAACTGAGATAGATAGATACAAACTGAGATAGATAGATACAAACTGAGATAGATAGATAGATAGATAGATAGATACAAACTGAGATAGATAGATACGAACTGAGATAGATAGATAGAAACGAACTGAGATATATAGATAGATAGATAGATACGAACTGAGATAGATAGATACGAACTGAGATAGATAGATAGATAGATAGATACAAACTGAGATAGATAGATACGAACTGAGATAGATAGATAGAAACGAACTGAGATATATAGATAGATAGATAGATACAAACTGAGATAGATAGATAGATAGATAGATACAAACTGAGATAGATAGATAGATAGATAGATACAAACTGAGATAGATAGATAGATAGATAGATACAAACTGAGATAGATAGATAGATACAAACTGAGATAGATAGATAGATACAAACTGAGATAGATAGATAGATAGATAGATACAAACTGAGATAGATAGATAGATAGATACAAACTGAGATAGATAGATAGATAGATACAAACTGAGATAGATAGATAGATAGATACAAACTGAGATAGATAGATAGATAGATACAAACTGAGATAGATAGATAGATAGATACAAACTGAGATAGATAGATAGATAGATACAAACTGAGATAGATAGATAGATAGATACAAACTGAGATAGATAGATAGATACATAAACTGAGATAGATAGATAGATACAAACTGAGATAGATAGATAGATACAAACTGAGATAGATAGATAGATAGATACAAACTGAGATAGATAGATAGATACATAGATAGATAGATACAAACTGAGATAGATAGATAGATAGATACAAACTGAGATAGATAGATAGATACAAACTGAGATAGATAGATAGATAGATACAAACTGAGATAGATAGATAGATAGATAGATACAAACTGAGATAGATAGATAGATAGATAGATAGATAGATACAAACTGAGATAGATAGATAGATAGATAGAAACTGAGATAGATAGATAGATAGATAGAAACTGAGATAGATAGATAGATAGATAGATAGAAACTGAGATAGATAGATAGATAGATAGAAACTGAGATAGATAGATAGATAGATAGAAACTGAGATAGATAGATAGATAGAAACTGAGATAGATAGATAGATAGATACAAACTGAGATAGATAGATAGATAGATACAAACTGAGATAGATAGATAGATAGATACAAACTGAGATAGATAGATAGATAGATACAAACTGAGATAGATAGATAGATAGATACAAAACTGGAGATAGATAGATAGATAGATAGATACAAACTGAGATAGATAGATAGATAGATACAAACCGAGATAGATAGATAGATAGATACAAACTGAGATAGATAGATAGATAGATACAAACTGAGATAGATAGATAGATAGATACAAACTGAGATAGATAGATAGATAGATACAAACTGAGATAGATAGATAGATAGATAGATACAAACTGAGATATATAGATAGATACAAACTGAGATAGACAGATAGATAGATAGATACAAACTGAGATAGATAGATAGATAGATAGATAGATAGATAGATAGATACAAACTGAGATAGATAGATAGATAGATAGATAGATACAAACTGAGATAGATAGATAGATACAAACTTAGATAGATAGATAGATAGATACAAACTGAGATAGATAGATACAAACTGAGATAGATAGATAGATAGATACAAACTGAGATAGATAGATAGATAGATAGATAGATAGATAGATACAAACTGAGATAGATAGATAGATACAAACTGAGATAGATAGATAGATACAAACTGAGATAGATAGATAGATACAAACTGAGATAGATAGATAGATACAAACTGAGATAGATAGATAGATACAAACTGAGATAGATAGATAGATAGATAGATACAAACTGAGATAGATAGATAGATAGATAGATACAAACTGAGATAGATAGATAGATACAAACTGAGATAGATAGATAGATACAAACTGAGATAGATAGATAGATAGATACAAACTGAGATAGATAGATAGATAGATAGATACAAACTGAGATAGATAGATACAAACTGAGATAGATAGATAGATAGATACAAACTGAGATAGATAGATAGATAGATACAAACTGAGATAGATAGATAGATAGATAGATAGATACAAGCTGAGATAGATAGATAGATACAAACTGAGATAGATAGATAGATACAAACTGAGATAGATAGATACAAACTGAGATAGATAGATAGATACAAACTGAGATAGATAGATAGATACAAACTGAGATAGATAGATAGATACAAACTGAGATAGATAGATAGATACAAACTGAGATATAGATAGATAGATAGATACAAACTGAGATAGATAGATAGATACAAACTGAGATAGATAGATAGATAGATACAAACTGAGATAGATAGATACAAACTGAGATAGATAGATAGATAGATACAAACTGAGATAGATAGATAGATAGATACAAACAGAGATAGATAGATAGATAGATACAAACAGAGATAGATAGATAGATAGATACAAACAGAGATAGATAGATAGATACAAACAGAGATAGATAGATAGATACAAACTGAGATAGATAGATAGATACAAACTGAGATAGATAGATAGATACAAACTGAGATAGATAGATAGATACAAACTGAGATAGATAGATAGATAGATACAAACTGAGATAGATAGATACAAACTGAGATAGATGGATAGATAGATAGATACAAACTGAGATAGATAGATAGATAGATACAAACTGAGATAGATAGATAGATAGATACAAACTGAGATAGATAGATAGATAGATACAAACTGAGATAGATAGATAGATAGATAGATACAAACTGAGATAGATAGATAGATAGATACAAACTGAGATAGATAGATACAAACTGAGATAGATAGATACAAACTGAGATAGATAGATACAAACTGAGATAGATAGATACAAACTGAGATAGATAGATAGATACAAACTGAGATAGATAGATAGATACAAACTGAGATAGATAGATAGATAGATACAAACTGAGATAGATAGATAGATAGATACAAACTGAGATAGATAGATAGATAGATACAAACTGAGATAGATAGATAGATAGATACAAACTGAGATAGATAGATAGATAGATACAAACTGAGATAGATAGATAGATACAAACTGAGATAGATAGATAGATACAAACTGAGATAGATAGATAGATAGATACAAGCTGAGATAGATAGATGGTGAGATAGATAGATAGATAGATAGATAGATACAAACTGAGATAGATAGATAGATAGATAGATAGATAGATACAAACTGAGATAGATAGATAGATAGATACAAACTGAGATAGATAGATAGATAGATAGATACAAACTGAGATAGATAGATACAAACTGAGATAGATAGATACAAACTGAGATGAATAGATACAAACTGAGATAGATAGATACAAACTGAGATAGATAGATACAAACTGAGATAGATAGATACAAACTGAGATAGATACAAACTGAGATAGATACAAACTGAGATAGATACAAACTGAGATAGATACAAACTGAGATAGATACAAACTGAGATAGATACAAACTGAGATAGATAGATAGATACGAACTGAGATAGATAGATAGATACAAACTGAGATAGATAGATAGATACAAACTGAGATAGATAGATAGATAAGCAAACTGAGATAGATAGATAGATACAAACTGAGATAGATAGATAGATACAAACTGAGATAGATAGATACAAACTGAGATAGATAGATACAAACTGAGATAGATAGATACAAACTGAGATAGATAGATAGATACAAACTGAGATAGATAGATAGATACAAACTGAGATAGATAGATAGATACAAACTGAGATAGATAGATAGATACAAACTGAGATAGATAGATAGATACAAACTGAGATAGATAGATAGATACAAACTGAGATAGATAGATAGATACAAACTGAGATAGATAGATAGATACAAACTGAGATAGATAGATAGATACAAACTGAGATAGATAGATAGATACAAACTGAGATAGATAGATAGATACAAACTGAGATAGATAGATAGATACAAACTGAGATAGATAGATAGATACAAACTGAGATAGATAGATAGATACAAACTGAGATAGATAGATAGATACAAACTGAGATAGATAGATAGATACAAACTGAGATAGATAGATAGATACAAACTGAGATAGATAGATAGATACAAACTGAGATAGATAGATAGATACAAACTGAGATAGATAGATAGATACAAACTGAGATAGATAGATAGATACAAACTGAGATAGATAGATAGATACAAACTGAGATAGATAGATAGATACAAACTGAGATAGATAGATAGATACAAACTGAGATAGATAGATAGATACAAACTGAGATAGATAGATAGATACAAACTGAGATAGATAGATAGATACAAACTGAGATAGATAGATAGATACAAACTGAGATAGATAGATAGATACAAACTGAGATAGATAGATAGATACAAACTGAGATAGATAGATAGATACAAACTGAGATAGATAGATAGATACAAACTGAGATAGATAGATAGATACAAACTGAGATAGATAGATAGATACAAACTGAGATAGATAGATAGATACAAACTGAGATAGATAGATAGATACAAACTGAGATAGATAGATACAAACTGAGATAGATAGATAGATACAAACTGAGATAGATAGATAGATACAAACTGAGATAGATAGATAGATACAAACTGAGATAGATAGATAGATACAAACTGAGATAGATAGATAGATATAAACTGAGATAGATAGATACAAACTGAGATAGATAGATACAAACTGAGATAGATAGATACAAACTGAGATAGATAGATACAAACTGAGATAGATAGATACAAACTGAGATAGATAGATACAAACTGAGATAGATAGATAGATACAAACTGAGATAGATAGATAGATACAAACTGAGATAGATAGATAGATACAAACTGAGATAGATAGATAGATACAAACTGAGATAGATAGATAGATACAAACTGAGATAGATAGATAGATACAAACTGAGATAGATAGATAGATACAACTGAGATAGATAGATAGATACAAACTGAGATAGATAGATAGATACAAACTGAGATAGATAGATAGATAGATACAAACTGAGATAGATAGATAGATAGATACAAACTGAGATAGATAGATAGATAGATACAAACTGAGATAGATAGATAGATAGATACAAACTGAGATAGATAGATAGATAGATACAAACTGAGATAGATAGATAGATAGATACAAACTGAGATAGATAGATAGATAGATACAAACTGAGATAGATAGATAGATACAAACTGAGATAGATAGATAGATACAAACTGAGATAGATAGATAGATACAAACTGAGATAGATAGATACAAACTGAGATAGATAGATACAAACTGAGATAGATAGATACAAACTGAGATAGATAGATAGATAGATAGATAGATACAAACTGAGGAACAGGCTAGAATAAATAGATAGATAGGAACAGGCTAGAATAAATAGATAGATAGGAACAGGCTAGAATAAATAGATAGATAGGAACAGGCTAGAATAAATAGATAGATAGGAACAGGCTAGAATAAATAGATAGATAGGAACAGGCTAGAATAAATAGATAGATAGGAACAGGCTAGAATAAATAGATAGATAGGAACAGGCTAGGAATAAATAGATAGATAGAACAGGCGAGAATAAATAGATAGATAGGAACAGACAGAATAAATAGATAGATAGGAACAGGCTAGGAATAAATAGATAGATAGGAACAGGCTAGAATAAATAGATAGATAGGAACAGGCTAGAATAAATAGATAGATAGGAACAGGCTAGAATAAATAGATAGATAGGAACAGGCTAGAATAAATAGATAGATAGGAACAGGCTAGAATAAATAGATAGATAGGAACAGGCTAGAATAAATAGATAGATAGGAACAGGCTAGAATAAATAGATAGATAGGAACAGGCTAGAATAAATAGATAGATAGGAACAGGCTAGAATAAATAGATAGATAGAAACAGGCTAGAATAAATAGATAGATAGGAACAGGCTAGAATAAATAGATAGATAGGAACAGGCTAGAATAAATAGATAGATAGGAACAGGCTAGAATAAATAGATAGATAGGAACAGGCTAGAATAAATAGATAGATAGGAACAGGCTAGAATAAATAGATAGATAGGAACAGGCTAGAATAAATAGATAGATAGGAACAGGCTAGAATAAATAGATAGATAGGAACAGGCTAGAATAAATAGATAGATAGGAACAGGCTAGAATAAATAGATAGATAGGAACAGGCTAGAATAAATAGATAGATAGGAACAGGCTAGAATAAATAGATAGATAGGAACAGGCTAGAATAAATAGATAGATAGGAACAGGCTAGAATAAATAGATAGATAGGAACAGGCTAGAATAAATAGATAGATAGATAGATAGATAGATACGACTTAGCGTCTGCATTTTGCGATCTAGCTCGACGGGAGATACGCTCAGATGTAGATTAAAATTTTAGAACGCTAACGACACCTTGAAATGTTTTAGAAAGACAAAATTAGGGGCAGAAGAATATATATTATTACCGCACAAAGTCAGGGATCAGTTTATGTATTGGTTATAATATAGAATCGATCATACCACTTTATAATATCTATATCTGTAAAAGTGACTAGGATGGACGTTGTATAAGTATTTGTTTGTTTGATACATTCGACTTAGCGTCTGCATTTTGTGGTCTAGCTCAACGGGAGTTGCACTCAGATGTAGATCAAAACCTTAGAACGCTAACAACGCCTTCAAATGTTTCAAAAAGCTAAAACTAGGCGTAGAAAAATATATATTATCACCCCACATAGTTAGAGATCCGTTTATCTATTGATTATAATATAGAATCGATTACCCCAATTTATATTATCTATATCTATGTATTTTCCTCTCCCACCCTAATCCAATAGAGATATTCTATAATTGTTATCTATATCTATAAAAGTGACGAGGGTGGACGTTTTGATTGTTTAATTTATATTACCCTTTTCAAAAGTATTTGCTATGTAAATTCATCATGTTTTTTATTCTTATTATTCCTTAAACTACCCGAGCGAAACTGGGCAAAACTGCTAATTTTGAATGAAAAGCGGCAAAAGCTAATAACAGACAAGTCTGAAACCAAATGGAAGCAGATGATATTTATAAAAAAATAGCAGTACAGCCCGGCGTTGCTCGGGTGTAATAAAAGCTTTAAAACTAATCCATGGTCATGGAGCTCAGACTCCTTGGACGTTGGCACCAAAGACTAAAAAGCAATAGTTATTTCCATTTAAAGCGAAACCGTAGACTGAAAGAAAAATGAATGGATGTAAGTCAAATTTTGATTTACTGGTATCGATATCAAATAAGTTTTTTTCATCGTAAACTGAATTTTGAAGGCTAAATAAGTCCTCTGAGTAAACGGTATCATGGCTGAGACTAAGAACTACAATTATATCTACTTAGAACCAAACCTGAAGCAAAAACTAAAATAAAAGGGATGAAAAAAAAAATACAGACATACAGATAGATAAACAGACACACACACACAAACATCTTGCCTTTTATACATATATATATATATATATATATATGTATATTATTGATTTTCTGCACTATTGTAAGAACTGCAAACTTGAAACTTCTGAATATCGTTTCTTATGTCTTTTTGTCTATGAGTGTATCAAATCTGATTAAAATCGGACCACTCCTTCTATAACCCGATTTTCGTTATTTATCGGAGGGTACCTCGATACAAAACCTAGCTAAGAACACTCGCTGACGCTTCTAGTACAACTGTGTAAATTTTCAAGAAAATCGGTTCAGCCGTTTCGGAGTCTATAGGTAACGGACACACACAGACACACAGAGACAAAGTTCCATTTATAAATAAGTTTAGATTTTAAAAAATTATCGCAAATTCCATATAAAGTGAGAAAAAATTTTGGGGAAAAAATTGGCTGCAAGTGAATTCATTTCAATGCAATGAGAACGTAACTAATTCCGATTCTTGGGGTTGGGGAATGATAACAAGGGATGGATCATCAGATGAGCGTCTGTCAGTAGGGGAGAAGACAGGGTTAAACGAAACGGAATTATAAATGGCTGAATGTATTAAGCGTTCCCGGTTTCGAATCTACAGTCAGGTAGACTGCATAGTCTTATTAAGGATTCATTTTCACTGATTTTTTAAAAATATTTACAGACGAAAAACGGTATTATGAAATAGAGGCGGCGACAGAACTACCTACTGCATAGACCACCCTAAGTGTCTGCGTATGTGCGCGTGCTCCGTACTTAAGACCAGTTATAAGTATAATGAAATAGTGAAAAATGAAACAGTTGTTATTGTACGCTGCATCAAAACATTAATCATGACTAGGTATGAAGAAAAATAACGCAATAAAAATAACGAAACTGAATAATTTAGGTGAAAATAACCTAACCTGTACGTGTTTTGTTTTTTTTACAGTTCGCAAACCGAAGCAATGTATAAATGCCAGTTAAATTTACTTTTCCGTACATGCCTGGAATATATATATATATATATATATATTCCTTTACCAAACCCCGTTTTTTCCTTTGTTAACACACACACACACATATATATATATTTCTTTAATAACTTTAAATTCATGACTTCCTGTAATGGATAAACTTAATTTAAAAAAATTTAAGATCTTACATTTAAATCTATTCCTTCCCCTCCTAAATATACCGTTTCAAACCCCTGTAAACATTCACTAGCCTCTACCATTTGATATTTGATACCCCGTCTTTCTCTTGTCTCTATACACCCTGTAATCTCCGCCCCTCCCAGCTCTGTCCCGTTCTGTTTTGTTTAACCTAATTCCCCAACTTAAAAAAATTCCACTTCCCTGATCTTAAGGGAACTCTCAATTCTTGACCGTTGTTAACCTTGCCCCTCCCCCTTTACCCCAGGGCCTTCTTCATTTGGAACAGAACAAGAGGTGACGTGGAATCTCTGTTAGAGATCCCATGTCGAAATGTGCATCCGGCACCTTTGAATTTTGAAAATTTTCTCTAATTTATATATATATATATACACACATATATATATATATGAGATAGAGACAATGGCGAGGCAGAGTTCGCTCAGTTCATTCTCTTTACTGCCAGTTATGAAATCTCTTACCGCGTGTTTGCTCTTTAACAGTGCATTGTTATTTCACTTTTGTTTTGCAATAATTATGTCACTGAGGAGTGAAAAATTTATATCCTCCCTATCATAATGATGACCGTTTATATATATATATATATATATATAAAGACAAGATGTGTGTGTGTGTGTGTGTGTGTGTGTGTGTGTACTTTACACAAATCCAGAATTTTTATCCTATTCTCACTAAACTTCCCACAAATATTCTTTATGCTTGGTGCCAAGTCATGAGCTACTTATTTTTTCCGATTTCTCCCGATATTGGAAATCGATACCTCGATATCCGATCAGGTCTGATCAAGATCAGGATTTTAGCCCTTTTATCGTGGTTATTGCTGCAGAATTTGCTCAAATTTGATAAATTTATAGTTTTTAGTTTTAAACATTAGTAGATCTTCTCAGATGACCCATTTTCCCCGATATCGGAAATAGATACCCCCGATATTCTATCGAATCTAATCAAAAACCGATATTCAGCTATCAATATGGCTCATTTTCTCCAATTTTACTCCCGATGGGTACGCTAAATTTTCATGGACTTACTAATGTAAGTTTTTACTTAGATGACTTATTTGACTCCGAATATCCTATCAGGTCTGATCAAAATCAGTTTTTCAGCCCTTTTATTTTGGTTTTTGCTTCGGGTTTTGCTGTAAGTAGGTATAATTGTAGTTCTTAGTCTCAGCCAAGATACCATTTACTGAGAAGACTTATTTGGCCTTCAAAATTCAGTTTGCGACGGAAAACTTATTTGACATCAATACCGGAAAACGAAATTTGACTTGCATCCATTTATTTTTCGTTCATTCTACGGTTTCGCTTTGACCTGAAATAACTTGTTTTTTAATCTTTCGTGCCAACGTCCAAAGAGTCTGAGCTCCAGGACCATGGATTAGTTTTAAAGCTTTCATTACCCCCGAGCAACGCCGGGCTATACTTCTAGTATATATATATATATATATATATATATATATATATATATACCTTCTGTCAGAGTTAAGGAGTTTAGATTATTTTTTTTTCTTATGTGTTAATGTAAGATACTCAGTATATGTATGTGTTGCCGTCATTTTAGACCGCATATCGATATTAATATTTTGCTGTCATTTTTGCCGACATAACCCACTATTTTAGAATCGCTCAAAAATGAAATTAAAGCTGTCTGCAGTTGGGTGAAACCAACACACTAACGCGTAGCATGCCTGAAATAGCCATCAAGCATGTCGTTGGAGCGGAGATCGTTTATTGATGAACGAATATAACATTGTTAGGCCTGTTGTCTTCAAGGACATGGCCCAGTGGTGAAGAGCGTTGGTTGTATCTAGTGGCTTTACACATAGAGCTTTGAGTTCAAAACCTACCTACAACAGATGTGAACAAAAAACTTGGATAGTTGAGTGAAATGAAATAACTGATACTGAGAGAATTAGGAAGAGACATGGCCCGTGGATCTAGAACAATTTACTCCGAAGAACAAAAGGAGTTGAAAATCTTTGAAAATCTGCGCAGAATTCTTCACAAAGGAAAATCTGATGAAAGACAACTTATCCATGATGTTTCTGGTAAGTTATCTTGACTTCTACAATACTTAGTATCAGAAAGAGGCAGTTTAAATTCCTAGGGTGCATAAGGCTCGATGATTTGAATGACTTGACACTGATAGGATGTCATCAAAGCAAAAGGGCCAGAAGGAAACGGCGCCCCCCACCTAATGAAAATGGATGGTAAAACAAGAACTGGGAGGGAAAGTGAAAAGTTAAACGTTACTAAGAGCGACAAAGGATAGGGAGTTTTGGCCTATTGATCGACCAGGACCCGAAAGAATAAAATAGATCGGAGATATTCCTTGAAGCATTACAAGTGCCATGGCGTTTAGTTTTCTTTATACGAAGTTGTTAAAGAAAAGGAGTAATGAAAATTTTAAGAGAAATATGTTTGCAAACATTTCATTGTCTGGTTTGTTTTTCTAGCTTTATTTGCAAGCAAATACTTCAGAAAATGACGCAACGGAACGAATTTTTCAGTGTAATTATTAATCAAATAATCATTCAGATCCGAATTGTGAATGAAAGATACCAGTGTCGCTAAAAAAGGCGTAAAATTCTTTAGTGATGTTTCAGAAGGTATCAGTTGAGGATTTTAAATATCTACTGAAACATTAATTGATTTTGCCTGTCATTTAAAGATTAATTGTTACGTTTTTTTGTAACCAAAATAGGTAAAATGTTTTTTGCTTTTTAGATTCATTAATAGAACACCCTCACATCAATGCGTGCAACACCTGGTATTTCCAAGGGGTCACCCGTCTAGGTACTGATTAGGCACGGCGTTATTTAGCGTTATGATGAGCGTTGTGGTGGATTGGATATCGGCTCGGAACGAGATATCGGAGAGCCGAGTTCAAATTCCAGTTGAATTTGTTGCATTCATTTACGCACAAATACTCTTGGGAAAGCTATTAATCTGTCACTTCCCCCTCCAGCTATGGGTTAAATAGCAGGACAGAATGCGTTCTATAGCCTTTGTTGGCAACCAGTCTACCACAGAAAGTAATGGCAACCTACTGCGGGAAAATCCCCTGCCCAGTCAGTCACGTCTCGAAAGAGATAGAATCACCCAAGCATATAACACGTTTGGCACTTAGCTGAGAGATTCGTATACAGTCAAGTTGGTCCACAATGGAGCTGAAAAATATCAATTTATTTGGGAGAATGGCAGAAAGGAATTCCTGCAGTTCAGATTTCACAGTGTACATTGCTGCGTCATTTAAAATCATTTAAGTTGGATTTACACAGACTCATTAAGCGGTCAATAACCTATATTTCGTAAGCTACATATTCAGTCAGTTAAGTGCTATACATGATACACGCTTGGGCGATCATGTCTCGAAAAAGACATGACTGACTGGGAAGAAGATTATCCCGCAGTAGGTTGCCATTGCTTTCTGCGGTAGACTGGTTGCCGACCAAGGCTATAGAACCCAATCTGTCCTGCTATTTAACCCATAACTGGAAGGAATAGAAGGATTAATACCTTTCCCAAGGGTATTTGCGCGTAAGTGAAGACAATGAATTCAGCTGGAATTCGAACTCGGCTCCCCGATTTATCGTTCCGAGCCGATATTCAATGCACCACAACGCACATCAGTTTTCTAAAATAAAATGAAAGTAATTTTCCTACTTTTAATAACATTTTTCTATTCTGTCAACATTGGTTTCCGTTTTAATTTTTCAAAAAAAATTTAATCGGAATTAATAGAGTCGATCAGAAAAAAAAACTGCTGAAGAATTATAGACTATATAGATTCGTCGGAATATGTTGTGGGGATAAAAAGAGTTTATTGACGAGAGATAAGTTACACGACGTTTCTCAGATAGCTCTCTGCTGGAACTAATAAAAATTTGAGTTGGCAAAAAATAAAATAAAAAGAATGAGAAAAAAATAAAAATGGAAAAAGAAAGTAAACAATCAATTTTTGGGCTGTTGCGCTTGATGTAGATGAATGTCGAATTTTCTGCAATATTAACAGAAAGATTCGGCGAAGAGGAATCAACTGATTCGCGTAAGAAATCTGCGAATTGCGGTCGAGGGCAGTACTTGGGTAATATTAAAAAAAATAGAGAACAAGAGGGTCTAAAAGTCTAAAATGACACCGGATAAGCGAAGTAGTAGGTAGATGAAAGTGGATTACTGGGTGGGGTTGGAAATTGGATCGACAAAGCAGTGGGAGGCTGCATGAAGGATTATCTTGTTTTTTGGGGTCTTTTCTTTTCTATTAAAGAGGAATTTAATGGAAGTCGTAACAGCGAGGAAGATAGACGAATAAATAAAGTTTATATCAATGGAAGAAAATTACGCGTAATGTGAGAGAGAGAAAGGGGACCGAGAAAAAGAAAGAGATTGTAGGGGTTTACGCAAGAGACTGAGACATTGATTGTCCAGAATAAGTAAATTGAAATCAAGATGAGAAACTGACGCCAAGAAAGAAAGGTGGGTTGAAAAATATGAAAAGGAAGAATTTTTATGTATATTTATAGAAATGTGGAGGGACTGGGAAGAAGAGTGAGAAACAGAAACAGGTAGAAAGAGAGGGGAACAAGAAGACAGAGACAGAGAGAGAAGGGAGAACAAGAAGAATAGAGAGACGGGAACACAAAGAGAGAGAGAGAGAGAGAGAGAGAGAGAGACCGGAACACGAAGAGAGAAAGAGAGAAGGGAAACCAAGACAGAGAGACAGACACACGAACTGGTAGAGAGAGAAACTGTTAGACAGACAAAGAAACGAACTGGTAGAGAGCGAGAGAAAGGGAGAAACGGAGACGAACTGGTAGAGAGAGAAAAAGGTAGACGAACTGGTGGAGAAAGAGAGAGAGAGTGAAAAACGAAGACGGACTGGTAGAGAGAAAGAGAAACGGAGACAAACTGGTAGAGAGAAAGAGAGAGAGAGTGAAAGAAACGGAGACCAACTGGTAAAAAAAGAGATTGAGAAACGGAGACGAACTGAGAGAGAGAGAGAGAGAAACGGAGACGAACTGAGAGAGAGAGAGAGAAACGGAGACGAACTGAGAGAGAGAGAGAGAGAGAGAAACGGAGACGAACTGGTAGAGAGAAAGAGAGAGAGAGAGAGTGAAAGAAACGGAGACCAACTGGTAAAAAAAGAGATTGAGAAACGGAGACGAACTGAGAGAGAGAGAGAAACGGAGACGAACTGAGAGAGAGAGAGAAACGGAGACGAACTGAGAGAGAGAGAGAGAAACGGAGACGAACTGAGAGAGAGAGAGAAACGGAGACGAACTGAGAGAGAGAGAGAAACGGAGACGAACTGAGAGAGAGAGAGAGAGAGAGAGAGAGAGAGAGACGGAGACGAACTGAGAGAGAGAGAGAGAGAGAGAGACGGAGACGAACTGAGAGAGAGAGAGAGAGAGAGAGAGACGGAGACGAACTGAGAGAGAGAGAGAGAGAGAAACGGAGACGAACTGAGAGAGAGAGAGAGAGAAACGGAGACGAACTGAGAGAGAGAGAGAGAGAGAGAAACGGAGACGAACTGAGAGAGAGAGAGAGAGAAACGGAGACGAACTGAGAGAGAGAGAGAGAGAGAAACGGAGACGAACTGAGAGAGAGAGAGAGAGAGAAACGGAGACGAACTGAGAGAGAGAGAGAGAGAGAAACGGAGACGAACTGAGAGAGAGAGAGAGAGAGAGAGAAACGGAGACGAACTGAGAGAGAGAGAGAGAGAAACGGAGACGAACTGAGAGAGAGAGAGAGAGAGAGAGAGAAACGGAGACGAACTGAGAGAGAGAGAGAGAGAGAAACGGAGACGAACTGAGAGAGAGAGATAGAGAAACGGAGACGAACTGAGAGAGAGAGAGAGAGAAACGGAGACGAACTGAGAGAGAGAGAAACGGAGACGAACTGAGAGAGAGAGAAACGGAGACGAACGACGAGAGAGAGAGAAACGGAGACGAACTGAGAGAGAGACGGAGACGAACTGAGAGAGAGACGGAGACGAACTGAGAGAGAGAGAAACGGAGACGAACTGAGAGAGAGAGAGAGAAACGGAGACGAACTGAGAGAGAGAGAGACGGAGACGGAGACGAGAGAGAGAGAGAGAGAAACGGAGACGAACTGAGAGAGAGAGAGAGAAACGGAGACGAACTGAGAGAGAGAGAGAGAAACGGAGACGAACTGAGAGAGAGAGAGAGAGAAACGGAGACGAACTGAGAGAGAGAGAGAGAAAGAAACGGAGACGAACTGAGAGAGAGAGAGAGACGGAGACGAGAGGACGGAGACGAACGAGAGAGAGAAAGAAACGGAGACGAACTGGTAGAGAGAGAAACGGAGGAACTGGTAGAGAGAGAGAAACGGAAAGCTGGTAGAGAGAGAGAAACGGAAACGAACTGGTAGAGAGAGAGAAACGGAAACGAACTGGTAGAGAGAGAGAAACGGAAACGAACTGGTAGAGAGAGAGAAACGGAAACGAACTGGTAGAGAGAGAGAAACGGAAACGAACTGGTAGAGAGAGAGAAACGGAAACGAACTTGGTAGAGAGAGAGAAACGGAGACGAACTGGTAGAGAGAGAGAAACGGAGACGAACTGGTAGAGAGAGAAAAACGGAGACGAATTGGTAGAGAGAGAAAAACGGAGACGAATTGGTAGAGAGAGAAAAACGGAGACGAACTGGTAGAGAGAGAAAAACGGAGACGAACTGGTAGAGAGAGAAAAACGGAGACGAACTGGTAGAGAGAGAAAAACGGAGACGAACTGGTAGAGAGAGAGAGAGAGAGAGAGAGAGAGAGAGAAACGGAGACGAACTGGTAGAGAGAGAGAGAAAAACGGAGACGAACTGGTAGAGAGAGAGAGGAAAGACGAACTGGTAGAGAGAGAGAGAGAGAGAAACGGAGACGAACTGGTAGAGAGAGAGAGAGAGATAGCTATTAATCCGTCTCATCACCCTCTAGATATGGGTTAAATAGTAGGACAGATTGGGTTGTATACATATGGTTGGCAACCAGTCTACCGCAGACAGTAATGGCAAGCTATTGCAGAAAAATCTTCTACCCAGTCACTTATATCTCTTTCGGACATGATTGCTCAGGGGTGTATCACGTATGGCACTTAACTGGTTGATCTTACGGGAACCGGTATTTCAACGTCATATGGCCGTAAACCCAACAAATAATATGAACGGATTAAAAGAATTCAATTATTGTTAAGATAATAACAATTTTTATTTTTTTCCCTCCGTGCGGAACGCGGTATAATACACGAGTCGAAATGTTATTAACAGTCCTGGAAATAAACGCTCATTTGATCTTTCAAACTTCACGGATTTTTTAAAAAACGTAATTAAACGTAATAACTTAAATTTAAAACTAGTTAAGATGTTTTTCCCAATAATGGAAATTAATTAAAACTCATTGATACTATTTCTGAATTGTCAATCAATCAGGGATATGAATTGAATTTTTCTTCATTCTTTGAATATTACAGCTATTTACTTGACGCGCTTTATAGAAATTTCTGAATAAATACGTTAATTTCTCGTAATTTATGTATGATAGAGGTGTATAGACAGAGAGCGATACATAGACATTGCTTATGATTTGACTCAGATCACAAGCGATCAAAAATTCTCTGTAATATCTGGCTTCCTCATCAGTTTTCTGAGGTTGAAGTCACCACATATGGGAAACTTGCAGGAGGGAAATTCAGTGATATTCGATTGAAGATTACCGACCCTTCATCTTGAAGGCAATGCAGAGCAAAGACGAATGTGGTATTTTGGATAAGCGTCAAGCGGAAACATATATACAGGAGATTAAGTACTCGTTTTTGTGCCCTGCACAGGAAAACCTCTCCCTTATATATATATATATAATTTGAAAAGGGGTTATTTCCGCAACCTAGGTTTCAACCTTTCGGTATCTTCAGGCGATTTACAATGACTGATTTTTCCGTTTTTCAAATAACTGAACATTTTCAAAATTTTTGGAAGGAGTTATTCAAGGATTCTACAACACTTTCATCCATCCATGAATATACTTTCTGATCTTTGTTTTCATCCATGGTTGTATGAACCTAAGAGGTATTTCTTACAAAAGCGTTCTTAAAAAGAAAAACGGTAAAGGTAAAATCAGTTATTAAAAATCGCCTGAAGACACCACTCATGGTAGAAACGACACCACTCATGGTAGAAACCTGGGTAGCAAAATAACTCGTTCAAAAATGGAAAATATTCAAAAGTACTACAATATAATTGTATAGAACACTTTTTAATACAAATGTGAACTGCTCTAACCCTATTTGGACCAAAAACTAAGTATTAAACAATATATATATATATATATATATATATACAATATAAAAAATGATGTACATGTTCTAAAATATAATTTATAATAAATATTCACAGCTCTATATATTATATATCGAGCACTGTTTTAAATTAATGTTTTAGACATTGTAACAATTCTTTCTTCGTTCTGTATTCACTCGGATATATATATATATATATATATATATATACACACATGTTTATACTACATTGAGCACTGTTTTATGAACACTTGACTATGTATTTTCGTATACTTGAGTATATAACCATACGTATATTCATTAATTCACACACGCATATATATATATATATACACACATATATACACATACATATAATATCTGTGTGTGTGTTTTTTTTTCATACTATTTTCTTTCTTTATACAATTTTTTGCATGCTAGTAGTAGTGAGGAAACGAAGGAATATTTCTCGAATCCCAAAGACGCGAAAAAGAACCTGAAATAAAAGTAGTAAAAATAACTAAACCCTTTCATATAATACGTATCATTAAAAAAAAGAAAAGAAAAATATCAGGGAAAGCTCCCTGAAAGAGGATAGTGAATCGATAAAGCAACTGACATCTTGATCCACTCAGCAGGCTGCATTACTACGCCAAGATGAGCACCGGCTATTTCAGCAGGCGCCTCGTTGCGATGTCGGTAAGGGCACAAAGCGAACCCTGAATAAATGAGGCAGAAATCGAGGAGGCTGACTCAGCCAAGATGGCCGACGAAAACAGCAGTAGCAGCAAGCTAGCAACATGTTCTGAAGCTCGCTTGTTGATTGGCGGGAAGGGAGGCTAAAATGAGGAGGGACAAAAACAGAAACAATAAGATAGCAACAAAGAAGGTATAGAAATTAATTTATTGTTGGGATCGATCTGGGCTCCAGGGAAACACTATTTTCTATCACAGGAACAGTCTTCCTAAATAGATTGCTGGTTCATGTGGTATGATTTATGAAGATTTGAAAGACTCAATTCCCACTCAAATTTTATTTTGATGGCTTTCCATATTTGCTAGTCAAGACTTGTAAAAAAAAAGTGTGACGCACTCTGTGAGGAATAAACTCACTTCTCGATAATGCTTCATTTCGTGGCATGACAATTTTTTTTACTGGACTTATGCGTTCTCCAGGTTGAAATCGAACTCGTGATCCTTGCAAAGGATTAGTTCCCAGCGTGATACCCATATTTTTGTGGGTATTTTGGTATTTTAGTGTGTAGAAAAATATTTCAAATTAACATAGACTAACAGTAGGTATGTAAATGACAAAAGAAAAGAAAAGAGATTTGCTTGAGATCAATAACGGTTACATATATATATATATATATATGTGTGTGTGTGTGTGTGTGTAATTAGGGTGTTCCAAAGGTAGGTGAACAGTACGGATGTAAATTGTGATAAACAGTTTGAGCACCTGCATGGATAAAATTTAAGCGATTTTGCATTATTATACACAAAATTTTATTGCCAGTGTAACAATTGAAGTAACAACTGTATTAGTAAATATTGTCTATGTAATCTCAAAATAAATAGTATCATTTACCGTCCACCTACTTTTTGACCATAATATATATATATATATATATATATATATATATATATATATAACTTATTTATAAATGGCACTTTGTGTGTGTGTGTTTCGCCTAAACCGATTTTCTTGAAAATTTACAGTTATACTATAAGTGTCTGTGAGTGTTCTTAGCTAGGTTTTGTGCCGAGGTACCTCCGATAAATATCGAAAATCGATAATCGAAAAAATCGGGTTATAGAAGGAGTGATCCGATTTTAATCAAATTTGATACACTCATAGACAAAGACATAAGAAACGATATTCAGAAGTTTCAAGGTTGCAGTTCTTACAATAGTGCAGAAAATCGATTATATATATATATATATATATATATATATATATATAAGGCAAGATGTTTGTGTGTGTGTGTCTGTTTATCTGTATGTCCTTTATACAAATTTTTATCCGATTCTCACCAAATTTCACACAATATTCTTTAGGCTGAGTCTGAGCTCCAGAACCATGGATTAGTTTTAAAGCTTTCATTACACACGAGCAACGCCGGGCTATACTGCATATATATATGTCTGTGTGTGTTTCAGAGTTGTGATGATGGTTAGTGCCAAACTTTTTTCAGTAGTTTAGACGTAAAGATCTTTTGGCAAGCAGCTTATTTGTATTAAAGTGCTCGATTTAAGATAGAGCGTCAATAGGATTAATGTGGAGAAGATTGTCACTTAACTGTACAGTCATGCTAACTTCGCAGTTCCGTAATGGCACCATGATGATCTCACTTGGAAACTTTTTTTCAATCTGCTTATTTAAGTGACAAACTTCTCTCCATTATATATATATATATATATATATATATATATATATAGATAACACATGAGTTGCGGCAGAATAAGAATCATATAATTGTAAGACATTAGCTAGGTGAAGGCACAACTGACACACAAATATCATATCATATGTAGGATTTATTTTTGTCGCACTTATGATGCCGAATTCATTTATCTTAAGAAATCGATCGTTTGTACTATATATATTACAGAAATCTGTCGGTACCAGATATTTTTAAGAAAGGTGTCATTATTACCGGGTAGTTATTTTAAGACCCGAAATTAGCAATTTTTTTTAAAGATACCTGTTGTTAGAAACGGATCTTTTTTTTTTTTGAACTCTAAGAATTAATATCGGAATTTACGGTAGGCACTTGTGAGTTGGCTTGAAGAAATTCTTTTAAATTGTCGAATAATATAAATGAAGTTTTATAACCAAGATTACATTGTACGATATCTGAAATTAATTTTATAAATTTCATATACCGTTTTGATACGTTTTTACTGGAATACTCTTTGATTGATATTATCTCTAATGACTAGAGAACATTCAACATAGCATCGCAGTATTTGCTATCAAAGACGCACAGAATTTTTCGCTATGTTATACACTTGCTTAATTTGGCAGTTTGTGCAATTGTATTATTTTAATCTTTTAAAATTGTGATTTGTAATCAGATATCTGATTATGGAGTTATCAGTGGACTAGTGTGTCAAAAAGGGGTATTCAGACTTTATCTTCTCCCCAAAGCATATGCAAATAGCGTCTAAAGCTGTAGATAGAGACAGCGGAAGCGGTGTGTTGAGTTAAAATTTCCGCCTCGTCGATAATATGCAACTTCTCACAAACAGCCTTGGTAATGACAACAACCCATCTCTTCTACACAACAGGGTATACTGGACTATATAACTTTCACTAGCAACCAATCTAAGAGAAGGAAAAACGGAATTCCAAACGATGGAGAAAGCAACAGTTAACGCCGATCCATTCCAAGCAAGCATGGCAATTCACGATTCAAAGAAATATAAAATATATCAGTAATAAATCATGATCGCCTACTACCTGAAAGAACATGTCATATATATATATATATATATATATATATATATATATATATGTGTGTGTGTGTGTGTGTGTGTGTGTTTTTCAACAGCCACATAATCAGGAAAAATGTGCATTTATGTGGATTAATTCAACTTTGTTTACCAAGAAATCTTCTGTGGTCGAGTGGTAAGACACGTCAGATTTAATACCAGCATCACACTGGTATATGGAAGTTCCAGGTTCGACTCCTGCCGGAAGATAGATATTTTTCTTACAAGATTTCTCGAATATTCAGGCCGGTGTGTATATATATATATATATATATACATACTCTTCAGAAATGAATTGAGTTCTCTCGGTGACTGGCGTCTGTATACACTGCTTACATACAAGACGTTAAAATTTTCCTTCTCTGACCACCCCCCATGCGCCGATGGCTTAGGGAGTAGAGACTCCGACTGACACCAAATCGGTCGTTTTCGATCCCGGCCAGAAGCAAGTGGATATGTCTAGACACACTGTTGAGCTGTGATACAGCGTAACAGGCTTGTATGTGGATGACTAATATATATATATATATATATATATATATATATATATGTGTGAGTCGCTTTCGCCCCGCACCTCCGTGGAATCGGCCATCGGCCAGCACCTGTTGGATAATCCAGCTTGTGCCAAGACCTATGAAGGTGATTGGTTCAGGGTGCTACACGGAGCCGACTCCATTAACCATTTAAGGATTCTGGAGTCGGTCTCGATTCGTTGGTGTAAACCCTCTCTGTTTTTTTTTATAAGCGTTTAACCCCGAGCAAGACATGTCACTGCCACTACTGCGCAGGGGGCTACAGGGTGGAGAAAGGATGATTAAATATAGGAAATGTTAGAGGGTGGGTTATAGGCGGGTAAGGATACCGAGAATGAGGGTTTGGTAGATGAGAGTGTTCTGAGAATAATTAGGAGTTAGGGTGATAAGAGGTGTCTATTGACCCTACATTTAAACACCTGGAGGTTGTAGCCGTCGGGAAAGCAGACTTGTGGAAGGGAGTTCCACAGGCGGGAAGCGCGAGAAAAGAAGCTGTTGGAGTAGAATTTACGGTTACATCTTATCTGTTTAACTGTAAAAGGGTGGGACCTAGTTGCTAATCTAGTATCTCGTGTAAATTCCTGGTTAGGCGGCACCAGTGCTCTAAGTTCATCGGAGCAGAAGCCATGAAAGTACTTGTAGAAGAGGCACAGGGAATCCACATCACGACGGTGAGAGAGTGGTTGCAGCCGGTCTGCCAAGTCAGTATCAACCACGTTACAGATCCTCCTTTGTATTTTGCCAAGAAGCCCAAGGAGAGCATCAGGGGCACCCGAACAGATATGGCAGCAATGTCGACAGAAAGAGTTTGTTAAGTCGTTGGACTTGTTCGGGGACATTTTTTAACACTCATCCCCCTTCTTTCACCGATTTATTTTGGTACATATTTTATCTAATTGTATATATTTAATCATTTCCCCTCAATTTTATCCCCCTCACTAATTGTTTACACACCTCTGTTCCCCCACCTTTTTGCTCACGTGAATATTTTTTCGTTCTTTGATCACTACCAACGGTTCTCTCCTGATGAGTTGTTGGCGAAAGGGATCCCTTGAAACATGTTTTCGTTTGTGATTTTTAAAGAAACACACACACACACCCCCTAATCACAAATATTATAAACACTTCAGGAAAATAATTTTTCTTCCGTAGTTTTATCAAACTGTGATAACATTCTCTACTGTAGTAAGATATTTTTTCCGACAGATGCCATTACATTGGCGGCCCTTAAACAAGAACCTAAAAATGCATGTGCAGCAATGCCAATAGACACTTCAGAAAGTAGTAGTTTGACTTACCAATAAATGTCTGGAACCTAATCTAGTCTTGTCTAGATAAATTTAGTATTATAATATTTGTGTACAAGTTGTGTATTTCCTGAAGTGTGTATAAATCTTTTTTGCGGATAGCGTTTATATGCCCAAACCAATCAATCGGGGTATAAAACACCGATGCACCTTAAATAACGAAACATTAACTATAAGCTTGGAATATAATGTTCGCTAAGATCCTGCCGCAATCAATATCGCTATTGCCACGTGATCGTTATACAACATTGTATGTTGAGAGATTGCTATATAACATACATGCTATATAACATACATGCTATATAACATACATGCTATATAACATACATATATTGTAAGTTATATAAGCTAGTAAAAACCGCCTCGCAAACGCTATTGTCGTGAAATCGACATTCTCGACGGACCCACTACTGTGGCCTTGTCCTAAATTAAATTAATAATTAATTATGATGTTCTTTATTTAATACAGTAATGGAAATGGATTTTTTGCCATTACGTGTGTCAGTACAAAAATATATTGCATAATTTTCTAAAAAAATCGATTTTTGTCTTTCTGGTGATCAAACGTTATCACTGTAAATCATATCTCGTAGTTTTGCTATTTTTTTTTTATCAAATTATAAATTACATTTCACTAATATTTTTCTTAATTATCCTATATAAAGAGTTCTATGTACTGTTTGCAGAATGGTGTAGAGTTTGAATCAAAAGTAAGGAGGCATTTAACGCTGGGAATTACATCAAATAGAAAAAAAAAAGGCCTCGTTAGCAAATAGCTAAACTTATTTATAAATGGAACTTTGTCTCTGTGTGTTTGTGTGTGTGCATGTGTATGTGTGTCCGTTACCTATAGACTCCGACACGGCTGAACCGATTTTCTTGAAAATTTACAGAGTTGTACTATAAGCGTCTGCGAGTATTCTTAGCTAGGTTTTGTGTCGAGGTACCCCCGATAAATATCGAAAATCGATAATCGAAAAAATAGGGTTATAGAAGGAGTGGTCCGATTTTAATCAAATTTGATACCCACATAGACAAAGACATAAGAAACGATATTCAGAAGTTTCAAGGTTGCAGTTCTTACAATAGTGCAGAAAATGGATAATATATATATATATATATATATATATATATATATAAAAGACAAGATGTTTGTGTGTGTGTCTGTTTATCTGTCTAAATGTCCTTTATACAAATCCACAATTTTTATCCGATTCTCACCAAACTTCACACAAACATTCGTTAGGCTGAATCTGAGCTCCAGGACCACGGATTAGTTTTAAATCTTTCATTACATCCGAGCAACGCCAAGCTATACTGCTAGTTATATATATTTCAATCGTTTCACCCCAAGCAAGGCAGTGCTTCCAATGGTGCGCAAAAGGCTACATAAGGAGAGTGAAGAGAAAGAGAAAAAAATTATAGGATGTGTTAGAGGATGGGCAAGAGAAAGATGAGAATAAGATAGTTGCGTGAGAGTAGAGTGAAAAGGGAGAAGAACAAGATACTGGGGGTTATGGGACAAAGATAAGAGAAGGATGGGAGTCAAGGGGATAAGAGATTGACGTTTCATTTAAACTCTTGTAGACTGTAACTATCAGGGAAGCAAGTATACGGAAGGGAATTCCATAGGCGGGAAGTGCGAGAAAAGAAGCTGCCGGGGTAGAAGTGACGGCTTCATTTAGTTGATTTAACTGTAAAAAGGTAGGAACTTGTTGCCAGTCTGGTTGCTCATGTAAGTTCTTGTGGAGCGGACTTCAGTGAACTAAGCTCGTCGAAGCAAAAGCCATGAAAATATTTGTGGAAAACACAGAGGGAAGCCACATTCCGTCGGTGAGGAAGTGACTGAAGTCGAGCTGCCAGGTCGGGATCGATTACATTGCAGATTCTCTTCTGAATCCTGTCGAAAACCCCAAGATGATTAGCAGAGGCGCCTGTCCAGATATTTGTTAGTTGGTTGTTTTGTTTTTATGGCAAATCAACCTCGGCGGGTCATTTATTGCCAACTAAACTTTATTTATTGCTGGCAATACCTTTTTCTTTCAACAATTTATTTTTGTTTTTTTATATATGTTTTGTGTCTAGTAATACATTTTTCTTTTCGAGTATTAAGATTCATTGGGATTTGTTTTTAAGGGCAGGGTTCCCCAAGTCCTACCCTTGTTATTTAACCCATAACTGGAGAGAAGGAACAGATTAAAACCTTTCACAAGAGTACCAGTGCGTAAGTGAATACAGGGTATTCAACTGGAATTCGAACTCTGTTCAGATATGACAAAAGTATTCAATGCATGGGCGGATGGTTGATTTGTATATTTGCAAGATGAACACAAGCGAGAAAGACTTCCTGGCCCGACACAATGACCTAACATTCCTAACAGAAGATTTAACTATTGATTTAATGTAATCGTTCCTCTTGAGTTGGGCTGAGAGAGTGAGGCCGAGGTGGCGAAGTGTATTGCTTATATATATATATATATATATATATATATATATCAGTAAAAAAAATCCAGTATATGATTATACACTGTTTCCATGAAAAGATAATGGCGTAGATTCATTGTCTCATTGTCTTTTTCAGAGTTCTGAATTCAGAGTAATTCTTCTGGTCAACTTGCTGCGACTCAGTGTTAAAGAGCACAGTCTACCCTGCTACTTTCAGGAGAAGAAGAAAAGGGATTCATGTTTCCCCAAGGTCAATCATGCGAAAATGAATTTAAAGTATCATCAGGAATTTGGATTCTGATCGCCGATAGCAATTACGCTACCAGATCATTATCTGATTACTTTTCTTCCCCGCCATCAACAGTTAGCTATTTTAATGCATTTAAGTTATCGAAGAAAAAAGGAATTAAATTAAGATCTGAACACTAGTTTTTTTATTTAATAAAATAAAAATTAATTAAAAACAAAACGAAGAATTTAAACGGACATATTTAATGAAAAGAAAATATTAACACTTCGGAAAAAGGAAAACCTTGTCTTACGTAGTTTTATAAAATTGCAAAAACACTCTACTGTAAAAAGATATTTTCTCAACAGAATACTTTCATGGCTTCTGCTCCAACGAACTTAAGTCACTGGTGCCTCTGCAACAGGCGTTTACTCGTGCAACCAGACTGGCAACTGGGTCTCACCCATTCATAGTGAGATCAACCAAATACAGGCGATACTTCTACTCCTTCAGCTTCTTTTCTCGCACTTCCCGCCTGTGGAACTCGCTTCCTTATTCTTGCTTTCCTGACGGCACCAGGAATTTAAATGCAATATCAATACTCATCTCTTAACCACTTGACCCTAGTTATTTCCTCACCACCCTGTATATCCTTTCCTTTCTCTCCACCTCTGCGACTGTCATCACACCTGTGTCCCCTCCCTTCTCTTGCTCCTTTCTAAATTGTTTGTCTTTCTCTTTACTCTCTTTTATTTAGTGCTTTTATTTTTATGTAGCCCCCCCTACACATCAGTGGCGTTACCGCCTTGCTCGGGGTGATATGATTAAAAAAATAAAATTACATTAGCAGTCCTTAGACAAAAATTTTAAACTGCGTGGACACTGGCTAACGTTACCTAAGCAATAGTCCGACGTACTAATAAATGTCTGCAAAGTAAATGCCACCATTTTGACCATCTCTTTGACCATCTCTTGACCATCTCTTTGACCATCTCTTGGGATTGTAGAGTCCAAATAATTTGTATTAATTTCGTCATGTCTGGATAAATTTAGTTTGTCAATATTTTTTCAAGTTCTGTATTTCCTGAAGTGTGTATACATTTTTTGCTGTCACTGTATATATGCGTTGTGGTACAGTGGAGATCGACTCGGAAGTTCGATTTCCAGTTGAATACGCGCAAATAACCTTTGGCAAAGCTATTAATCCGTCTCTTCCCTCCAGCTATGGGTCAAATCACAAGACAGATTGGGTTCTATAGCATTGGTTAGCAACCAGTCTACCGCAGAAAATAATGGCAACCGAGTGCGGGAAAATCTTCTGCCCAGTCATGTCTATTTCAAGAGATAATCGCCCAAGTGTGTATCACGTATGGCACTTAACTAAATGACTGTATATATGCCCAAACCAATCTATCGTGGTATAAAACACCGATGCACCTTAAATAACGAAACATTAACTATAAGCTCGGAAAATGAAGTTCGCTAAGATCCTGCCGGCATCAATATCGATATTGCCGCGTGATCGTTATACGACATTGTATGTTGAGAGAGAGATAGAAAGTGACTTGTCGGTATCGAAAAATTTAAGATTAATTGAATTTTTTTAATTATTTAAGCCAATTAAACATCAATATTTTAAAAACATGTTCCACTCCCTTTGAGTGCATTGATTTTTGCTGTACTTCATTAGGCGCCATAACAAATTTGATCAAAATTAAATAACACTGGTCAAAAAAAAAAAATTGAAAAGTTGTCGAGACACTAAACATCTTTTTTAGATAACATTTTTCTTGGATAACTACAGTTTTGATGTACAGAAATTCCCATTTTATTTTAAGAAAAAGCATTCTTTTTATTTGTTTTCCGTATATATGATACTAGCAGTATAGCCCAGGGTTGCGCGGGTGTAATAAAAGCTTTAAAACTAATCCATGGTCCTGGAGCTCAGACTCTTTGGACGTTGGTACGAAAGTCTAAAAAGCAATAGTTGTTTCCAGTTAAAGTGAAACTGTTGACTGAAAGATAAATGAATGGATGTAAGTCAAATTTTCATTTCCGGTATGGATATCAAATAAGTTTTTTTTGTCGTAAACTGAATTTTGAAGGCTAAATAAGTCCTCTGAGTAAATAGTATCATGGCTGAGACTAAGAACTTCAGTTATACCTACTTACAGCCAAACCCCGAAGCAAAAACTAAAACGAAAGGGCTGAAAAAAATACAGACATACAGGCAGTTAGATAAACAGACACACACACACACACACACACAAACATCTTACCTTTTATATATATATATATTATCGATTTTCTGCACTATTGTAAGAACTGCAACCTTGAAACTTCTGAATATCGTTTATTATATCTTTGTCTATGAGTGTATAAAATTTGATTAAAATCGGACCACTCCTTCTATAACCCGATTTTTCGATTATCGATTTTCGATATTTATCGGAGGTACCTCTACACGAAACCTAGCTAAGAACACTCGCAGACGCTTATAGTATAGCTGTGTAAATTTTCAAGAAAATCGGTTCAGCCGTTTTGGGATCTGTAAGTAACGGACACACACAAAGACAATGTTCCGTTTATAAATAAGTTTAGATTGACCTATAGCAATATTTTTCAAAGTAAAATCGTTGAAACCTCTCAGTTCGTATTTAAACCAACAAATATTGGTCTGCTTATAAAAAATATTTTTTTCAATAACAATCAGACCATAATGCTTTTAAAAAAATAACACGACTGATTATACAAAAAACGAGCAAGTATTTTCACAAAATCATTTAATAAACTAAAAGCAGAAATAAAACCTTCGTGAACATAACTATCAGAAAATTTTTATTTCTTGGTTTTTGTTGAATGTTATGATAACATTATCTAAATTCATTTTGATAACCCAGCAGTAGTGTAGCCATCAATCGTTTGTTCCACCCTCTCTGGTAGCGTTCTTCCATCGTTTTGATATTCTGATTGAATCATTCTCCTTCTTCACGACTCATATCGCCGCTGTGATCCGGAAATTTATTTAAATGGCTATGTAAAAATGAACCATAATACTCACATTAGCTTATTACTGTTAAAGTTTATCACTTAATTTGAATTTTTGAAATAAATTGGAAAAGTTCGGTACTTCTAGTTTAACTCAAGAACACTTTTTTCTTATTAAAGTGTCTGACATAAATTGCTTGGCCTGCCTGAAAATTGATGAGTTTCTTTGACCTTTATTAAATAAAAGCTGAGATCAGCCAATATCGTAAATTGATCTTTTTTCCGAAAATGAGCAATTTCAATACATCAAAAAGAGTAGTTAAGCATGCAAATCCAAGGTCCTTTTCGGAATCAGCACCATTCAGTCAGTTAAGTGCCATACGTGATACACGATTGGGCGATCATGTCTCGAAAGAGACATGACTGACTGGGCAGAAGATTATCCCGCAGTAGGTTGCCATTGCTTTCTGCGGTAGACTGGTTGCCAGCCAAGGCTATAGAACCCAATCTGTCCTGTTATTTAACCCATAACTGGAAGGAATAGACGGATTAATACCTATCTCAAGGGTATTTGAGCGTAAGTGAATGCAATGAATTCAGCTAGAATTCGAACTCGGCACCACGATTTCTCGTTCCGAGCCGATATCCAATGCACCACAACGCACATCCATTGAATTAGCTAAAAAACCCGTTTTGTTTTTTGGCACCGAATAATCGTGTTGATAAATGTTTTTGTGGTTGAGATAGTTGTGTTCTTTTCACCGATAGAGTAGAGAACATTCAAACGCCGATTTTAAAAGCAGGCAAGATATCTATTGTACTTCCTACAATTTCAATCAGGTTCTGTGCCGAAATTTTTTGCATATTGCGAATTAACGCAGACAACAATTTACACTAGTCACCGTTTATTTAGGACGTATCCTAACTAAGTGAAAAATTATATAAAAATTGAATCTTGAAGTATCAAATGTGAACCCTCAAAAATAAAACGATTTATTCTCGATTCGACCCTTTCTCATATACAGGTGAATATTAATTTTACTTCAAAAATCGATGTCGGTAAAATGTTCATATATATATATATATATATATATATATATATATATATATATATATTAAATCCGTAACATCAAAGCTTTCTTTAAAATTTAAGGTAGGTAAATAATGTCACGGGCTCCAAAAAATATTGTAAACTTATTGAGTGCTTGAAAAACACAGTTGTTAACTAAAAAAAAGTTGAACAAATAACATAAAATGATTAAATAAATTAAATTATAAATTGGCATGATAAATACAAGAAAAATAATCTCGCATCACCATGTAAAGGCAAACCCTTCAGCGGACTTTGTGCAAAGATGGGCTCCATTCGTGCACTCAATCCACCAAAAATATCGTAAGGTTTTACAAAAGCTACTCTGAGAAACGAAAATAAACAATTAACAGGTCGGTAAATAACATTCTAGCAGTATAAACCTGGCGTTTCTTGCATGTAATGAAAGCTTTAAAACTAATCTATGGTCCTGGAGCTCAGACGTTTTAGACCTTGGCACGAAAGACTAAACAGCAATAGTTGTTTTAAGTCGAAGCGAAACCGTAGATTGAAAGAAAAATGAATGGATAAGTCAAATTTTGATTTCCGGCATCGATGTCAAATAAGCTTTCCGTCGCAAACTGAATTTTGAAGGCTAAATAAGTCCTCTGAGTAAATGGTATCATGGCTGAGACTAAAAACTACAATGATACCTACTTACAGCAAAACCCGAAGCAAAAACCAAAATAAAACAGCTGAAAATTTGATTTTGATCACACCTAATAGGATATCGGGGTTTCGATTTCCAATATCGGAGTCAAATAAGCCATCCAAGTATAAACTAACCTAAGTAAGTCCATGAAAACTTATCGTACCCATCGGGAGTAAAATTGGAGAAAATGAGCCATATTGATGGCTGAATATCGGTTTTTGATCAGATTCGATAGAATATCGGGGGTATCTATATCCGATATCGAAGAAAATGAGTCGTCTGAGAAGATCTACTGATGTTTGAGACTAAAAACTATAATTTTACCAAGTTAGAGCAAATTCTGCAGCAAGGACCACGATAAAAGGGCTGAAATCCTGATCCTAATTAGACCTTATCAGATATTGGGGTATCGATTTCCGATATCGGTGAGAAAAATAAGTAACCGATGACCTGACCAGAAGCGTAAGGAATATTTGTGTTAAGTTTGGTGAGGATCGGATAAAAATTGTGGATTTGTATAAAGGATATACATACATACATACAGACAGACAGACAAACATCTTGCCTATATATATATATATATATATATATATATATATATATCTCGCTCCTGTCACATTCATTGAGATATATATATATATAAAATCTGGTGTGGGCGACAAGGCGAACCTCGCTGCCGAGCTTGAAAAGGACCTCCAATCCGTGGTGGATTGGGTAAGAAATGGCTCGTAAATTTCAATTCATCCAAAACGACGCTGCTATCAATTAACCACCATAGACATCCGCACCTCCCTCCCATTAGTATGGAACAGGTTTGCCTCCCAGAAATAAAACACTACGCCTGCTTGGCTTGACACTCTCAGCGGCCCTCTAGTGGAATGACTACGTCGAATCCATTGCTAAATCCGCTGCTATGAAAGTCAGTTCTCTGTGCAGGGCCCGGAAGTTCTTTCCGCCTGAATCCATCCTGCGCATATATAAATCTACCATCCGCCCGTGTATTGAATACTGTTGCCACATCTGGTCGGATGCCCCTGCTATTCTCCTCGGGGTCCTTGACAAAATACAACGGAGAATCTGTAACGTGATCGATACCGACATGGCTGACCGCCTGCAGTCACTCTCACCGGCGTGACGTGGCTTCCCTGTGCCTCTTCTATAAATACTTTCACGGCTTCTGCTCTGATGAACTTAGATCACTGGTTCCCCCTAGGTATGAATTTGCACGAGATACTAGATTAGCAACTAGGTCCCACCCTTTTACAGTGAAACCGAAGAAATGTAACCGTAATTTCTACTCCAACAGCGTCTTTACTTGCACTTCCCGCCTGTGGAATTCCCTTCCGCATACTTGCTTCCCCGACGGCTACAACCTCCAGGAGTTTAAATGTAAGGTCAATAGACTCGCATCCATTCTCTCAAACATTCTTCCTATGTACCTCCTTACTCGTCTATCATTCTCCTTCTGACATCTCCTATATCCAACCACTCTATATAACCTCCTGCGCTATAGTGACAGTGGAATGCCTTTCTCGGGGTGATATGATATATATATATATATATATATATGTATGTGTGTGTGTGTGTGTGTGTGTGTAAAAAATTATAACAGACACGTTATTCCATGGTTAAGCGGAAGTATGGGCCTGTTTCAGGCGAAACTCCTTCAGCTTCCGTCTTTATTGTACAGAAGATAAGACGGAAGCTGAAGAAGGTTCACCTGAAACAGGCCCACACTTCCGCTTAACCATGGAATAACGTGTCTGTTTTGAATTTTACATATATTTGCTCTATATGTATTGATATACATATATATTTAGAGTTCTCCTAGAGTTACCCGACCACTTTATGTACAGGACACTCCTTTGGAGTATTCTATATCTACACCGCATATTTATATATGTTTACTCTGTTGTGTGACAAGCTGAAATTCAGAGGAAGCCGTTTGAACTCAATATTCTGTAATAAGTCTCAAACTAAATTGCTAACCATTACACTGTCTAAAAATTCATTATGTGTGCGTGAAATAAGGAGAGAGTTATGGTAGAATCTAAAATTGTTTATCAATGGAACTTTATCTCTGTGTGTGTGTGTGTCCGTTACCCTTTAGACTCCGAAACGGCTGAACCGATTTTCTTGAAAATTTATACAGTTGTACTATAAGCGTCTGCGAGTGTTCTTAGCTCGGTTTTGTCTCGAGGTACCCCCGATAAATATCGAAATATCGAAAATATCGAAAATCGAAAAATCGGATTATAAAAGGAGTGGTCCGATTTTAATCAAATTTAATAAACTCATAGACAAAGACATAAGTAAGAAACGATATTCAGAAATTTCAAGGTTGCAATTTTTACAGTAGTGCAGAAAATCGATAATATGCACACACAAATATATATATATATTTATATATATATATATATATATATAAAAGGCAAGATGTTTGTGTGTGTGTCTGTTTATCTGCCTGTATGTCTGTATTTTTTCAGCCCTTTTATTTTAATTTTTGCTTCGGGTTTGGCTCTAAGTAGGTATCATTGAAGTTCTTAGTCTCAGCCATGATGCCATTTACTCAGAGGACTTATTTAGCCTTCAATATTCAGTTTACAACGAAAAAACTTATTTGATATCGATAGCAGGAAATCAAAATTTGACTTACATCCATTCATTTTTCTTTCAGTCTACGGTTTCGCTTTAACTGGAAACAACTATTGCTTTTTAGTCATTCATGCCACCGTCCAAAGAGTCTGAGCTCCAGGACCATGGATTAGTTTTATAGCTTTCATTGCACCCGAGCAACGCCGGGCTATACTGCTAGTAGCTTATAAATAAAATAAGAAATTCCTAAGTCGATTTAAAAACAAATAGTTGGCATGAGGTAAATAACCTACATGCTTACAATTAAAAGACTTGTATAAATATTTAGAAAACACAGTAAAAAGAAAGCGTGTCAATTTAAGTCAAGCAGCGGTAGGCGTTAAAACACGAAAATCAAACACAAATCTAATAACCTACAGCGATGAGATTGTTCGAGAACAGGATTGAAAGAAGGGAGCACACCTGAAGGAACAGATTGTGACAATATTGAATCAGTATATTCAATGAAAAAAAAGTAATGCCTAGTTTATGGTTAATATTAACTAGGTCCCACCTATTCACAGTTAGACCAACCAAATGCAGACTACTATTCTACTCCAACAGTTTCTTTTCTCTCACTTCCCGCCTATAGAACTCTCTTCCATATTCTTGCTTTCCTGATGGCTACAACCTCCAGGAATTTCAATGCCGTGTCAATGCCCATCTCTTAAACAGTTGACTCTCGTTCTTTCTACATCACCCTGTATATCTTTTCCTTTCACTCTACCTTTGTAACTGTCGTCACACCTGTATTCCCATCCTTAACTGGTTCGTCGTTGTCTTTACTCTCCTCCTATCTATTTTTTTTTACTCTTATGTAGCCCCCTGCACATCAGTGGCGTTACCGCCTTGCTCGAGGTGATACGATTAAAGTATATATCTATTCTCGAATTTCATAATATTTCTCGCCTTTTGTTTAGAAATCTGAACTCCATACGTGTAGATAAGTATCATTTCTTTTTCTTTCCGTAGCTGTTTCTCTTGCCGCCATGATTCTTTACAGTTCGAGAATATCCATATACACTGCAATGGCGTCCGATTTAGATCATCCAGCTGCTGTCTTTACTCGACTGATTATTTTTAATGGTGTTTATAATTTAAAGGCAGCCATTTCAACACTTCACTTCTGGCAAGTGGGTGTCAAGATCTGTTCATTTTACTTCGTGTCAAAACCAGAGCCGAAGGCTTGTTACTGTTGAGAAATATTCGGGTTTCACGCGTAACGAAGAAAAACTCAGAATACCGCCATCTTGGCTTCTTTATCACTCGCCTGTTCACATGCATCCTGTCTTATCAGTTATTTTTTTCACTCTCAAAATGAGTTTACAAAACTTATACAAGTCTGACACAAGACATTTAGTAAGGATCGAACTACCGACAGAATGCATGGTTCCTTCCACCACACTTTACTTTTACAAGAGTCAGAAACCAAAAATCATGCCATATTTGGGCTGGAGTCACAGGCCCCATTTCTTTTTTTTATAATCATACCGCCCCAAGTAAGGCATTTTATTGCCACTGTTTTGCAGGGGGTTACAAAGAAGGAAAGTTATAAGAAAGAGTGACAGATTATAGGGAATGTCAGGAAGTGGGTAACAGAAGGATGAGAATACTGATGAGAGTAGAGTGGACGGAGAAAAGTGCATGAGAGAGAGGATGCAGGTTAGTGAGATAGATGAATATTGACTTTTCATTTAAATTCTTGGAGATTACAGCTGTCGAGAAAGCAAGTAAATGGAAGGGAATTCCACAGGCGGGAAGTGTGAGAAAAGAAGCTGTTGGAGTAGAATTTGCGTTTACAATTTTATTGGTTTCACAGTAAAAGGGTGGGATCTAGTTGTTAATCTTGTGGCTCGAGTAAATTTATTTATAGGGGGCACTAGTGAGCTAAGTTCATCTGAGCAGAAGCCATGAAAGTATTTGTAGAAGAGACACAAGGAAGCCACATTGCACCGGTGAGAAAGTGACTGTATCCGTGCTCCTAAGTTGGGATCTATCACATTACAGCCTTGATAGAGTTCATAATTAATTACGATGTTTTGTAGGAGATAACTTTATTTTTTTAACTATACAGCCTCTTTCTCTACAGAAGGTAGCGTTGTCAATATTTATATAAATATCATTCGTTTATTTCACCAGTTTACGTGGTTACAACTACGACTCACCCTGTTAAATACACGGGGTTGAATCACCTATATTTCCTTCGTATTCCGTTTGGAAGAAGGTTTTAATCAGTTTTTTTTCTCCATACAAGAACTGCTAGTTTGTGAGACAACCATACGCGTGGATGCTTTCCTGAATGACATTGCTATCTATCTTCCTTATCCACAAAATCGTTATTTCCTTCTAACACCTATCTTCATATCACACACCTAATAAATTAACCCCCCCCCCGAACAATCGATTTTTTTTTTTACCTTGTATTAAGAGAACTTTAGTATGAAGAATATAAAGTAGTGGCCAGTGCGATTATTCCCATAACTAATACCATTTGTCGAGTCAATATTTTCGTTTGTGATTTGCTATACTTGACTCGTCAAGAAAGATCACCAGTATGGAACAAGCAATGAGTACTGTGTTCACTAGTAAGAGTCTTCTAAGCTAACTTTTTAAGCAATAACCAACGGTGATGTGCCTATTTCTGTTGTTATAAGCGAGAATTAGAACTAAAAATCATCCTTGATAATGGCTAAAAGGATAGCTGAAAGCATTTGAACATGCAAGATGTTTGGGATTTGTTTTTTTTTTTTTTGTTTTTTTTTTTCCAGATATATCCAGAAAAGAAAACAATTTTATAAACCGAAACAGCTCATCACACTATTGTATTTCTTGTCGCGAGAATTCAGGATTTTCTTCTCAGAAATCTTATAAAACTCCATATACGTGTTGACTTCTAATTTCATATTTTGCAACGGACCTATTTTAGTTGGAAAAAAATGTCACTCAGCTTTATATTTGTGCTACGAAACTTTATTTGCATCTTACGATATAAAGAAAAACTAGGGAAATGGAAAACTAGGCAAAATCCAAGTACTTTCTTTGAAAGGTCTTTCAAAATGGTTTCTCAAAGTTGAAAGAAGTAAATAAGAAGCCTTTAATTTTGTATTAACATTTACCGACTTCCCGATGAGCGCACGGAACTATAGGAGAGGTCGGTCGAGTTTGTGGGAATTATGATTTTTTTCTTTTGTAAGAATTCTTTTTCATGTTGGAAGTTTAAATGCTAGTATTAGCAAATTTCTTAGTAGTCTTAAATCTAAACTTATTTATAAATGGAACTTTGTCCGTGTGTGTGTCTGTGTGTGTGTCCGTTACCTATAGACTCCAAAACGGCTGAACCGATTTTCTTGAAAATTTACACAGTTGTACTATAAGCGTCTGCTATTATTCCTAGCTAGGGTTTGTGTCGCGGTACCCCCGATAAATATCGAAAATCGATAATCGAAAAAATCGGGTTATAGAAGGAGTGATCCAATTTTAATCAAACTTAATGCACTCATAGACAAAGACATAAGAAACGATATTCAGAAGTTTCAAGATTGCAGTTCTTACAATATTGCAGAAAATTTGATATCGATAGCAGGAAATCAAAATTTGACTTACATCCATTCATTTTTCTTTCAGTCTACGGTTTCGCTTTAACTGGAAACAACTATTGCTTTTTAGTCTTTCGTGCCAACGTCCAAAGAGTCTGAGCTCCAGGACCATGGATTAGTTTTAAAGCTTTCATTACACCCGAGCAACGCCGGGCTATACTGCTAGTATATGTCAAAGCAAGATGAACAATGATCGTGCTTTATAAATGCAGATGATGCTTAAGCGTCATTTACCGCCCCACCTCTATCGTCCCATCTTAGCTGTGATTTTACTTATGGTTAACGCTGTCATGGTGACAAAGCAAATCCGAGGACAGATGGCGTCTGTCTTCTGATGCATCTTATTTGATTGACATCAGAGCAAAACGAGCAGGATTACTCCCGCGCCAAGATGAAATAATAAAAAAAGCGCTGATTGGCATCCAGTGTTCAGCCACATTTTAAACTGTCTTTGCTTTCGACGCCGGCAGCAGTCATCAATCGAAACTTATGGAAAACTACAATGGGATTGGATGCAACGTTCGACTGAAGTGAAATTTAAGATCATGGTAGTGTCGTCTTGCATGTCAAAATTGCATTGCGGTGTGTTCCGTAAGACGTTCTGTTCTTTGTTTAATAATCGGTGCATGTGAAAAGTGACGATATGTTTTTAAAAATGTTTTTATATTTATCACGTTAAAAGTTGCAGAGTGGTCGACAATCGATATGGTCATTCTGATTAGAGTAATAGTCAGAAGATTTGGAATATGGAATTTTTGTCAAGGTTTAGACTGTTCCGTGTACAAATAAAGCGAAGCATAATTGCAAAAGGAACAGAGTTAGTGGGTGCAGCCTGCAACCGGAACAGAGTTGGCGGGGGGAAGGTTGCAACCGAAACAGCGCCGGGGGCCCTCTATGTGATCAATGACCGACGTATCAGGAAAAATTCTGCTCTACAAACTTTTACGACATTTGGGAGTATTTTAGCCATCTTTTATTCATGGATGATGTGCTGATAGTCTAACGGATAGCGACTTGGGATGAAAGAGTTCGAATTTTAGTGATATTCTAAGTTCTAGGTTTAGATTTATATTTAGAAAAAAAGATATTTTTCACATAAAAATTGAGAATGTAACATTCACACACACACACACACACACAAAACAAAGCTAAAAAAAAAAATAACTAAATAATAATTTATCCTTTAAATAAAATTAAAAAAAATTATAAGCAGAAAAAATATCAACCCGTCAATTTCTGTAAAAGTTTCGTATTTTTGGAATTGGTTCCAACGTTTGAGTTTTCCTTTTGTTTCAAATTGGAATTAGATTTTAGGAATTTAATTACCTGAATAGCTCATTGCTCATTTTTAAGTGTCAAAAGTGATACACGCTTGGGCGATCATGTCTCGAAAGGGACATGACTGACTGGGCAGCTTACGGCCTATCACGTTGAATACACCGGTTCTCGTTCGATCACCGAAGTTAAGCAACGTTGAGCCTGGTCAGTACTTAGATGGGTGACCGCTTGGGAATATCAGGTGCTGTAACCGTATATTGACGCATGTGCGTTGTGGTGCAGTGGATATCGGCTCGGAAAGAGAAATCGGTGAGCCGAGTTCGAATTCTAGTTGAATACTCTGCATTCACTAAAGCACTGGTAACCTTGGGAAAGGTATTAACCCGTCCCTTCTATCTAGTTATGAGTTAAATAACAAGAGTAGGACTTGGGGACCCTGTTCTTAAAAGAAAAAAATTCCCAATGAATCTTGATACTCGAAAAGAAAAATGTTGTAAAAATAAAATAACCTTACCCAAAATCATTTGTTATGACCTTAAATGATCCCATAAGGATTGATAAGTCGTTAAACTTCGAAACAAACAAAACAAAACTGACTGTGCAGAATACTTTTCTGCAGTAGGTTGCCATTATTTCTGCGGTAGACTGGTTGCCAACCAAGGCAGAACCTAATCTGTCCTGCTAATTAATCCATAGTCGGAGGGAGAAGAGAGATTTCCCAAAGGTGTTTGTCCGTAGGTGAATGCAACGAACTTAACTGGAATTAGAACGCGGCTCTCCGATTTCTTGCTCCGAGCCGATATCCAATTTACAATCTCCATCCACTGAGCTATTAAAAACCAGTGAATATGTTTCAAAGAAGTGGAATTTTCATTTGGTGTTTCATTTTAGCCTTTCAATAATCAATGTACTGTGCAAATAACTGATTTATTGCTAGAATGACAACCGAAATGGCAGTATAGATTATCTGAGTCGAGATTATCCTGAAATCGATAGCAATTGTCTGGTTTTATTTAAAAAAATATTCACTAAAAGCGTTAACCTTTACTCAAATTTTGCGCAATTTATGTATATATATTTGTTGAAAGTTGTTAATTAAAAGAAATCGCTCACTAAACAGAAGGTGCTAATATAGCGTGAGGCCTACCGCAGTATTGAACTACAATATTGTATGTCTATACATATATATTTAGACTTCACCTGGTGGCCACGTGACTTACTCGCTGCACCTGGGTAGACAATGTGATGAGGCAGACCTCACGCTATGGTAACATCGAACAAAGACTTTGCTAAGTTTGCAACTAAAATACAAAATTTGCCTTTAAAATATTATTCCGAAAGTCATTTTCAAAATTGGAATCGTTGAAGTAAGCACTTTTGTCTCGTGAAACAACTGCTGAATCATCTCCGGGTATTGATTTGAAATCCAGCGCTCATCTTTGAGGATTAAACAAATATATTTCCACCCACAACTTTATTTTAATTTTTTTTTATTTAAACTTTTTCATTTTACACATTTGGAAGAAGGTTAATTAAGCAGATTACGATTTCATGCAGATTTAATTTTTCTTGGTGTAAACATGTTTTCCTTGCAGTGTTAAGAAACCACTAAGAGATCGCTTCCCACCCTCCAAAAAAATCAGATCGCCTTTCAAGCCTGACAAATAATTACATTGGTTTTAATGAAAATTTTAATCATCTCGTTTCAATGAATATAATAGAAAAGTTAATAAAAAAATTGTTATTCAATTGGTTAAATTGTACACACAATGCGTGCAGTCAATTTGTATTGAATTTTGAAAAGTGTTTGATTTGAAAAAAGATCCACGATCAGAGTTGACACACGGCAAAGTGTGAGCGTATTTTCTCGTTTCAGCAAGCCAGAACGTTTCCGAACCTGACTGTTTACTCTGGACAATTTGTGTTTCTTCAACACCAGTAGTAGAAGCATGTGGTTTATACTTTAGAAGCTGAGTAGAGTATTGAGAGACAAGAAAATGTTGCTAGAAACAAGAGAGTACTGCGCTGCTATGTGATGTCTGTCCTTCAATATGGCAGCGAATGCGGGACAATTTCATCACAAATGAAGAAGAGACTTGAAGCAACCGAAATGTGGTTCTACAGAAGGATGCTGAGGATACTACGGGACCAGCATGTGAGCAATGATGAGGTTTTGAAGAGAATGGAAACGATACGGAAACTAATACTTAACATCAGAAGGAAACAACTAAAGTTCCTGGATCATATAATGAGGAAGGAGGGCTTAAAGAATCTAATACTCATAGGTCAGATAGAGGGAAAGAGAGACAGGGGAAGGCAGCGCGTAATATACTTGACGGGCTTGAGCAAGTGAATGGCGGAGTTAGGGTAACAGGAGAGAGCGTGCTAAGAGCCACTAGGGATAGGGAGATGTGGAGGGCCATGATCACTTATGTCCTAAAGGGACAACGTACATACAAGAATAAGAATCTGATGTGAACGTTGCTCTTCTCCTCAACTGATTGCTAACCACGGCTAGCGAGTTTAGTTTTATATCCACTAGATTGTTCGGATTGTTGTCCTCATCTTTATTGTTATATGAAACGTTCAAACAATGTAAAATAGTGTAAATAGTTGCAATATCTCTCTCAGAAGTATAGACACTCTAGTGTCACCTGATTTTTAACTCATAGCTGGGAGGCGAGGTGACAGTTTATTACCTTTATCTATGGTTATTTGCGTGAAAATAAATGCAAGGATGTGTGCCATAATTCGAATCGGCTCGCCGACTCATTTCAAGCCACCAGCCATGACACCACCCGTAATTAATTAGAAATGAAGTTTAATTAGCTTATAAAAATGAAACTGAAAAGAAAAATGATTGATCATACTCAAATGCTATTAAAATATTTGTAAAAAAAAAATGATTTCATATACGTACCTACTGCCAAAAATCTGTACACCCTACTAAGGATATTGTTACCCGCGTTAAATTTTTATCGCTAGCGGGGAAGACATTTTAAATAGTGTTTAAAATTATTTGGTTATGAAATGATCTTACGCCATGTGACACAATCGTTATCATTAAAAAATTAAATGAAAAAAATGTATCATGTTCAAATCTATTTACCATGATAATACTTATATCCTATAACAATTATTTGATTTTCTGGAAACTTTATGCTGATTTTTTAAAAGAAAATTAAAGCACACACAAAAAGTGACATTAAATATAAACATTTTTGTTGCAAAAATTTCCTGGATTTTTTCTAGGACTTAGATATTCCTTCTTTATATATATATATATATATATATATATATATATATATATATATATATATCGCTCATTCAGTAAAAATGAATTTGAGCACTCTAGCTATTGGGCGCGTAATATATGCGCTAAAAAGACTGCTTTCTTCCACCGAATACCCCGTGGCCCAGGGGTAGAGTCGCCGACTGACGCCAATTCGGTCGGGCTTCGAGCCTGGGTTATGTAGCAATCGGAGTCTAACCGTACTGATGAGCTGTGATACAGCGAAACAGATCTGTCTGCGGATGACTATATATATATATATATATATATATTATGATCATATCGCCCCAAGCAATGTATTTTACTGCCACTGTTTTACAGGGGGTTACATAGGGAGAAAGTGTGACAGATTATAGGGGGTGTCAGGGAGTGGGTAAGCGAAGGATGAGAATACTGATGAGAGTAGAGTGGACGAAGAAAGGAGCATGAGAGAGAGGATGCAGATTAGTGAGATAGATGACTATTGACCTTACATTTAAATTCTTGGAGATTGTAGCTGTCGGAAGAAAGTAAACGGAGAATTCCACGGTTGGGACGTGCGAGAAAAGAAACTGTTGGAGTGGAATTTGCGTTTACAATTTTATTGGTTTCACAGTAAAAGTGTGGGACCTAGTTGCTAATCTTTTGGCTCGAGTAAATTTATATATAGGGGGCCCCAGTGAGCTAAATTCATCGGAGCAGACCCCGTGAAAGTATTTGTAGAGGAGACACAGGGTAGCCACTTTGCGTCGGTGATAAAGTGACTGTAACTGAGCTGCCAAGTCAGATTATATATACATCCGAGTGAATACAGAACGAAGAAAGGATTTTTACAACGTCCAAAATATTCATTTAAAACAGTGCTCGATATATATATATATACACACACACACGGTTGTCCGGAAATCTTTTAATGATTTTTAAGGGAAATTAAAACACAAAACAATATTATGCCATTAAATCTTTATTAAATTAAATTTGAACCATTTTGTTGCACAACCTTTCATTGTTACTTGAAGATAAAAATTTCTTCTTCACAGAATTACGTTCTCGGCAAAGAGCTCATTAAGGTTGTTTTTTGTTATGTCATTCAAAGAATTCCATGTTTTAGCATTGAGATTATTTGCAAGCATCTGCATAAATGAAAACCCGAAAGAACAATGACTGGTGAATATGACGTGTGGGGGTAGCACATCCAAGCCAAGCCGAAATAATTGATGTCGAGTCGTTAAACAAACGCGGACATGCATTATTCTGATGTACATATCACCTTTTCTGTTTGCCAATTCTGCACGTTTTTCTTAAATTGCCGTCTTAGGATTTTTTTTTCCAATTCCAGGAGATGCACATCATCACAGTTCCCGCCTGTGAAAATCCCTATATACATGTTTTCCTGATGGCTACAACCTCCAGGAATTTAAATGCAATGTCAATTCCCATCACTTATCCGCCAGTCCTTTTTACATCACCCCGTGTATCTTGTTCTTTTCCTTTCTCTCTACCTTCAAAACTGTCTTGACATTTATGTTTCCATCCCTTTCTCTGACACCCTTGTAACAGGTTCGTCTTTCTCCTCACTGTCCTCCTGCCTAAAACTTAAACACTCATGTAGCCCCCACCCCTGCGTATCACTGGCGGTACCACCTTGCCTGGAGTGAAACGATGAAAAAAAATGACTATCTTAAGATGAAGTCCTGATTTTGGGGTAGTTAAAATTGGATAATGTCGCTTATTCCAGGACATTTATCACCGAACAATTTTCTTTAAAAAACGGGTACATTTTCAAAGCGTTTATACAGATAATAACAGAGAGAAATGCGATCCAAATTATCCTTTTCACTCATAGGTGGTACCAAGACATTGTGGCGATTTCAGTACCCAAGCTTCGCTAAATACTCCTGGATGGCGGATTTTGATAAATTTAGTATTTCTGTCAATTCTCGTGTTGTGTAATGCGGGTTATTCTCAATCAATGTCTTAATTTTGAAGTCATCTGTAGTGTGTGTGTGTGTGGGGGGCGTATGCGGGCGTGGGGGGGTCTGCCTAAGCGTTCTTCATTCCCCAACTCTAAACTTAGAACGCCCCCATACAGTTCTGTCAGTCAAAACACTTTCACTGTACCCAGCACATATTTTTTGTTGCTTCCAGGACTTTTTTGCCTTTACGATCATGAAAAAGCATCAAGTGTCTAAAATGCACTTTATAATCTTCCATTCAGATACAAAACTGACACGAATGAAATCATTTTAATTTTTAAGAGATAGTTTGAAGTGTGCTCTAATCGGAAAGCCAATCATATTATATCTGTCAATAAATGTGACAGTATTTTAACATGAACGACTAAAAATCAGTATAAACTTTCCGGATAACCCAGTACATTCGCAATTATAACGTTTTTGCTAAAGGCAGGGTAGAAATAATGACTTTTTCTGCACTTTTTTTAATGAAAACAATGTTCTCTCGGATAATTTCCGATGGTCGGAAATACGAGATACGAAAAACATTATTCTGCATAAATCTGATTTGCATATACGACAATGAAGATGCAGAATTCCAAAAATATATTTTAAAATTGAAGAGAAAGTTTGTCCGTCAAATTTAATTAAATATGTTTGAACTATTTATATATCTCTTACACTATAATAAGATATGAAGCAATGATAATATCCAATATATGTGTTTTAGAATTGTAATATATATATATATATATATATATATATATATAGAGAGAGAGAGAGAGAGAGAGAGATATGTGTGTGTGTGTGTGAATTTAGGCAGCAAATTTTCTTTTAAACGTGTCAGATTAAAGAAATTGCAAACACTATGTTTATTTTTCATAAAATCCATTCATAATCACGGATAATCTTTCGCGTATTACAATCAAAAGATGTCAGAAATGAACTGTAACGTCGACAGATGTTATTTTCATTCATTTTTAAGGGACCCAAGTACTTTCAACCTCTTTCCGAGAGGTTGAATGCACTTTACTTTACTACCGAAAGGTTAAACGTGAGTATGAACAGATTTTATTAAAAAGTAAGCAAACATAGTGTTTGCAATTTATTTAATCGGACATTGTATATATATATATATATATATATATATATATATATGGGTTAAAAATCTGGCCAGACCTGGTTCTATAGTTTTGGTTGGCAGCCAGTCGACAGTAGAAAGTAATGGCAACCTACTACGGGAAAATCTTATGCATAGTCAGTCATGTCTCTTTTGATACATGATCGCCCAAGCGTGTATCAGGTATGGAACTTAACTGACTGATGTATACTATATAGGATTAATACAAATCAACTTTATCACTTAGCTGATATTAAATTCAGCACCTAGGCTCTAGAACTTCATAAATAAATGCACCTCCATTTGTTCAATCCACTCTTCAGAAGGTTTTAGATACTATGGCAAGCAAAACAAAAGGCATGCAAATTTGATCAACTGAAAAGATTTGCTGGGCCTCAGTCAATACCAATAATAAATTGCAAAGCAAGACGTGCTATCAGTCGATAGAAGATTGAAAGAAAGGACCTTTAAGCAATAGTACTCTCTCTCTCTCTATATATATATATATATATATAGTGTGTATCAAGCAACAAATAATTTTCTAAACATATACTGTTAAATATATACTGTTAAATATATGAGACAATGAATGTCTATTACGTTTAATCATGAGTCGTTCTAAACATCGTATTTTGGCTTTAATTTCTGGTGAAGATATAGACAAAAATTCTCCATCATTTGGATTATTGTTTCTAAGCTTTCGGCTCACATTAGCCATCTTCAGAGAGGTTATAAGGATGGTAACACAATAATATCCACCGTCATCTCTGAAGATGGCTCATGTGAGTCGAAAGCTTAGAACCAACTTAATAAAAAATATCCAAATGTTGGAGAATTTTTGTCTTCATTTTCAACTGAAATTAAAGCCAAAATACGACGTTTAGAACGGCTCATGATTAAACATAATAGACATTCATTGTCTCTTATATTTAACAGTATATGTTTAGAGAAAAAATATATAGACTCCTGAGTTTCGCTTAATATCATCCCACAGATTTAGAGGGTTCGAATAATCTGAATTCTTATGATATATTTTTATACTCTTCAAAATTAAACGCTAATCCTAAGTTCCAAATATCATTTGTCTATATTTCTGAAAAAAGGTAGTATTTACATTATTTACATTTTTCGAACTATTGCCCTCATCTTTGCTGCTATGTTTATGATGATTCGGCCATTGTACGCTCCGGCCTTCTTCAGGTGATACGAATTTCGAACCGAACCCTTTATTACGATCTCTAGCGTATCTCATTCTCATTCCATGTGCGATGAAAGATCTGGTAGCCATGTAGTTGCCTCCCTTTAACTTAACTAGCTAAGTTATTTGTGCAGGAGCACTGTACCCTGTTACTGAACTCAAAACTATTTGGGTCAAGTCACTGGAACTAACCAACGTCTATATCCATATGGCCATGTGTCCTTGACATATCCCAGTGATAGTAATAAAGGGTTCAGTTCAAAATTCCTAGCACATGAAGAAGGCCGGGGCATACAAAGCCTGAAACGTCGTAAACATGACAGTAAAAGATGAGGACAATGTCCGAACTATGTTGGTGCTACTCTATAGCTTTGTATGTTGCCTAATCTCTTCACTGAGGAAGAGTTTGAGTTTTTTTTTTAATCATTTTACCCCAAGCAAGGCATTCCATTGCCACTATAGCGCAGGGGGTTACATAGGGGAAGGTGCTGAGAGAGTGATTAGATAGGAAATGTCAGAAGGAGGGTGATAGACGAGTAAGGAGGTACATAGGAAGAGTGTTTGAGAGAATGGGTGCAAGTTAGTGTGTTAAGAGGTGTCTATTGACCTTACATTTAAACTCCTGGAGATTGTAGCTGTCGAGGAAGCAAGTATGTGGAAGGGAATTCTACAGGTAGGAAGTGCGAGAAAAGAAGCTGTTGGAGTAGAAATTGCGGTTACATTTTATCGTGTTTTTTTTTTTTTTTTTTTTTTAGTTTTGATTAACAGCATATCAATCTCCTTGGCTTATTTAATACCAAAAAGATAGGGGTTTTAAAATATTTTTTAATGTTCGGTTATAGAAGGAAAATTGATTTAGTCAGATGTTAATGAAATTTATTTTTATTTTATATTATTTTTACAAAACTGAAAATGTCTTGTTTTGTATTCAAAATATTTTGTTGAGAATTTTATTTTCCTTCAAAAATGTGTTATGTTAATAATTTTTTCCCTTCAAAAATGTTTATTTTTCTATTAGTCTTTTTTATGCATATATTTCTATAAAAGTGTATTTTTATACTTTCATAGTGTTTTAACCCCAGTTTGGGGGTTAACTATTTGACCATAGCTGGGACCCTAACAGCTGGGACCATAGCTGGGACCCTATTCCGGGTCAGGGTGGAACTGAGAACAACAGCAGTCAAGAGCAATCAAGAGGTGGTTCCCTGATGAAGAGACTTGTGCTAACAGAATTGTTGTTCTACACATAAATGCTGAGGATACCATGAAAATACTGACGACGTTTTAAAATAAGAACGCCCCTTATACTTAGAATCAGAGTATCTAGGAGATATAATGAGGAAAGAAACTCTGGAGAATCTGACACTCACAGGATATACTGAAAAAACGAGTGAAAGTAGCAAATATCGTAACGAACGAGTTTATGTAAATGGACAGAAGAAGATGGATTAAAAGAGATAAAAGACAAATCTAACTAAAAGCTACAAAGAAAAGGTAGTTGTAGAGAGACATAATCGCTCAGGCCCTGACGTAACACAGCAGATAAAGTTAATTACATATTTAATTTGTTTTATAGTACTGTCTCCCAGTAACTATTAAACCAATTTTATATTGAAATTGGTAAATTTTTATTCCAGGTTATTTAGTCCAACAAGTTTGCACTGAATTCTTCATTACTCTATCATTATATATTATTAACCAGTTATTGGTCAGAATCAAATTAGACCAGTATATAGCTGTGTGAAAAAGTGCTCAATTTCTCAATACATTAAATATTTTTATTTGAAATTTAGTCGATCACGCAACCTTGGTTTCAAACTTTGGTATCTTCAGGCGTTTTATACCAATTTGATATAAAATAGAAATACCAAAGAGTTAAAACCAAGGTTGCGTAACCGGTTAACTTCCAAATGAATAAAATATATATTTTTATGTTACAAAGATACGATTTTGTGAAATAAAATATATTAATCCAAAATATAAAATGTATATCTGAAATGTGAAAAGCCAGTGATCTAGGTTTGAATTTTCACGATTAATTACCATTAAGTAATTTCTATTATTATCAATAATAGACAACGAAAGGAAACAGCAGTTTTCATTTAGAATCTTGAAACGGGAAGTCTGACTTGATCCCCTGTAACATTCTATATCCGATTTAGTTTAAACCAGCGAAAGGGCAGGTCGCATCAGGAGGAATAATTGACGAATTCTGAAAATTCCCTAAAAATGACATTTGATGTGACGCAAATGTAGACGGGGTGGGTCTGTGATTGACACCTGACAAAAGCCGGTGAGTAGACCGGCTGAAGTTTTGTTATAGAAACAAGAAAAAAACAAATCTGATCCAACTGATTCTTAGAAAAAATAAACTTAATTTTGAAGCATTCGTCAAAACGTGAATGTTTTCTTTTTCTTAGAGGAAAAAAAAAAAATAGAATTCTTTGCAAGAATTTCAGAAAATCACGGACGCAATTCCGGAAGATTAAAAAAAAAAATCAAGCCAACCTCTTCCCGCACGTCTCGACAGCGAACTTCTAATGATACGCTCCTAACATTCAAACATGGCACTAAAAGAAAAATTTCTTACTCCTCCAAAGAGTCACGTTATTTCAAGAAGTCACTCTGCACGTACATGAGGGTGAAAGTACTCAAGTTTGTTTTTTTTTTTTTTTTTGTATTGTGATGTTTATGCATTGTAAACTTTGTAAATTTTCTAGGAAATAATGTTAAGGAGCGGAATGAATAGATTCAAAATTAGACAAAAATGTTCGTTTTCTATAGGACAGTCTAAAAATCGACAAGGATAGGCTGTCTTTTATCTACATTCTGGTATACACGAACACAATTTTTAAAGAATAAACAGAAAAAAAAAATCACACACCGAAAATAAAACAGAAGCCACAAAAAAAAAAAAAATCGAAAAATCGACACCCATCTACCACAAAAACCCCCACCAAACTCTTAAAATTATTATATTCAATAGTTAGTTACTCACGTTAACTATGGAACATTGGCATCCTTTTGACGCCACATCCGAACGAATGTTGACAAAAGCGTAGCGGAGGTCGTATTCATTCGGACGTACGAACAGGAGCTTCAGTGAGAATTTGGATTCACAGGCGGTCCCTAGTCGCATGTCTAAACAAATCTACGATGGTGCGATCCAGTTTGAATTCAGAGTTCCTTTCTCCTACACTGGTTGCCACCCAAGGCTATAACACGCCGTCTGTCCTATTTTACCCATAGCTTGGGGAAGAAGAGATGAATTTTTACTTTTTCCAAGACTATTGCAAATAAATGAATGTAATGAATTCTACTGAATTTTGAGCTCGGCTCTCCGATTTCTCATCCGACTTGCTAACCATTGTTCTAAAGTGCCCCAATAAACGTTCATTTAATGAAGTAGGTTTCCTATTTGAACACGTAAGCAATGGAGATAAAGAATTCCCACGAATAAACCTTGATTCATTTTACCTGGTTATATATATATATATATATATATACACACACACACACACAACCAAGGATTTGTACCTACAGAAAAAAGTAATTGCTCTGAAGAAAATGGACGTCATTATACTACCCTAATCTGAGGAACCTTTCGGCCAACACTTTTTCAAAGGTATTCGTTGGCCGACAGATGCCTACTTTTAAAATATTCCTGTGTTACTAGCATCGATTATAACGTATTTAATCAAAGATTCGACTGTATACACGAACTCTCAAGCTAATTAAGTTTCGCAGTTGTATAGGGCCGCCCGGAATGTCGCTTATCGCATATTGCTCCCACTGAAAAAACATTACCCGCTACTTAACTGTGCTCATATCCACTGATTGATCTCAATAAACTTTCAGCTACCAGAATATTAATGAGTGCGCTTTTTTTTTTCAATAATAAGAGATTTATTAACATGCCTCGTACGCAATTTCCTGTAAAACAATCTTTAGACAGATTGCTGTTATTTTAATAAGGATAAAACAATGGTATATTAACAGATGTCTAGCCTCTACTGCGTCAACATCTGTCTCGGGCCTACGCAACAAAATTAGGAGGCATTACTTTAGAGGTGTTCGCGTGTAGACAGAAGTGTACACAATAAAAAAGAACATACAAAGACAGTGGATGTTTTTGCATTTAGTCAGCCAAATTATAACTCTTTTAAGAAACGCTAATTTAATAAACTTGAAAATTTACAATGGTTCTCTTAAGTACGTAATGATAGAAGTACAGTTTAGCAAGAGAGTACGCAAATATTTAAAACGTGATTTAAGCTGGGTTTGTTTTTTGATATTTGGCGGCTCCATCATAGGTACAGTAATCGCGTAATGAAAGTAAAACCGTTTTATTTGTTCACCTTCTATTGACAATGTCAAAGAAAAAAAGTTTTAATAGTATTTAGCCAGCATAATTTAGCCGTTGTACGCACCGACGTTCAGGTGTTTGGAATTTCGAACTGAATCGTTTATTTCAGTTCAGACTTCCTATCACCTCACAAGATCGGATCTTACAATGACCGAAGCGTCGTGAATATGGCAATTAAGTTGACGACAAATGTAAATGTAAACTTATTTATAAATGAAACTTTGTGCGTGTGTGTGTATGTCTGTATTTTTTTCAGCTCTTTTATTATAGTTTTTGCTTCGGGTTTGGCTCTAAGTAGGAATAACTGCAGTTCTTAATCTGAGCCATGATACTATTTAATCAGAGGACTATTTAGCCTTCAAAATTCAGTTTATGAATAGTAGCAGCAAATCAAAACTTGACTTACATCCATTCATTTTTCTTTCAGTCTACAGTTTCGCTTTAACTGGAAACAACTATTGCTTTTTAGTCTTTCGTGCCAACGTCCAAAGAGTCTGACCTCTAGGACCATGGATTACTTTTAAAGCTTTCATTACACCCGAGCAACGCCAGGCTATACTGCTAGTAATTATTAATCGTAATCTCAGAATTATATACATTATCTTTTTATCGTTTCACCCCAAGCAAATCAGTACTACTACTGGGGCGCAAGGGGGATACTACATCAGAGGAGGACCAAAAGATAGAAGATCAAGTTATCAGTGGGTGTCGGAGAATGGATAAAGAGAAGGATGGGAATATTAGTGTGAGAGAGAGTTACCTGAAAGTAAAGCAAAAGGGAGCAGAACAAGATACAGGGTTGTCGGGGTAAAGATAAGAGAAAGATCGGAGTCAAGGAGATAAAAGATGGCAATTGAGGTTGCGTTTAAACTCTTGCAGATTGTCGTTGTCAGGCAAGCAAGTATACGGAAAGGAGTTCCAAACTCAGGAAATGCTAGAAAAGAAGCTGATAGAGTTGAAGTGTCTGTTACATTTGACTGTAAAAAGTGGGGCCCTATATATATATATATATATATATATACACAGAGGGATTTTTTAGAAGAATATCATTTCGTAATATATATATATATACACAGTGTTTTTTTAAAAGGATATCATTTCGTTATATATGTATATATATATATATATATATATATACAGTGTTCTTTTTAGAAGAATGATATCATTGCGTGATATATATATATATATATATATATATATACACACACACATAAATATATATATATATATATACACACACAGTGTTCTTTTTAGACCAATATCATTTCGTTATATATATATATATATATACATACATACACACAGTGTTCATTTTAGAAGAATGATATCATTTCGTGATATACATATACACACACACAGTGTTCTTTTTAGAAGAATATCATTTCGTTATATGTATATATATATATATATACATACACACAGTGTTCATTTTAGAAGAATGATATCATTTCGTAATATACATATATATATATATATATATACAGTGTTCTTTTTAGTAGAATGATGTCATATATATATATATATATATATATATACGCGCGCACACACACACACAGAGGGTTTTGTTTTTAGAAGAATGATATCATTTCGTAATCTAAGAAGCAGATTAATTCTCGTACAAATGATCTCATGTTAACATCACGTTTAGAAATAACATAGAATTTTATGTTTAAGGCTGCTTTTTACTTCTTTTTATGTATAACAAACAAAACATCTTTTCTTTTTATTGGAAAAGAAAAGACTGTTTTGTGTGTTAGTGTATGCTCGAACACAGACAAGATTGTTCAGCATATATTTGTGAAAGAATTTGACCCACCTGCGATGCATATTTGGTCATGGCACAAAATGTTCAAAGAGGAAGGCAGTCTGTGCTCGGCAAAAGCATCTGTACGATCAGCCGGAGTAGAAGAGATGGTCGAGTAGGTTCGAGAAACATTTCTTCGAATCTCCAGAAAAACAATATGCCAAGAAACCCAGATTCTCCAACCGCAGCTTGGCGTGTCAGAAGGAAACGTTTGCGAATGATTCTACGAGTTTCAACTCATTCAAACCTTAAAAGACAAATGACAGACAATGTCTATGTCCCTGATTTTGCTACAAGCCCAGATGAACTCAGACAGAGAATTATTGCTTCACTGGAGACTTTTATCCTAGACATGCTGCAGCGGGTTTGTCAGGAGCTTGTGTGTAGTGGAAATTTGTGAAAGCGTTCACGAAATTCAAATATCTTTTAATTTCTCATTCAAATTTTAATAAATAAATCCTATTTTGTTCAGCAGTAAGCCTGTTTAGTGTTATTTGTAGTTACTCAGATCTTCACCTCTGTAATGATATTTTTTTAAAACACGCTGTATTGTAAATTTAATCCATTCTCAATGCCTAAAAATTCTTAATAAATTAACTTACAGCCATATCACGTTAAATCACCGGTTCACATACGATCACCGAAAAAAAGAAACGTCGAGCTTGTTCAGTACCTAGATAAGTGACCGTTTGGGAATTTTAGATGCTGTAAACTTTGCTATGAGGGTGGTGTAATAAATTATGGCTTGGAATTTTTAATCAAAGAAAAAAGTGTTACCGTTGGGTTAGCTATATTAAATAAGGCGCAGGTAACTTTGGCAAAGATTTGAATCCAACTTTTCTCTTTCTCTCAACTATGGGTTAACTGACCACTTCTTATTGCTAAAGTCATCATTATAAAAAAATTACAATTGAAAATATTTTCTGGCCTTAAATAACTTCCAAAGATTTGATAATCCGTAGAAAATGAATCAATCTCAATGAATTTATTTTCAACTATCTAATCCACGCTAGTAATGAGCGGATTAAATCAGCGAAACTTGAAATAAGCTTTAGCCTCCTTAAGTTATTTGGTCAAAAAGTAATGAAAAATAAGTAGAGAACACACGACTCTGTAGTAATTGTGTGCGAGACAAGCTTGTTAGCCAGTACACCCTGACGAGGAGCCTCCGAATAGGCGAAGCCGCTTTTCCAATATTAACTTCGGTCAGAATAACCTTTGATCTCTTCGGCCATTCCAGCTTGACAAACAACCGATACTTCGGAAATTAAAAGGTCATCTAATTTGATTGGCCGTTTCAATTATATCAGCTTCTAAATGAAGCTGCTGGCTTTAATTGAGTGGGCCCCCAAAATTTCGAGGCAAATGAGATTGGGATACCAAGCGAAACCAATCTTTGCATGCACTTCCGGTGACCTGATAATCGGATTAAGTTCTTGACTACACTCACTGACGGCAAACTTCTATCACATGAGTCAAGTTGATTAAAAAATGTAAAGATTATCTACTTTGTGAACTAATCCTATTTTGATACAATATGTCGAATTGTATTAATATCAATTGGTTATGTCGGACAAAAAACCTAAAAACTTCAATATATTTATAAATATTGCAGAAAATACGTTTTTCCTTGAAATTGACGAAAAAGATAATTAAAAATTGATGTCAATGAAGAGTTTTCGAGTCCAGAAAAAGAAAAATTATTGAATGCTAATTTATAACAATTCGAATTCCAGTTAAATTCCTTGCATTCACTTACGTGCAAATACAGATTGGATTCTATAGCCTTGGCTGGCAACCAGTCTACCGCAGAAAACAATGGTAACCTACTGCGGGATAATCTTCTGCCCAGTTAGTCATCAGTGTGTCCACAATTTCCTTTTTATTCTGGACGTAGGCGATCATGGATTTCCACTTAGCCCTTCACTTATCGTTCTAAATATTTTTTCCTCTTGATATCTCCCAAATCCCTCCCTGCCATCTATTTGTTCAGGCCTAATAAATATTTCTCGTGCTGCTTTCCCGTGTCTCTCTTTCCTTCTATCCGTCCTGTGAGTATTAAATTCTCCAGGCCCTTCTTTCTCATTACGTGTTCAATAATTTATATTAACCAAATTTTCGGGCTATAATGAAAACTACAGTTGGAGCTTTTATTTATCTTTATTTTTTCACAACGGTGTTCACCTTTAAAAAGGCCCGGGAACAACTCTAGGTAGAGGGTTACAGAGTAAGATGTACGGTTTATGCGGATATGTGGTAACGATAAGGGTTAACCCTAGGCTTGAGTAGCTTAATATTGTAGTGGTCAAGGACGCATCTCTTTGAGAATCAGTTCCACAAAACAGCGGTTCGTAGAAGGCTGACTTTTGTGTGGAACTTATATTTCATTAATAAAAGGCGCAAGACATTAGGGTGGCTCGCTAAAATGTGCGAGGTGTGGCGGGTCTTAGGTGTGAAAGTTGGGGCTGTTAGAATTAATGAATATAGTTCGTCTAAATATTTTTCTAGGAAATAGCAAAAGATTGTAGCCGTAGGGAAATGGTTAATGTTTATTAATTCGGCCTACAGTTTACAAGTTTTATCCAGAATTATCACCAGAACTATCAGAAGATTTTCCTCAACAGAACGTAAGTTGTTGCATGTTGGAGATTGGAATGTGTGGAAAAGTGGAATAATAAAATATACATTTTTCATGTTAAAATAGAAATTTGTAAAAATAACTATTACCTATTCTTGTTAATCTGTTCAAGTTCAATGAGAAAGTTAAGGGTTTCAAGAGTTGAAGAAATATTCGTAGTAGTAATTTGTTGGAAAGAGTTTATGCGTACGTACGTATGTAAGTATAAGCGCTTGTTTGGTAAGAATATTTTGTATGGTGAAGTAGGAAAAGGAATCAGCACACGAGAAAGAAGGAGAAAAGAACGACCGTCCGGATCGACTTGAAGTTTCTACCTTGTTACATTTTAGCTTGTCGCGTCTGCTGCTTCCATGTCAGACTGTTTGACTGACGCTGAGCGAAGCCTTTTGTAGTATTTAGATTTTTCGCACTAGATCGCTAAGTCCTTTCTGGTCTTGCAAATAGCTTCCATTGGTCAGAAAATAAATTTAACACCTACTTGCGAAATCCATTTTCGACTTTTTCTCTAAGCACATGATCAATTCTTTTTCTATTTGGGAAAAACCAGGATTTCATACGTCATTGTGAATTGTAAATTCTTAATTTCCTATCCCACAAGATCAGCAAGAGGCTTGCAACATTTCGACTCAGAGAAAGTGACTCTGGAGTGGAAATTTATATATAAACAAAATTGAACATTCATTTATACATATCTATCGGCCTGAATAATCGAGAAATCTTATAAGAAACAATAACGACTTCCAATAGGATTTAAATCTGCACCCACTAGAAGAAACCGTCAATTGACGTGTCTTAGACCGCTCTACTACGAAGGGCTTAAAGCCCGAAATGACTCCTTTAAACACGCATTTTCCTCATTTATCAATGAACTAATGTTGCCCGTGTGTAATGCAAGATTTAAAACTAATCCATGTTCCTGGAGCTCAGACTCTTTGGACGTTGGCAAGAAAAACGTAGCTTTTTAATACAAAAAACTACAATTATACCTACTTAGAGCAAAACCCGAAGCAAAAACCAAAATGAAAGTGCTGAAAACCTGGATATCGGGGTATCGCTTTCCGATATCGGGGAAAATGAATCGTCTGAGATCTACTAATGTTTGAGACTAAAACTATAATTTTACTAAATGAGAGCAAATTCTGCAGCAAGAACTACGAAAAAGGCTGAAATCCTCATCTTGATCAGACCTGATCGGATATCGGGGTATGGATTTCAGATATCGGAGTGGGGAACGGAAAAATAAGTAGACCATGACCTGACTGGATGCCTAGAGAATATTTGTGTGAAGTTAGGTAAGAATCAGATAAAAACTGTGGATTTGTATAAAGAACAGACATACAGACAGACATACCCACAAACATCTTGCCTTTAATGTATACTAACATCAGGGCCAGGTGTTGCCCGTGCAACTCAGAACATTTTAATTTCATCAGCGGATGAAACAAATATGTTTAAATTTGCTGCAGACACTTAAAATATAATCTATATATATATAAAAGGTAATCTGTGCGTCTGTGTGTGACTGTTCTCTATGCACGCCTACATTTTTTAATATTTCTTTTGTGTCAAAATTACGGGGGAAAATATTAACATTTTTTTGTTGACCAAATGAATTTTTAAAACGTCGGGAAAAAAATTAAATATAAACTCATTTTTTTTTAATAAAAAATATTTTAGTCGCGCTTGACACGTGTGATTTGATTTCTGTGACGTAATCTAGCAACCATCTTAGATCTTAGATGTTTTACGGAGCAAATGTAAACAATCTGCACCATTGGCCAAAAAGTGATAAAGGGAAAATTGCCGAACTTAAACTCAAAAAGTATGTGTCAACCTGGCTTCCCTGTAGATATTTGTCCCTAGAAAGTTTGAATGACGTAGCTTAAAAAATGTAGGTGTGCATAGGAAACAATGACACACAGACTCACACGTTGCCTTTTATATATATATATATATATATATATATATGCTATGCTTGAGTATCCTCATGTAAACAGACGATTTATTTACGGCATCAGTTACAAAAGGAATTACACCAGACATATTTTTTTAGTTTATTTTTAATCGATACTCGTATTTGAGTAGATAGTGTTTCTTATAATTAAACAATATATTTATCTCCCGTCCTGAATAAAAGTATCCATTAAATTTAATGTTTAAACAAATAAATTTAAAATATGTCGGAGGTAATCCATTTCATAACATATTTCTTAAATAAATTGTCTTTGTCTTCTATGTGCCCTGTCCTTTCAAGACGTAGGCGATCATGGCTTTCCACGTCTCCCTATCCCTGGTGGCTCTTAGCACGCTTTCTCCTGTTACACTACGCAACCCGCGTTCTGCCATCCACCTGCTCAGGCCCTTCAAATATGTTATTCGCTGCTTGCCTCTGTATCTTTTCCCCTCTCTCTGGCCTGTTAGTATCAGGTTCTCCAAGCCCTCCTTCCATGTCCTTGGAACTACAGTTGTCTCTTCCTGATGCTCAATATTAATTTTCTTCTCGTTGCCATTCTCCATCATTGCTCGCATGCTCGGGCCATGATATCAGCAGCATTCTTCTGTAGAACCACATTTCAATGGTTTCAATTTTTTCCTTCATCTTCGATGAAATTGTCTAACATTCATTGACATATTGAAGAACTGACATCACATAGCAATCCAGTACTCTATTCTTTGTTTCTAGTTGTAGGATACGAAAACAGAGCAGATATGAATTCTTCGATAAATCAGGATAATGCGCGTTTAAAGGCATCATTTCATGGTCGAGTGGTCTACGACACTTCAGATCCATTGACGGCTTCCCTTAGTGGACACATGTTCGAATCCTGTTGGAGGATGCATATTTTCCTTATAAGATTTCTCGATTATTTATGGCCGGTAGATATAAATAAATATAATGTTTAATATATATAAGTACCTATTCAAAACGATTATCTATGTAAAATATATATTTATATATTCCAGCAAACCCTATTTTAAACAAGTTCCATTAAAAACGACTGGCAGAGAACTGTGGTAAACTTTACTAATGTAACTTTACTAGTAGAACTATTTTTGACACTCTTTTATTTTTAGGGAAAGGATTGTCGATTAACTTGAATATATTTGTTTAAAATTTGCTTTATTTATGGGGAAGAATTCTCAAGATCTTACTATGAGCGAATGTAGATAGAAACCAACAATTCACAACGAGCACAATCACGCTTCTTCGAATATTTAAGGATGCGGTAAATATTCAAGGTTATGGGGACGCTATAATTTTCCCAGAGCAGAATGAGGATTTGACCGTCTACACTTTGATTAAAACAAGCCACAAGGCCGGTAGATATTAATAAATATAACGTTTAATATATATCAATACCTATTCAAAAACGATTATCCATGTAAAATATATATTTATATATTACAGCAAACCCTTTTTTTTTTTTTATCATTTCACCCCGAGCAAGGCAGAAATGCCACTGATGAGCGGGGGGCTATATAACTGTAAAAAGATTAATTAGAAAAGAGTGAGGAGTACAAACTAGTTAGAAAGGAGTAATAGAAAGCTGAGATTGCAGGTGCGATGACAGATATATAGGTGGAGAGAAAGGGAAGGTTATACGGGGGTGGGGAGAGAGCTAGAGTCCAGTGGTTAGTAGATTAGTATTGGCTTTGCATTTAAATTTCTGGAGGTTGTAGCCGTCAGGAAAGCAAGAATATGGGAGAGTTCCACAGGCGGGAAGTGCGAGGAAAGAAGCTACAGGAGTAGAATTGTCGTCTGCATTTGGTAGATCTAACTGTGAATGGGTGAGACACAGTTGCCAGTCTGGTTGCACGAGTAAACACCTGTTGAGGAAGCACCAGTGACTTAAATTCGTCCGAGCAAAAGCCATGAAAGTATTTATAGAACAGACAAAGGGAGGCCACATTTCGACGGCGGGGAAGTGGCTGCAGTCGAGCCGCCAGATCAGTGCCTATCACATTACAGACTCTCCTTTGGAACCTGTCAAGAACACTGAGGAGAACGGCAGGGGCGCTTGACCATAAATGACAGCAGTACTCCATGCACGGACGGATGGTTGACTTGTATGCAGGATGGATTCAGGCGGAAAAAAACATCCTGGATCGACATGGTGACCCAACCTTCTTAGCAGTAGATTTTGATATGGATTCAAAATAGTGGTTCCATTTGAGGTCTGAGAACAGGGTAAGTCCGAGGAGGTGGAGTGTATTACTCTCAGGGAGAATCGCTTGGTCCAGGCTTATGGGAGGCAGGAGAGGTTGCCTGTAATGGTTGAGAGACAACAGCTTGATCTTAGACGAATTGAAGTTGACAAGCCACTTCTTGCCCCAGTTCACCACAGAGTGTAGATCCCGTTCAAGGTCATACAAGTTCTATTAAAAACGACTGGCAGAGAATTGTGGTAAACTTTTTATTTAAAGTTTCTTTGTTTCATACAATTTTATTCTTTTCTGGCCATAACTTATGTGGAAATGTTTATACCCGAGCGCTTTCGGCTCTATGTTTAGCCATTATTAAAGTTTTTATTTTTACCTCAATATAGGTGTTGTTTCGTGCATGTATCTTGAGTTATACTAATGTTTTATTTATCACACACGGTCAGCATATCGTTACAGTTTTCATACTTGATAACGAAAAAATGGTAAATGTTTGTTTTGTTCCCCGAAGACCTTTACCCCTTCAAATCTTTCCAAAACGTCCCTATTTCTGTGCAAATGTATATGCTGAACTCAAATCCGTAACTTTATATAAGAAACCTACCTTTTTTCATGATATCGACCAGAAATTCATTGCACTATATCTCGCCTCTTACTACTTTTCTAATATCTGATTCACCGCTGAATGACATGACGCGTAGGATACTTATTTCGGCCGATTTACTCCCGTTGAACAATTACTCCGCGATTTGTTCGGTTTCGGAACTCATTTTCTGCGTACTAATTGGAAAACGGAAGTAAAAAGACAGAAAAAAAACGTAAAACTACGCATGAATTCAGTCTGCAATGAATAACATTTTTGAACCGTGGTTACGGGGTGAGATAAACAGCGACAAGAAGTTCCATATTTTTCTGCTCGATAACATGTAAAAAGGTAGGTTTCTTCAATAAACAATTTGAGTTCAGCATATACATTTTCACGGAAATAGGGATGTTTTGGAAAGATTTGAAGAAGTAAAGGCCTTCGGGGAACAAAACAAAAATTTACCGAAAAAATTTATATCATATAAAGAGGCGTGGATGAGTGATTAGAACGTTTGTTCTCTGACCGTGAATCTCACAAATGATCGATTTGCCAGGAAAGTGACTTCTTCATATTATCGGTATTAAAAGGAGCTCCAAGCGTGCGGCACCTTTGGAAAGTGCCTGAAAGCCATACCCTCAGGTTGACTTCATGGTACGGTTTTCAAGCACCTTTATGCTTTGTGAAAGAAATTGCGTAGACGGCTCCCTTAGAGAAGCCGTCGATGGTTGTGCTAATTCGAAGTCACGAGTCATTGTGACCGAGGGTTTGGACGTTCTGGTCTTGTCCTGATTGTTGCTAACGTCGGTTTACGTGCTGTTATAAACCATAGGTGGGCTCTGTGGGTGTTGAACAAACAAGTGTGTCTGAGCAAGCGTCTGCAATGGGATTAGCTAGCCGCCATTATAGATAGATATACATCTATAGCAGCACTCAAAATTTCTTAAACTGTCAAAAACAATGTTAGGTTAGTTATAGTTGGCTTAAAAATCATTTTTTACACTTGGGTATAAATATCGTAACACACACACACTCTCTCTCTCTCTCTCTCTCTCTCTCTCTCTAAGAGAAACAATTTATTGTCAAGTTGTTGAGTGATGGGATTGCCACGTTAAAACAAATAGGGAAAAATTTTAAATGGAGGTCAGAGAAAAAATGTAATTAAAATATTGGCAAGAAGAAAAGTTAGCTTAAAAGCTAATGTGATGAAGAGTTTTGCGAAAAGCTAACCAAACAATAGACAAGTAAAAGGCTGTATAATAAGCGAGTAGTATTTGGAGAATCTGGCGTTACTGATGTAAACAGAGAGATAAGATGGAGAATATTAAGATGAAATTGACTTTAAACGTGAAAACCTAACACAGAGAGTAAGCATCATAATGAAAAATAAATATACAAAATTTCTAAATATTTTGTCGTGATAAATACAGACCTACGTTGAATTTACGTCATATTTCTTCTAAAAAGATTTTTTTTTCGTTTGCTTTTTATACAAATAGATTTGATAGGAGAAGCTGCTGAATAGTATCCGTCTCGAAATATTTAAAATCTGACCAATTTTTAGAAATATCCCTTCTTAACAAAAAGATTTTAACCTTCTCTCTTTTGTGATTCCCCAAATATACATTCTAATATATGCATTTATAAATATGCCTTTCACAACCTATACAAAGACATGCTAAAGTTATGACAGGCGGTCATACATATCTAAACATACTTATAAATGGAACTTTGTGTGTGTATGTGTCCGTTACCTATAGACTCCGAAACGGCTGAACCGATTTTCTTGAAAATTTACACAGTTGTACTATTAGCGTCTGCGAGTGTTCTTAGCTAGGTTTTGTGTTGAGGTAACCCCGATAAATATCGAAAATCGATACTCGAAAAAAATCGGGTTATAGAAGGAGTTGTTTTAACTGGAAACAACTATTGATTTTTAGTCTTTCATGCTAACATTCAAAGAGTCTGAGCTCCAGGACCATGGATTAGTTTTAAAGCTTTTATTACACCCGAGCAACGCTGGGCTATACTGCTAATTTTTTTATATATCAATGTCACTGGTTTTATTTAATTTCTTCTAAATCTTTTTAAAATTATTTGTAATGTTCCTTTTATACATATTTCAAATCATTACTAATAGTTTGGTACATTTATAATAAAGATATAATATATTTTATAATTACAATATTCTTTGAGATTTTATGTTGCTCCTATATTTTTCTGTTTGTTACTTTAGTTTTATATTATACTAGCAGTATAGCCCGGCGTTGCTCGGCCGTATTGAAAGCTTTAAAACTAATCCATAGTCCTGGAGCTCAGACTCTTTGGACGTTGGCACGAAAGACTAAAAAGCAATTGTTGTTTCCAGTTAATGCGAAACCGTAGACTGAAAGAAAAATGAATGGATGTAAGTCAAACTTTGATTTCCTGCTATCGATATCAAATTTTCTGCACTATTTTATGAACTGCAACCTTGAAACTTCTGAATATCGTTTCTTATGTTTTTGTCTATGAGTGTATCAAATTTGATTAAAATCGGACCACTCCTATAACCCGATTTTTAGATTATCGATTTTCGATATTTATCGGGGGGTACCTCTACACGAAACCTAGCTAAGAACACTCGCAGACGCTTATAGTACAACTGTGTGAATTTTCAAGAAAATCGGTTCAGCCATTTCAGAGCCTATAGGTAACGGACACACACAAAGTTCCATCTATAAATAAGTTTAGATTAGATAGATTAGATATATATATATATATACACAGACACATATATATTATCGATTTTCTGCACTATTGTAAGAACTGCAACCTTGAAACTTCTGAATGTCGTTTCTTATGTCTATGTCTATGAGTGTATCAAATCTGATTAAAATCGGAGCACTCCTTCTATAGCCCGATTTTTTTTCGATTATCGATTTTCGATATTTATCGGGAATACCTCGACACAAATCCTAGCTAAGAACATTTGCGGACGCTTGTAGTACAACTGTGTAAATTTTCAAGAAAATCGGTTCAGAGTCTATAGGTAACGGACACACACACACACACAAAATAAGTTTAGATTTTTAGTTATCCATTTATGTAGAGGACATTTTTCTACAATTACATAATTTTTTTTCGTTATTACTACTACTATTATTATTATTAGACATTAAGAATTTTGTTATATTCATTAGTTTTATTTGTAGTTTCCATGCAGAATATAACTTTACTGATAGAACTATTTTTGATAATCTATTGTTTTTATGGAAAGGATTGTCGATTATCTTGAATATATTTGTTTAAAATTTGCTTTATTTATGGGGAAGAATGCTCAAGATCTTACTATGAGCGAATGTCGATAGAAACCAACAATTTACAACGGGCACAATCACGCTTCCTCGAATATTTAAGGAGGCGGTAAATATTCAAGGTTATGGGGACGCTATAATTTTCCCAGAGCAGAACGAGAATTTGACCTTTTATACTTTGATTAAAACAAGCCAAAACATTTTACGCATGCATTTTTTAAAAATAATTTTGCATACATATTTTCATTTTTAGATGTATTTTAAACAGCTGCCATCTCAATGCATCTACAGCGCAAAACCATGCAAGGTTATACGGCAGTTTGTCCCGAAATCCTTTTCTCACTTCAGCTTTTAACTAACGCTGCTGAAAAAAAAAAAACTTAAACAGGTGATATTAGAGTTTGAGTTTTGTTTGATGGTATATCAACCTATGTGTTAAATTTAATGCCAAAAAGGTGGTGTTTTATGATATTTTTTAATATTCAGTTATAGTAAGAAGGTTGATTTAATCCGATTTTAATGAAAATTTTTGTTTTTAGTCTTCTTTATTTTAGAAAACTGAATATGTCTTCTTATTTTATACTCAAAAATGTTTTGCTGAGAATAATTTTTTTCCTTCAAAAATGTCTAATAGAAATAAATTTTCTTAAACGTATTGTTACTAATATTTTTCCTTAAAAAATGTATATTTTTCTATAAAATATATTCTACAGTCCATTTTTATAATTTCATAGTGTATTGACTCCAGTTTGGGCGTTAACTATTTGCCCATAGATAGAACCCTCACAGGTGCTACCACTCCGGGTCAGAGTGGATCTGAGAACAGCAGCAATTAAAAGGTGGTTCCATGCTCCTCATAACCTTCCAATCAGAGGCCTTACTGCTGGATGCAGTTTACTATCATACCCAGAACCACGTGATATTAGAAAATGAGGAATAAACTACTAAAATAGAACTTATGGTCACCAATATTTCAACAGTAAAACGATGATACCTAATTGCCAATCTAGTACTGCGCTTAAATTAATGCAGTCGAGGTATCAAGAGCCCAGTAAAACAATTACCACGAAATATTTATAATAAAAAGAAAACAAAAAAAAAAAAAAAGAAGGCAAGCCACAAATGTGAGAAAATGGCTGGAATTGAGATATCAGAATAAGACTGATATTATTACAGACTATTTTCCAAAATTTGTCAAGAATATCCAGATGGAGCTCCAGACCAGATGTGGCAGCAATATTCAAACGACAGACGTGTGGTAGATTTAAAAACGTGCAAGATAGATTCTGGTAAGAGAAAATGTCTGGTACGTAGGTAACGATCTGGCCAAAGGCTTGTTTTAAGCTGCACCCAAATTCAAAGTTGCATTACTACAACAGTAGATACGAATTCATACCTTTCCTAAAGATAGTTCTGCGTAATGTAACAGAAATCAGAACTCTGCTTTCCGACCGGACAATTCAGAGTCACTATCTTTTATACTACATGCACATTAAAATTTACAACGCCTGATATTCCCAAGACGTCGCCCCTCTACGTACTGAGCAGGCTCGGAGTTGCTTAACTTCGGTAATTGTACGGAAACTAGTGTTTAAACATGGTGTGGCTGTAAGCGTGTAGCTATAGGAGACGACCACATATAGGGATAGAAAGTCTTTGGATCGCTGGTATGTAAGTGTATACTGAGGTCAACACCCAGCATTAAGTTTGTTTCATGCCTAAACTCAATAGTCAGGCCATCGTTTCAGCCTCAAACAGGCTGTCGTTGTTGGGTGTTGACCTAAATGTTCACTTTTATATTTACAAACGCTCTATCTCTGAGATCGATCACTTATAAATACGCCATACCTGAAGACTATATTTTTATCATCTATGTCAGTTAATGGTAAAGTTCCGGAGAAGTTTATCATTGCTTTCTCAAGACGGATTCTCTGCATTCAGAAATCATGCAGTTTTGAAAATAAACGCCAGTAAAGAATACATAATTCCTTATAGATTGCTGCCATATTTATTTCCACGTTATGAAGCATTGCAGAGTCTTCCTTTATTTTATAGCAGCACCTTACAGCACTTTCTTTCTCTTTGTCGAAGCTGTAAACCATTCGCCGAAGATATTTTCATAGCATCAAAGAATCGAGTGCTATACACATACACATATAAAAAGTCAAAAACGACGATAACTTTCGCAATACACCGTGTTCTTTGCAGAAGAACACAGGTTGCAAAAGGAAGTGAACAGATGCGAAGTAAACGAATAAAAAGGTAAGGTGCGTGACACATCAAGCTAAAGAAATAGCAAGAGGAGTGATAGAAAGAAAGAAAGAAAGAAAGAAGAGAGAGGAATGAAAAAGATCGACTTCAGTAAAAGACACAGGTAAGTCAGATAAGGTCACCGAGCGAACAATATGACACCACATTAATAAACAGCACACATGAACATAAGAATGACTTGTTTTATCACTCTCGTTTGTCTTCGTAGGGGAGGGAGGTGCGTACGGACGCCTGGTGCATGCCCAATAAGGTTGCCCGGGAGTAAGCGCTATTGTCAAAAAAAAAAAAAAAAAAAAAAATCAATAATTTCAAATTTAGTCGAGAGTTCGATTCTAGTCGAGTGTTCCATTACTATCACTTATTTCTGACCTGCATTTCTGAAATAAAAAAAAAAATTATTTATATTCAGCACATCTTCATCGTTTTTTATCACAACGTTTCGGTTGTTGTGCTCTCCAGTCTTCTTCAGGTTTATGGTAATCTACTTAATCTACAGTGAATTCTGAGCTAAACCCCTTATTCCATCTACGGTTGGTAGACGGTTCTCGATTGCTGGTAAGAATTACACCTAAAATATGATATCCACAAACAAGAGAAGTGAAACGAGAAGATTTATAATTTGAACACCTGATCAACCAATCAATTTAGTTTTTATCATTTCTTAGTCAGACATTGCGTTGCGGTGCAGTGGACATCGGTTCGGAATGAGATATCGGAAAGCCGAGTTCGAATTCTAGTTGAATTCGTTGCATTCACTTACGCGCACTAACCTTGAGGAAAGGTATTAATCTATCTTTTCTCTCTGGCTATGGGTTAAATAGCAGGACAGATTACGTTCTGTAGCATTGATTGACAACCAGTATACTACAGAAAGTAATGGAAAGCTACTGCAGGAAATCTACCCGTCAGTCTTTGACTAACCTTTTAAACACCTGATGAATATTCATGAACGTTCTCATGATAAACCAATGATATCTTTGCTCTTGTATATAAAACACGTGCAAGCAAATAAATTGTATATTTGTTTTGATAAAGTCTTTCAGAGGACGAAACGCGCTGGCCAAGAATATTTTTCCGTTTGTATTTTTATTCCTCTATGAACTAATAAAGGAGGACTTCTTTTAAAATTACTATACTATAAACCATTTCATTTTGGCTGACGTGATTTTACTCTTGGCATGAAAACAGGTGTTTATTTCAAACCTTGGCCGTCAACAATATAAGCTCCAGAATATTTCACATCGGAGAGCCGAGTTCGAATTCCAGTTAAATTCGTTGCATTTACTTACGCGCAAATATTTTTAGGAAAGGTATTAATCCGTCGCTTCCCCCAAATATGGGTTTATTAAAAGACGAATTGAGTTTTATAGCCTTGGTTCGCAACCAATGTACTGCTTAAAGCAATGGCAACCTAGTGTAGGAAAAACCTCTGTCAGTCATGTCTCTTTTGAGCATGTATCACGTATGTCACTTAACTACTCCATAACTTTCTGCTGTCTTGTCTTGAAAACGATAAACCAAGGTCGAAACTAAAAGGAACATGGATTCGGTAATTTATTTGCAAATTTTCACCTGGCATTAACTTATTCGATACCAGAGTAACCTGTGATAGTCCCTGCACATACCATTTAGTAGAATTGGGTTAGAACCTAATTGCTGGCGAAATAAGGTATATATATATCAGTCAGTTAAGTGCCATACGTCAAACACGCTTGGGCGATCATGTTTCGAAAGAGACATAACTAACTGGGCAGAAGATTATACCGCAATAGGTTGCCATTGCATTCTGTGGTAGACTAGCTGGCTAGTATTTAGTGGGGGATCAGTTTATTACTTCATGACAATAGAAAACAGATCCCCCACTTTATGCCCAGTAGAAATTTTAATTGTTTTCAACTATTATAATCAGTCAGTCAGTTAAGTGCCATACGTGAAACACGCTTGGGCGATCATGTCTCGAAAGAGACATAACTGGGCAGAAGATTATCCCGCAGTAGGTTGTCATTGCTTTCTGCGAAGGGATATATACTTGGATATAAAATGCTAGTTATTAATACTATCAATTAATATACGTAAAATTATATATCAAATTTAAGAATTTCTGCTAATCAAGTAAACAATGTTAGACTAGAGTAGGACTTATTGATTGTTTTTTTTACTTTCTTTTAGGGGCTTACGGCCATATCACGTTGAATACACCGGTTCTCGCTCGAAGTTAAGCAACGTTGAGCCTGGTCAGTACTTAAATGGGTTCGAATTCCAGTTGAATACCCTGCATTCACTTAAGCACTGGTACCCTTGAGAAAGGTATGAATCCGTCCATTCCCTCCAGTTATGGGTTAAATAACAATGTAGGACTTGGGGACCCTGTCCTTAAAGACAAATCCCAATGAATCTTGATACTCGAAAAGAAAAAAAGTATTACTAGACACAAAGCTTATATAAAAACAACAATTTATTGTTGAAGGAAAAAGGTATTACCAGCAATAAATAAATAAAATTTAGTTGGCAATAAATGACCCGCTGAGGTTGATATGCCATAAAACAATACCAACCAACCAACGACTTTCTTTTAGATTTAAAACAATTTTTATTTGGTTTTTCAATCCTTGAAAAATCGACAGTGATTTGTGTAAAACTTATATTTGATGGTTGGTGTACGTAAATAAGCAGTTATATGAGCGATTTTCTCTGATCAAGTCTATCATTCTGGTCAAGAATCGGGATAAGCGATTGAAAAATTGCGAAACCGAGTTGGCTTTCAACAAGAAGTGAGCAGTATGTCTAACTCAATAATAATATTAAATCTTATATATATATATATATATATATATATATATATATATAAGATAGACGTACAAGCTTTTCAAGCTGCACGGCTGCACGTGTCACGTAACAGCTTTAAAGAACGCTACTTTTAAAAACCACAAATGTTATGCAACAGAGTAGAAAATGATTCGAGGTAATATAAATTAAATTATCTTATCAGATAAGAAAATCTGAAGTTATTTGTTTAGATATAAATAAAAAAAAAAACCAAAGAACTTTCTCGTTTAAGTGGGCCAATTTAAAATACAACAGACGCAAACGGCTTATTTAACAAGATTATTTTTCCTCTTATCTTCAAAAATGCCAATGCATCTTTTTTTGCACACATGTTTGTCCTTCATTCTGAATTGTAGACGGAAGCAACTGACACTAGCAAAACGCGTCATCTACAAATTTTCCACTTTTGCTTCGGATAATATTGGTTATTAATTATAATCTCTTACTTAAATATAAGGTTGGCCAGAAAGTGCTTTCTGGGTCAGCAAACAACATTTATTCTTCAAAATCAAGTCCATCATCCTCGACGATCTTCTGTCAGCAATCACCCAGCATCCGAATCTGTCCCAAATTCCAGTCCGTCAGCTTTTAATAATATACAAAAAAATAAAAATTTAACAAAGATGATAAGAAACTATATGCAAACAAGCCTTCTTCACCAAAAGTGTTAAATCGTTAGTCGCGAAGGAAAAGTCATTGTGTGGAATAGGTCCACAGTCACTCGGAGCAGCATCGGGACCGAATGGTGAAGACGGAAGAATCAAAACACTGTCCAACCGTTTAAACGTCTTAGTCAATCTCGCAGTGTGTCGCCTCGTATTGTCTTGCTAAAACAAAGCCTGACCTCGACTGCCCAAAGCGGGATATTCCTTTATTTTGCCGTACATGCGGTCTCGCTGCTGGCTAATGGTCTTAGCGTTGACCGTGCGACCGCGTGGAACAAGTTCGAAATGCAGTTAGGCAGTTAAGTGCAATACGTGGTGCACTCTTCGGGCGATCATGTTTCGAAAGTGTCACGACTGACTGGGCAGAAGATTATCCTGCAGTAGGTTACCATTGCTTTCTGCGGTAGACTGGTTGCCAGCCAAGGCTATAGAACCCAATCTGTCCTATTATTTAACCCATAAGTGGAAGGAAGAGACGGATTAATACCTTTCCCAAGGGTATTTGTGCGTAAGTGAATGCAATGAATTCAACTGTAATTCGAATTCGGTTCCCCGATTCGTCGCTCTGAGTCGATATGCACTGCACCACAACGCACATCCCGAAATGTAGGACTCCTTGCAAATTCCAGCAGAGAGAGAGAGAGAGAGAGAGAGAGAGAGAGAGAGATCCAGATTTGTCGTTTTCTTTCTGCTTTCTAAGTGAGTCGAGACTTTATGTCTCAATAAAGAAATCATTTTGTGTCCTTACAACATAGGGTGCCGGTATAGTATGTGATTCTACCTCTTTGATTCTCTTATAGTATGCGGTCTAAACAGTTTGAATGCGTAAGAGTATATTTACTCAGTATCATATAATAATTCTGCTTGTTAATTACTTAGTTCCTCCGTCCGTTACGCCACTGAAGAAAGATAACACACTCTACACGAGCTTTTCCTTCTCCTCTACTCTACTCCAAACGCTACTTTCCTCCGCCTTTCTCTCACATTTGCCAAAACGAAGGGTAGTAAAGAGTGAAAGAGTAGGAGGAGAGAGTCTATAGCATTACCGTAGCAGTAACAGCCTAAGCTGGTGGTTGTAGCAGTAATTGAGTGTGTGTGTGTGTGTGTGTGTGTGTGTGTGTGTGTGTGTGTGTGTGTGTATACTGTACAATATAGTAAAAATAGGTAGGTTTGTTGTCGTATTCCGCGACGTAATAACGAAATTTCTGGCCTCTACACCTTTGGCCATTACTCAGTTGGTCTTTTCTGTTTACAATGAACAAAGGAGCCATGATTTTTCAGTATAAAAACAAATATATATATATATATATATATATATATATATATATATCTTTCAAAATCTCTCACAAAATAGCGTACAGTAATTTGGTTATGGTCTCTGCATAGGCCGCTTAATATAAGATTACAAGAAAGTAGCTTCTATGGGCATTATTTTTATAAATGTTTTAATAAAATTACACTCTGTGTTATCGTTATTTTATTATCCAATACCTTTTTGTCTGAAGGAGTTACTATCATTTGTAGTATGACAAAATAAATTTTTCCAGGAAATCATGATGATCCTTCCGTGGAAATTCCACAGGCTCCGCTAGTATTTATAAATGCAAGTATTCGGCTATTCATTGGAACTAATTATTATCTCTAACTTTTACAAGACAGTTATAATATTTCCTTCTAATACGCTTTTTAAGGTAGGTCACATATTGTACTAGTGACAGAATTTCCTAAGCCACATTCAGAAGTAGGCCGCATACTCTACTGGCACCAGTCAAGTTCTCTTAAATTATTTCTGTATTTTGGCATGTACAATTTTTTTCTTTACTCTAATTAGTACTCTTTATAAACATCTATAACAACGTTATATGTGCGTTGTGGTCCAGTGGATATCGGCTCGGAACAAGAAATCGGAGAGCCGAATTCGAATTTCAGTTGAATCCATTGTATTCACTTACGCGCAAATACCCTTGGGAAAGGTATTAATCCATCTCTTCCTTCCAGTTATGGGTTAAATAGCAGGACAGATTGGGTTCTATAGCCTTGGTCGGCAACCAGTCTACCGCAGGAAGCAATAACAACCTACTGCGGGATAATCTTCTGCCCAGTCAGTCATGTCTCTTTCGAGACATGATCACCCAAGCGTGTATCACGTATGGCACTTAACTGACTGATAACAACGTCGACTGTCAGAAACTTTTTATAAAACTCGTACCACACGTAACCGCCCTACCACTGCGGCTATTCGGTGAACTAGCCTGGCACTCGGGTGATATTTAATTGTCTGCCCGTCTTTTTTCCGGGTTGAAAATTGCTGAAAAATCAGTGGTATACCTATAATTGATATCTGTGTTTGGACATCTCATACATATTAAATCAACGAGTGTTATATTCCATTTTTTTCTTTGATTGGAAAACCAGATTTCAGTTATCAAGAGAAATCCTTACTTAAGGAATTTTTAAAAAGATCACAAAATACTGTCGCTTTGAAAGTAAGACGGTCTTACGAAACTTAGCACATCAACGTATGGTTCAGTCAAGTAGTAATTGTTGGTGGGTGGGGGCAATTTTCGAGCGTTCCCATAAACACACACAATATATATATATATATATATATATATATATATATGTCAATACAGCTAACATTCCTGCAATCATTATAAAAAAATAAAGTATCACTAATTTTAAAGAAGCACATTTGCAGGATGTTTTGAAAATATATAAAAAATATGTATGTGTGGTTGTAAATTGCGTCACCTCAATCACTCAGACAGGTATTTCAAGGATTCCACACGACCTACATCTGAGGGCAAAACGCAAGCATTATTCGTTTCAATTCTTGGGAGTAGGTGCATCAATAAATGATATGTAGTAGCTAGAAACGGTCAATGAATCTTCCACGTCCGTATTAATGCCAACTGCTGCTTTGATTTACGCTGTTTCGGATAGTTGAAGAAACTTATATATATGTACGGTTTTCGTAAAAACGAAATGGCGTAAAACAAAGATTAAATTCATATTAAGAATATACGAGTTGTTTTACATTCGGAATTTTCATGCGTTATATAGTCATCAGGGGCATAAAAGTATCTGATGATTGCATAGTGTATGAAACTACGAGTCGTGCTATAGACGAAGGATTATATATATATATATATTTTTTTTTGAATACACCGGTTCCCGTCCTATCAGCGAAGTTAAGCAACATCGAGCCTGGTCAGTACTTAAATGGGTGACCATTTGGGAATACCAGGTGGTGTAAACGTAAGGACTGAGAATGGTCCACTGGTCTTCCAGGTTTTGGGGGTTGGGTACAGAGCTAACAACTCTACCCCGTAAAAAACAGTTTGTTACAGAAACAGCAACAAAGGTTGCTGCCCATGCACCATCTTATATAAAACAAATATTTGAAGGTATAAAATTGGTACACTACTTTAAAAACAAGAAACTTATTAACAGTCTCAAGAGCTTTTTCGTTCCCCACATTTTTGCATCATTTTCGTTGCTGCTTTTTCGTTTGATTTGTGATTACAACGATTTTCTCCTGATGAGATGTTGGACGAAAGAGCTCTTGAGACTGTTAATAACTTCCTTGTGTTTAAGGTATGTATATATATATATATATATATATATGGGGGGGGCATCGCGCTGTTTACTTTCAATATTCTGTTTCGAATTATTTACAAGTATATGAGTAGAAAATGTATTTTTTTAAATGTTACTCGCAGTACTCATGAAAATTTAACGGTTTTTTTTCTATTTAAGTTTTATGATTAGTCATAATTAAGTTGATACTCGGGGAAATTTACCTCTTAATAAATTCATGTTATTTAAAGAAATATGAGAGTACAAATGAAAAGATTTAAAAGTGAAAAATTTTTCCCCATTTCTCTGAAGCAGGCGTTAAATTCCCGAGAGCGTTATTGCTTCATTTTTCTTACTCTTTCTTCCATTTCTCTAAAACTAAACAGTAGTTCTTATGTATCATTCTATTCCGTCTATCCTTGCAACAAAAATGAAGTGATCCGTCACTTCTGATGAAGCGGAAGGGCATGAAAATAATTAGAGACTCGCCAAAAAATTTGTTATAACTTTATTTTTATAATGAAGATAGGCGGAAGAAAACAAAAGGGTTAGGGATTTTACTGTCCGCTGGTACGATTTTTCCAGATAGAAGTCCTATTTAATCTATATTTGGGGGAATAAAAGATAGATTCATACATTTCCCAGGGATAGTTCTGCATAAGTGTAAACGAACTCAACTGGAATTCAAACTTTCCATCCCTTCTCCCCACTACTTTTTATTTCCCTCTAGATTTCTTTCTCACCCTTTAATTTCCCCTTTCTTTCTCACTCACTCACACACACATTTGCTTTTCTCTTGATCTTACCCACAAATTCTCTTGCAAAATTTACAAGAGACCGCTAAGCTATTGGAGGGCGTAACGTACGTGCTAACGCCGTAGTTGACGAAAAACAATCAGAATTATAATAGAATTTTCGGTTTTTATTTTTTTCAAACCGATATTAGGCGGTAAACTGAAAAAAGCTATTACAAAATCGAAAGTTAATACAGTATATCAAGTGTCAGAAAATTACTAGCAATTCTAGACTTATTTACACTATTTACATTGTTCGGACTGTTGTCTTCATCTTCCTCATATTCATGACGTGTCGCCGTATGGATAAAAGCTTTAAGTAATCAAGTTACTTGATCCAAAGAGTCGGGAGTTCAATACCTGGCCACAGCAGAGGTGAACAAAAACTTGAATTGAGTTACTAAAGGGAAAGAAGGAAAACATATTCGAAAAATACAAGACACGCGGAACTAGAAAAAGCTAACCCTGCAGTCTAAATTCATTTAAATTCGAAATTACAACGTATACCACGAGAAGACCGTGAATATATCAAAGATAAAGACAACAGTCCGAACAATATAGTTACAATACTTACTCTCAGAAACAGTCCTTAGAACCCTCTATATGCAAACTAACTCCTCTTGTTCTATTGTAAAAACGTGTAAATCCATAGACAGGATTCAAAACATAAAATTAAACCAAAAATCAGAGTGTACGCAAATATAATGAATCAATACAAGTTGTAATCGTTAATCAGATAAAAAAAGCTTCTGTTTATAAAATGAAAGTTAACCTTTGCAAATAATACTGGATAATCTCTTAAATAATAAAAAAAAATCAGCTCGATTTTAAAATGAAAGCTTTTCAAAAGGAACTGTGATTTGACATTGAACAAGATTAGCGAATAAGGAAATACGATAAATAATTAAAAGTAAACAATAGTAGACATTATGTCTATACGACTAGATAACATCTGTTCTCTTATCGCTACTTCTGAAAGTCTAAATCACTTTAATTACTTACGTATAGGCAAAGATTGAGAAAGGGAGAAAATTGTCACATAAAAATTTAAAGTATTGATAAAATACATTGAACAAAAATCATATCTTCCAATTTACTGCAAGTAAAAGTACCAATCAGCCCAAATCAAAACGCACGTTGGAGAAAGAGACGGAAAGTTATTTTTAATTCTAACTATTATGCAAATGTGGCAAAACGCTTTTTGGTGGGGGTCTGGTTAAGATTGAACTACATCAACTAGCAATAGCCAAACAAACATTATATATATATATATGCACACTACCGGTCATATTTATTAGGTCACTCCAGTGTCTTAAATAAATGATGTATTTCATACTATTTTTTTTAGTATTTATTGCCAAGTGAATAATTGTAAATGAAAATAGAATGGTCCTTTTATTAATATTGCACAATAACATGTGCATTAAATGAATTTGTAAATATTTAATAATTACCTATATTGTAGTTTCATCAATGAAAGACTGTAAAAATTTAGGGTGATTCGGACGAGTTCATATTTGCTTATAATTTGCTTGTAATTATAACTAAAGAACCATTCTATTTTCATTTGTCAATAAATACTAAAAATACTATGAAATGCCTCATTTCTTTAAAAAGAAAACTGGGGTTGCCTACTAATTATGGCTGGTAGTTCGTGTGTGTGTATATATATATATATATATATATATATGTGTGTGTGTGTGTGTGTGTGTGTGTTGTGTCTGCGTGTATGTGTGAAATCTGCCTTCCTCCACCGAGGGTCCATAGCTTAGAGGTAGAATCGCCGAGTGATATCAATTCGGTCGGGTTTCAATCCTTGCTAGAAGCAATCGGATGTCTAACCGTACTGACGAGCTGTGATACAGCGAAAAAAAAGACTGTATTTTGTGGATGGCTATATATATATTTGGACAGCAACTATCGTTTCATTCAAGACAACTGACAAGGTACTACGATTCAGCATTTTTATTGAATTTTTCTTGTGTTCGTCTAAGTTGATTTTTTTAACTGAGGTTCACCCGAGAGAAGCTCCGGGGGCCACACGAGGTAGAGGATTACATTAACAGGCAGTTTTATGGATAGGAGGAAGAAGGTCTTTTAATCGTAGACTTCAACACATTAAAATGGTATTGACTGTGAAGGGTTGGAATATCCTCTTGAGAGTCGATTACACATGGCATTGATTCGCGGGAAGAAGCTGTTCGTGCGGAACTTCTTACCGATGGAATGCGGAAGAATTGTGCTTAGTTTGTAAGTACCAAGGCGGATTTTATCCGTAAAAGTTAGGACTAACCGAACCAAGGAAGGTAGTTCGTCCGTGGACTTCCCATAGGAGTAGCAACAGAGCAATGAGTCTTGCTACATTCCGTGTGAGTGTGAAAGTGAGATTGAAAAAAAAAGTTTTTTTTCTAAACATTAAGTGTGTAAAAATTCTCCGAATGTTTTATATACCCTAGCACTTTCGCCTACTCTAGTAGTTATTATTAACGATTATTTTATAAATAAGATCAAATTTTTTATATTTTCTTTATTTAGTTTTTACACACTTTATGCCTCTAAAAGCAAATACTTACACGAATACAAGAAATTAATCGCAGTATCTCGTCAGTCGCCTTTCATAAAACACATATACGAAAGCTATATATATATAACTAGCAGTATAGCCCGGCGTTGCCCGGGTGTAATGAAAGCTTTAAAACTAATCCCTGGTCCTGGAGTTCAGACTCAGCCTAAAAAAATATTTGTGTGAAGTTTGGTGAGAATCGGATAAAATTGTGGATTTGTGTAAAGGACATACAGACAGATAAACAGACACACACACAAACATCTTGATATATATATATATATATATATATATATATATATATATATATATATATAAAATCGATTTTCTGCACTATTGTAAGAACTGCAACCTTGAAACTTCTGAATATCGTTTCTTATGTATTTGTCTATGAGTGTATCAAATTTGATTAAAATCAGACCATTCCTTCTATAACAAGATTTTTTCGATTATCGATATTTATCGGGGGTACCTCGACACAAAACCTAACTAAGAACACTCGCAGACGCTTATAGTACAACTCTGTATATTTTCAAGAAAATCGGTTCAGCCGTTTAGGAGTCTATAGGTAGCGGACACACACATACACACAGACAAAGTTCCATTTATAAATAAGTTTTATATATATAAAATGTTCTCATGACGATTAAGCTCTCTTACTCTTCAGTAATGAATTGAGTTCTCCTGGTGGCTGGCGTGAGCTGTGATACAGCGAAACGGGCATGTATGTGAATGACAGATATATATATATATCTCCCGCAACGCTCGGTGGTTTGTATTAATGTAAGATACTCAATAGTAGGTGCATTAATACGTATGTTGCCGTCATTTAAGAGGAAACGTCGTTATAAATATTTTATCATCATTTTGACGGCACAAGTCCGCTTGTATTTACATAATTTCGCTATGGAATAAGTTTTATTTTCTGCATGAATAGTCAAAGATATTTTAATCTATATAATTAAATTTGTCACATAAAAGAAATAATTCAAATCAGATCTAATCAAATTATAAGCAATATATTCAGTCAATTAACAGCCATACGTGATGGAAAATCATAAAGGTCACTTTAATGAAGGGTAACGGTTCAGTCAAGTGCCATACGTGATACTTGTTTGGGCGATCATGTCTCAAAAGAGACATTACTGACTGATTTCATGATTATCCCGGAGTAGGTTGCCAACGAAGTCAATAGAACACAATCTGCCCTGCTATTCAACGTATAGATGGAGGGAGAAGCGACGGATTTGTAACTTTCCCGAGGATGTTTTGCGCGTAAGTAAATCCAACTGGAATTCGAACTCTGCTCTCTTATTTCTCGTTCCGAGACGATAACCACTGTACCATAATGAACACTCAAGCAATATATTAGCAGCCCGATTTCCCTTACTTAATAGGGATGTATGTTTATATGATACATGCTCATTTATTAACATCGTGTTATAACTTCTGTTAACGCAACGAAAATAGCCACGCGTTGCTCGTGTGTAATGAAAGCTTTAAAACTAATCCATGGTCCTGGACCTCAGACTCTTTGGACGTTGGTACGAAGGACTAAAAAGCAAGAGTTGTTTCCAGTTAAAGCGAAACCGTAGACTGAAAGAAAATTGAATGGATGTAAGACAAATTTTTATTTCATGCTATCGATATCAAATAAGTTTTTTTCGTCGTAAACTGAATGTTGAAGGCTAAATAAGTCCTCTGAGTACATGGTATAATGGCTGGGACTAAGAACTACAATTATACCTAATTAGAGCCAAACCCGAAGCAAAAACTAAAATAAAAGGGCTGAAAAAATACAGACAGATAAACAGTCACGCACACAAGCATCTTGTCTTTTATATATATATATATATATATATATATATATATTATCAATTTTCTGCACTATTGTAAGAACTGCAACCTTGAAAGTTCTGAATATCGTTTCTTATGTCTTTGTCTATGAGTGTATCAAATTTGATTAAAATCGGGCCACTCCTTGTATAACCCGATATTTTCGATTATCGATTTACGATATTTATCGGGGGTACCTGGACACAAAACCTAGCTAAGAACACTCGCAGACGCTTATAGTACAACTGTGTAAATTTTCAAGAAAGTCGGTTCCTGCCGTTTCGGAGTCTATAGGTAACGGACACACACACAGACACACACAGACAAATTTCCATTTATAAATAAGTTTAGATTAGATTAGATTTAGATTAGATATACAGATAAGGAAGCGTGATCGATTAATATCACATTGTATTTTATGATACAAATCTTCAATGAGATATCGAAACCCTATTGCGAACAATAGTTCCTAACACTACAGTGAATTATAAAAACATCAGATTCTTTGGAGATATTTCCAATCATTCAGCATAAAATACTGACACTGAGGCGAATTTTCTTTGAACATTTCTCAAAGCTGAGTTAATATATCTCACCTACCATGCATCAGAAATTTAAGACGTCACACGAGGGCCTCAGGTAAATTACATTAATAGTCGTCTGTTAGATTGTTTACAGGGTCCCATTTTAAAAACATCTAAATACAAAACTTTTTCTTTAGGTGTTGATAGGGGTTAGTGATAGCGGGATATCCAAAAGTTCCCAAGGGTCAAAGACCTATCCCGATATCACTAACCCCTACCAACAACTCGAACAAAACTAAATAAATATAAAGAAAAAGGATTTCAAGTTCTTTACACACTTCCTGATGAGGCATTGAAGTTTCAATGCCGAAACGAGCGTACCTTCGTAGAGGTTATATATAGAATAATTATGTACATGTTCTAAAATATAATATATATATATATATATAACGATCTTTATCATAATAAAAAGGAAGAGAGGATAATACAAAAATGTGACAAAAGGCCAACAATACGGATAGGGGAAGTTTGGTCTTCATTCTTCTGATATTCAGTCACTTTCTACGACGTGATGTGGCTGTCTTCTGTCTTTTGTACAAGTATTTTCATGGCAACTGCTTTGACGAGCATTTTCCCTCCTTGGTTTCCTGAAGACATATTTATGCGCACTACTACATTGGCATCAATGTCCCACTCATTTACCGCCAAAATGAGTTAAATATAACGGCTTTTTCTACTTTAACAAATTTTCTCGCAATCCTCGGTTGTGGAACTTCCTTTCCTTAAACTTGCTTCCATGGTAGCTACAATCACTAAAAGTTTAAAAGGAACATCAGTTGCATATTTCATTTCATTGATTCCCATCCGTTTCTTATCCTTTTTTCGATATCCCCTGTACCTTGTTTTTATCTCACTGTAACCCTCTGCACACCATTGGTGGTCCTGTCTTGCTTGAGGCGAAATGTTTATTTAAAAAAAATAAATGAATGTAATATATAACTTGGCTGGGCAAAATCACAGACCCAAACAAACTTTACAATATTCCTTGCACCAAAACATCGCATTCTTACTACAAAAATTATAGTACCTAAAAGACTATGGAATCCTTAGTAGTCCTATAAATACAATTTGTCTGTGAGTAGTGGAGAATAAATTAACAACTTTTAAAATGAAAACTCAGATGAATATTTACACAATGCATAATATTTACACGAAACAAGAACTAAAACGAAAATGGTATTAGTAGTAAAATAAATAATTAATAAAAACAAACAATTCATAATTGTGACAAAATTATTGACGGGACGAAATTTTTGAGAGACTTTGGTAGATTAAAAACAGTCATTCAATTTACAATACACACATCCAGATACAATAACAAATACGAAAAATATCCTCGAAAAACGAAAAATGCCCCGCATCCACCAGGGAGATGATATTTCTGATCACCTAACGGGGGAGAGGATGGTCATTAATCTAAAGAAAGTCGGAAAAGTAAATAGGGGGGAAACAACGGACATACATGCCCTACCCACGTTAGTCAGTCGGTTAAGAACCATACGTGATACACGCCTTGGGCGATCATGTCTCCAAAGACACATAACTGACTGGGCAGAAGAATACCCCGCATTAGGCTGCCATTGCTTTCTGCAGTAGGCTGGTTGCCAGCCAGGCTGTAGAACCCAATCTGTCCTGTTATTTAACCCATAACCTGAGGGAAGAGACAGATTAATACCTTTCCTAAGGGTATTTGTGCGTAGGTGAATGCAACTAGAATTCGACCTCGGCCCCCCGTTTTGTTGTTCCGAGTCGATATCCACTGCACCACAACGCACATCTTCGCTTAAAAAACTGAAAGCAAAATAAACCTAAACCAACCTATTTTAGGTGGGATTGCCAATGTTTCAAAGGAACGAGTCACATTGAGTGACTATGCGAAAAGTTGTTGTTTTATTCTTACTCCACGCGTAGATATCGGGGTTTTGTTTAAAGGGTGCTAGTTGTAGAAAATACTATTTCTGATGACTATAGATGCTTGATCACTGAAACTTTACAGATAAATAATTTGAGATATCTTTAATGCTGTGTAGTTCTTTATCTTTCCGCCATAAATAATAAAATCATTAAATATGATCTTAAATTGGCATCCACTCAGTCGGGATATCGTATTTTATAAAAATGTTTATTTTGTCTGACACTGATAAAGAGAAAATATTCTAAACGCGTTCGCTATAATCTACGTCTGTTTGTTTGAAAAAATATTAATTCATACTTAATTGAATATTTTCTATTACAAGTACAAGAAAGAGAAAATAGTCATTAATTGGCAATGACAAATGTCTGTTAAGAAACCAATTGTTTTATTCTTCATTGAAATGTTCTTCGGCTCTTGACGAAAAGAATACTGATAACTAATTTGTTAATCATTTTACCTCAAGCAAGGTGAGAATGTCACTGGTACTCGGGGTTGATGCAAGGACTAAAAGTGAAAGGAAAAAAAACAATATACGAAGACAGAAAGGAGAAAAGATGAACGAGATTCAAGAAGATGGAAGGCGATTGACGTTTCAGTTGAATTTTTGAGATTATTTCGATCACTGGGATGCACAAATAACTTCTCGGGGATTGTAGTCATCATGGGCATGTGCGTTGTAGTGCAGTGGATATCGGCACGGAATGAGAAATCAGGGAGACGAGTTCGAATTCTAGTTAAATTCGTTGCATTCATTTACGCACAAATACTCTTGGGAAAGGTATTAATCCGTCTCTTCCCTCCAGTTATGGGTTAAATAATACGACAGATTGGGTTCTATTGCCTTGGCTAGCAACCAGTCTGCTGCAGAAAGCAATGACAGTTTATTGCAGGATAATCTTCTGCCCAATCAGTCATGTCCCTTTCGAGACATGATCGCCCAAAGAGCGTATAACGTATGATACTTAACTGACAGAGTCATCAAGGAAGCAAGTAAATGGGAGGGAGTTTCACAGTGGAGAGTGGGAGAAAAGAAACTGTTCGAGTAAAAGTGGCTGATACATTTAACTATTTCCACAGTAAACAGGTGGGAGCTAGATCCCGTTAATAAATTAATGCATTCCGGTTAGCAGAAAAAAAATTATCGGAGCAGTTTCCATTAAAGACAGAGGGAATCCACGTCATATCGGTGAGAATGTGAGTGAAGTCGAGATAAGTCAGGATTATTCTCTAATCTTAAAAGGTTTTGCAACTTTGAAAGCGATCCATTTATTTGGTTTATATAGAAATCGTAGTGTTAGAGAGTAAAATTAGGAAGATGCTGTAAAATATTCCAACCTAACGATTTGATCTTCTGAGTTTATTTTTCATTGTGCCTCTTTCGAATGACAGACTTTCTTGAACAAATCAGAGTGGTTTTCGTTTGTTTGTATAAAGGTTTTATCCGTCACGCGTTCTTATCAATAAAATTCTCATGTGATTGTCGTGTTTGATTCGAAGAATTCTGAATAGACAAAAACCTACCATATTTTATTCCATTCAACCGTCTGGGACTTTTGCCAGACGAACCTTATATATTATACACATAATTTACTTTTCATTTATACATATACGAGCAATACAAATATTTTGTACACACGCTATACAAATTTAACCACAAAATAAACACCAGTTGTGTTAGCACACAAAGTGTCAGTAGTATATTTCGCAAATGACAATTTACTTCAGAAATTGAGTTTGATAGACTTGAATAAAAATTAATTTTAAGTAACAGGCTGAAAGTGATAGGGACTTCCACATTATTATATATATATGTGTGTGTGTGTGTAGACACAAACACACTGTTCGGAATGTTGACCTCATTTTCATTGCCATATTCACAACGTTTGGGGCGGTCTTACGCTTCGACTTCTTTAAGTGTTCAGCTGAACCCTTTATTTCGATCACTGGTATATATCATTCTCATTCCATGTGCTATGCCACTTCCGGATGACATGTCGTTATCTCCCTTTAACCTAGATCTTTAAAATATTTGTTCATCACAGGAATCAAAATAAAAGGGTTTGGATCAAAATTACTAGCATCTGAAAAAAGTCGGAGCGTACAACGGCCGAAACGTCGTAAACATAGCAATAAAAATAAAAACAAAAGTCCGAACAGTAAATAATATAAATACTAATTCATCTCAGGATTTATATATATATTCTTCCTTTGTAAACGAGTTATTAAGCGACCTAGGTTTCTACCATGTGGTGTCTTCAAGCGATTTGCAATAACTGTTTTTACCGTTTGTTTACAGTACGCTCACGTAACGGGGAATTTTTGAACGCCCAATGTTTAGAAATTAAAAATAAAATGGATATATATATATATATATATATATATATATATATATATATATATATATAACGGTCCATTATATCTTTCCCGTCACGCCCTAAAATGAAAAGGAAGTATATTTATGAGCTATTTCGTCTCTCTTTCTTATACTGCAGTCACATTTGTTCAAGCATTTTTGTGAGGCACTAAAATGTTTTTGTCTACCTGTTTTGCCTCAACTTGGTCTTGAAATAAAATTTGTCGGTTTTGACATTTTGTTGCTCATCTTCATCTTTTGTGAAGTGTTACCATTTCAAATCACTTATATTAAACATACATTATTTTAACTTGAAACGATTGAACGAAAACAGATTTATATGTCAAGCGAAATCAAGTATAGATATTATTGATCGTCTAATACAAAACAAATGAACTTACATGGTTCCTTGGACTATTTTAGTCACTAATTCTATATCTTCGCTTCACTAAATCTCAATGCATTGTTCCAAGACTTCATTGCATTTCAATTTTTAAAATTCTCTAATAATTACCGTTGTTTTTTTTTTATGCCAAGGTTACATTAGTACATATGTGCGCATATTATTGTAAAAATTCACACCTAAGATACGCCAGAAATTAATCTAACATACTTATGCAAGGTTAAAAGCGTTACATATATAGTATTTGTCTCATTTTTGGTTTGGTGTTTAAATCGTCTCATAGAAATGCTGGGTCAGAAATCGCATCGCGCAAGCCAGTCTAATCCTTCTGCAGAGATTAATAGTCCGCTGTGTTGGTATTGAATCAGATAACCTCAAATGTTTTTTCTTATTATCGATTATGTCTTGATCATATGACCAAACGAATAGATTTCTTTTTTTTTTAAGTCAAACTAAACTCCACAAGAAGAACGTTTATATTTACAACATAAAAATAACGAATGAAAACTTTCTGCTCTACCCACCGACGGCGAGAGCCTTCGAAAGGAAAGGCCATTTTGCTCTACAATAATGACAGGTGAACATTAGTAAAGAGCCTGAATTCTTCCAGAAAATATTAATGCATAGTTTTTCTCGCTCTAACCGTCAGGAATTTAATGATTCTAAATATGGTTTGGTATTTTTGACAGTGAAACCATTCTTTTTTTTTTTTTCCTTATACCCTTTATGGTGAGAGGAGAGTATTCTATGGCGAATCAAACATATAAACCACTGTGAGATTCACATCGACATTTATTTTTGTCTGTTCCCCTTAAAGCAAGCAGTTTTTAGTGTTCTTAAATGTATACAAACACTCAGTCATATATGTAATTTGCTGTATGCTGGTCTCATGATCGATTGAGGCTAGAAACTGATAGCCACCCTGCAGTATTGATTCATATGTACACACTGTACAGATCTTCCTCTTCACACATATTTAACCCGAAGTTTTTAACTATACGCTTCCTTGTGGTGCATTGGATATCGACTCTGAACGACAAATCGGGGAGCCGAGTTCGAATTCTAGTTAAGTCCCTTGCATACACTTACGCACAAATACCCTTGGAAAAGGTTACGTCTCTTCTCTCCGGTTATGGGTTAAACAACAGAACAGATTGGGATCTGTAGCCTTGGCTAGCAACCAGTCTACCGCAGAAAGCGGTAGCAACCTACTGCAAGATAATCTTTTGTCTAGTCAGTCATGTCTCTTTCGAGACAGGATCACCCAAAGCGGTTATCACGTATGGCACTTAACTGACTTATAGCTGGTGATGTTATCAAGCTTTTACAATATTTTTTCCTTAAAGAATTGCGTTCATTTTAATTATTGTGGCTTTAGTAATGGATATGCACACAAGTGTCTTGGTAATTCGAATAAATAATTAACAAACTGATCTCGAGATAATATAGACTAAATTATCGCCCGGTTCACATTCCACCCACGTCTATTGAACATGTGAAGAGGCTTATCCCTTGTTTCCTGTTTAGAATGTGGTTTCCGGCTTTCTCTTTTCCAATCTTTTCACTCTTACGTAGGCCCCTGCTCATCAGTGGCGTTACCGCCTTGCTCGGGGTGATATGATTAAAAAAAAAACCCTGTATAGTGGCTTCATGCAAAAATAAATTGAAACTAGTATAGGCCATTCTAGGAGTAGTGTCGACAAACATTTCAAACTGCTACTCAAGTAAATTTATCATGGAATAACGTGTGCCTTAATTTATATATATATATATATATATATATATATATATATATATATATATATATGCACACAGTATAATATATTTAACCGGGATATAAGAGAGATTTAACCCGGATATGAGAGAATTTCTCGCTAATTTAAAAAGAGCCTCAAATAATAGAAAAAAGTGAGGATAAAGGAAAAGTAAACGATAGATTAAAGGAAAGAAGAGAAAAAAGAGAGAGAACAGAAAAAATGAAGAGAAAAAGAAGAGAAAAAAAGAAAAGAGAAAAAGAGAAAAAGAAAGGATAAAAAGATAAAATAAAAATAAATAGTATCCAGAGACATAAATGTTAACTTTATGTATCGGAATACATACTCTAACAAACAGTCTGCTTTCTTAGAAAAAGATGACGTAGAAAATTTAACTTTGATATTTAGTTTCAAATATAATGGGATATACTACGAGTCGCAATATGCGGTGAAATATGTATTACCCATTGTAATAAATCTAAAATCTTATTTATATATATATATATATATATATATATAATATTTATCATAAAATAACGTGTCTGCCTTAATTTATATATATATATATATATATATATATATATATATATGTATGTATATATATAATATATATAAGAAACCTTCACTACCTTTCTTAAAATATAGAAGTTCACAGATGAAAAAATCTATGGAGAGTCATGTTTCCTTCCGTCCACAATAGACATGACAAAAAGAAAAACGATCCCAAATAGACAAAATTTCCTTTATTAATACATAATTTGGAAGTAGAACACATCGATTGAAAATAATATTTTATGATTATTTAATTATTGATTGCCAATAACAGTATTGTATTGGAATGTCTTCAGAATGATATTTGTGGATCGATTGATTTTTACTTCAGAAACCTTGAACGCTATGTTTTTAAGAATTCATAAAACAACCAGCTTCGAGATGGTAACGAAAGACTGTAGACATTGTTGTTCCATCAGGTTTCACTGGAATTCGAAGACATATTTAAAAATAAATAAATAAATAAATGAAAATTAATCTGAACAATGTAATGCATCTCGCTTTCAAGATAGATTAAAAAGATCAGACCGAATTGTCAAATTTGAAAAATTCGTTTGGCGTTTATAGAAAACGTTATAAATGTGATTTCACTCGAGTTTTATTCCCTCATCAAAACCTCTTTGAATTGAAAGCAAATACCAGATTTATTTCTTACTAAGCACACTTATTGTTTGCAAAATCTATAAACGTGTGTTGAGACAGCGTGGATGTGCCGATAATGTTACTGTGAGCAGGGTGGAAAGTAAAATTTGATGGAGTGCTTTGTCCATTTTCATGAAAAATAGTAATAACAAGAAAAATGACGATTCAAGAATCTAGAATATAAAAGTAAAAAGAAAAATATCAAGATTCATTTATACTCGATGCGTCTCCCATCATAAAATTAACCGCGTGTTCCAATCTAAGAAGAACTGAACGAATCTTAAACATATATTCTGCACAAACTTCTATGGGATACCTATTGATTATTTCCGGCTACAAACTGAAAATTACTGATTAACAAAGTATAAGGCCTGGAATCCACCAATCGTTTTGACCAACAAACGAAAAACACGAACACTGTGTATATATATATATATATATATATATATATATATCAACTTATACTTTATTCTTCGTCGGTGACGGTTGTGTGGAGTGATAGAGTGAATCACGCACATCCGAGGGAGCTGTCGGGTGTCGTTGACTTGCAGGTGTTGTCTTCTCTTCTAGGCGTTCTTTCGATTTTTTGTCGGTGTTTTTTCTCGGTCAGAAAAATTTCAAACTTATATAAGCTGAAATTTCCATGCATATTTGTCTTTTGTGTTTTTGCGCAACTGTGTCATCTATGGCTAGGAACATCTGTTCATCATTTTCGCCGACTATTGCCTTTGATGCCAGCTGCCATTATTGTAATCACATATCTGTCGGTCTTGTTTATATTTTCTGTTTTCGACTTCGACCATACTTCTGTTGGTTATTCTTTTGATGTGAATCATAATTTTGTCAGGTTACAGAAATAGACTTTCTGTGAAAATCATGGAAAACAGTGATAGCAAATTAATTATCAGGTTGGTAAAATAAATACAGGTCGGGGATACTAGAATCAAGAAGGTACAAAAGTTTAAATACCTGGAAAGTGTTATAACAGTAGACGGAAAGTGCGACACAGAAATCCGAAGGTGAACTGGCATGGAGAAGGAAGCATTCCAGAAGTTGAGTAAAGTATTAAGAAACAGGACAATTTTGCTAGAAACAAGGAAGAGAGTACGGGATTGTTATGTATTATCAGTTCTTCAATATGGCAGTGAATGCTGGTTAATATCAGCAAAGATGAAGGAAAAACTTGAAGCAACTGAAATGTGGTTCTACAGAAGGATGCTGCGAATATCATGGATCGAGCATGTGAGCAATGATGAGGTCCTAGAAATGATGGAAACAAAAAGGAAATTAATACTGAGCATCAGGAAGAGACAGCTGGAGTTCATGGGACATGCAATGAGGAAGGAGAGCTTGGAGAACCTGATACCAACAGGCCTGAAAGAGACAGGGGAAAGCAACAGATAGCATATTTGAAGGACCTGATCAGGTGGATGATGGAACGAGGGTTGCATGGTGTAACAGGAGAAGACGTGCTAAGAGCAACCAGGGATAGGGAGACGTGGAAATCTACGATCGCCTACGTCTTGAAGGGACAGGACACATAGAAGAAGAAAGTAGTTGTGTATTATTCAAAATTAAGAGTGGTTAGCGATCGAATAGAAAAAAGCTAAAATCTCAATTGCAGATTTTCAAGGCAAGCGAACACAATCTGACCTGGAAGGACAGCACATTCTTTCTTCCGAGTTTACTTCAATTTAACGGTCTGTTATCGGCTCCGAATGAGAAATCGGAGAGCCGAGTTCGAATTTCAGGCGAATTCATTTCATTCACTTACGCACAATTAACCTTGGGAGGGAAAGCTATTAATTCATCTCTTCTACCTTCAGCTATGGGTTTAATTGTATCACAGACTGGGTTCTTTAGTCTTGGTTGGCAACCGGTCTACCTCGGAAAGTATTGGCAAACATTTACAGGAAAATCTTCTGCCTAGTCAGTCATGGATTGAAAGAGACATGATTGACCAAGCGTGTATCACGTATGGCACTTAACTGACTATTATACTAAGAAAAATGATAAAAAAGTTATAGACATTAATAGGCTTCTATTTGCCGTTAACAATCAATACGTAAGCGATCATGGTGTACCACAATTCTCAGTTCTTTTTAACTTACTATTTTTTACTGTCTCTCCTAATCCCTGTTCTGCTAACAATTTACACAAACTCGTTAAGAGGTTTATGTGTTGTTTTTATTTTATCCTTACCATTAATATATTCTTTGAGTGTCAGCTTTTCTAAGCCCTCTTTCCATATTATGTGTCTTATAAATTTCAGCTGTTTTTCTCTGATGCCTAGAACCAGTCAGTTAAATGCCATACGTGACACACGCTTTGGGTGATCATCCCGCAGTAGGTTGCCATTACTTTCTGCGGTTGACTGGTTGCTAGTCAAGGCTATATAACCCAATCTGTACTATTATTTAACCCATAACTGGAGAAAAGAGAGGGATTAATACCTTTCCCAAGGGTATTTGTGCGTAAGTGAATGCCATGAATTCAAAAGGAATTCGAACTCGGCTCCGCGATTTGTCGTTTCAAGCCGATATCCAATGCAGCACAACGCACATCCGATGCTTAGTATAAGTGTCCTTTTTGTTTCCATTTTCTCTTAAAGCTTAGTTGCCCACTAGTTCAATCAATTATATCTTCAATATTCTTTTGTAGGACCACTTTATATTGCCTTAAGTCTCTTCATCTGTAATGAGAAAGTCCAACATTCACTGCTATACATCAGGACTGTTCAGTAGTCTTTTTTGTTTCTAATGCGAATTATTTTGTTATTCAGTAGCTTTGGAAGGCATATCTCGCTATCCCAATGCATCTTAGGGTTTTTGGTCTCATTTTTTCGTCTTATTTAAAACACTTCCTGGAGATTTAAATTTTGCGGGCTTGCTTGATTTTGGTATCTATTTTTCTTCTAATTCGCATGTTAAGGTGTTCTTAGGTTTAGTCTGTGTTTTTAAACAAATGTAAAAATGAATTGTGGCAAAAGCGCTCAAAATTTCTGAATGGGGAAGAGTTTAACTTCATGAGAATTAAGTCATGGAATTTTCGAAAGACGCTATAGAGAACATCTTACGTACTTGAAATAATTAATTAAAAACATTTGTCACAGATAATTTCAATTTAATCTAAGACATCAATTTCAATAAATAAAATCTCCAGCAAATGTTTTAAGAATTAAAGTCAATCATCAATATAAACTTTGTTTAGCACAAGGTTATAAACGTGAGTTTTAAAGTGGGAACCAAATTCGATAGTTATTATTGTCTATGAAACGGTAATGTTAACGAGGCGTCTTTACCTAAAAGATTTTCGTGAGCTTAAGTACTTCAAGTTCTTAAATGTAAAACACACATTTAAGGGTGAGTGAGTGAGTGACTTTTGTTTAGCGGCATATCAACCTCTGTGGATCATTTAATCCCCAAAATGTAGGGGTTTAAGGTATTTTTTTAATGTTCGGTTATAGTGGGAAGGTTAATTTAGTTAGGTTAACGAAAGGTTTGTTCTTATTCTTTTTTATTTTAGAAAACTGAAAATTTCTTCTAGTTTTGTATTCAAAAATGTTTTGCTGAAATTTTTTTTCTTAAAAAATGTGTTGTGGTAATAATTTTTTCTTCGAAAATGTATATTTTTTTTATAAAAGTCTATTTTTATGTATATATATATATATATATATATTTCTATAAAATCATTTTTATACTTTCATAGTCTTTCGACCCTATTTGGGTTTAACTATTTTACCATAGCTGGAACCCTAACAGGTGCTACCACTCTGGGTCAGGTTGGACGTGAGAGCAACAGTAATGAAGCGGTGGTTCCATTCTCCTCACAAGCTTCCAATCAGAGGCCTTGCTGCCAGATGCAGTCTACTGTCATACCCAGGACCACCCATTTAAGATTGAGTTCTAATATAAATGGTTTGTTAGATAGACTTGTTAACCAGCGCCCCATAAATTATTTTTTTTAAATAACAAAAGTGAAATTTGTTTCTATTGACTCGTATAGAATTCAAATATCAATTCCTTACAAGCATGTATTCGTCACGATTTGAATTAAAATTCGGACATTAGTTTTTTTTATAAATCACTGAACAGATCATAAATTCTACGTTTCATTTAAAAAACACACAACCAAACAAACTAAAAAACACGAACAAAACCTTCAAGAACTTACGGATTATACTTTTCAACAGCATAGTTGTTTCTGAGTGAAGAAAAAATAAAACACACCTGATTGTATAACCACATTAAAACGTTTCCTTCCTAATTTGTATTTTACTTGTTTTGACTGTTAAAGCTGGATCATTGTTGTTCCGATATACACAAATTTCGAATCAAGAGACATAAAAAAAAGATTTAAAAACACATATACATATATACACATGCTTTCTTATGAAATATATATGTGTGCCTCCTACAAATGAAAGTTTTGCTGAAATGTGCAATTTATTGTTATAATACAATGTGCAAAACTTATTTGAAAGTACAGCTCACTTCCTACCAGATAACATTTTTTTATTCATTGTAGCAGACATTAAAAAAATATGGCGTCAGAAAATGATAAAAAGTCTTGAGGTGAGAAAGAACAAAAGAAAATGTCTGCGTGGAGCAAAACAGAAAGAAACAATGTCGAGAAAAACTGATGAACAGCAAGAAAAATGGAGAGAACAAAGAATTTTGAAAATGCAAAGAATGATGGGAAGAAAAAACATGTGGCTGGAGGATATAGGAAGACAGGCTGAAAGTTTCTTCGATCGACCAGAAAAGATTAAGATATCTGGTCAGATTAGAAAGTGGTCGGCTTCGGACACTTTACAGTACCCTCATGTATATAAGCAAATTGCAGGTAAAAATTACCCAAAGGAAGTAAATAAAACAAAAATTCGATGTAAGAACAAATATTTCTGAAGATAAAGCATGAAGATAAAAAATGATGACAAGAGAGAAATAGGAATAAAGAGGAGAAAGAAAATTACACAAAAATTGAAGAAAAGAAGAAAGTTCAATAGAAAGAAATTTATGAAGAAACAAAAGCGTAAAAAGATTATCAAAGTTGGATAATAGATAGAAATAGATGCAAACAAGAAAATAAAAATTGCGTATAAAAAAAGAGAAAAGAAAAAGTCTACAGAAATAACAAAATGATAGAAAAATAGATTCGACATGAAAGAGACAAAGAAAATGGGGGTAAGAAAGAAAGGCAGCGATGGTGAGGAGAAAAAAGATGCAAAGAAAACGACAAAAAATAACTGTTTTTAATCGTTTCACCCCATGCAAGGCAGTAATGTCACTGATGCGCATGGGGGGTACATAGGAGTAAAAGATTAGAAAGGAGGGGAGAGTAAAGAGAAAGACGAACCAGTTACAGCGGGTGTCAGAGAAAGGAGCAAGAGAAGGTGGGATGACAGTTGCAAAGATAGAGAGAAAGGAAAAGATTTTTTTTTAATCATATCACCCCAAGCAAGGCGGTGACGCCACTGATGCGCATGGGGTGACTTAAGAGTAAAATGATTGGAAAAGAGAAAGCCGGGAACCATATCCTTAGCAGGAAACAAGGGATGAGCCTCTTCACCTGTTCAAAAGACGTGGGTGGAGTGTGAACCGGGCGATAGTTAAGTCTATCTACTCCAATTGAGAACAAAAAAAAAAGGAGAAAAGAAAAAAAAAGTGAAAGAAGATTAGAAAAAAAAAGAAAAAGAAAAGAAAGTCGGGAACCACATCCTAAACAGGAAACAAGGGACGAGCTTCTTCACCTGTTCAAAAGACGTGGGTGGAGTGTGAACCGGGCGATATACAGGGTGATGTAGAAAGAACTAGTGTAAAGTGGTTAAGAGATGGGTATTGATATTGCATTTAAACTTAATGAAGGGCTAAGAAAAAAAACTTACTTTCCAAAATAAATAAAATCTGAAATAAAAATGTCTTCTCCAACAAAATCAACAAGTGGAAACTGAAAATTTAAAATTAGCTATAAAACGATAGGAAATCGAAAAGAACGAGAAAGTTTTACCAAAAACAGAAATCTGTGAGTGTGGATAAAGAAAGTCTTCATTTATCGTCCTCCCTCGCTCATCGCGTTTACGTTAAACGAAAAAAAAAATAAACGAAGTATTTTATTTAAACACCACATCAATTGACTGCGGTAATTTTAACAGGTCCACAGACAATACGGCGCTTATACCTTTGATCACCATATCTGAAACACTTTAGTTCACCAAAGAAAGATAAAGTTCCGTATTGTATGCACGCCAGAAGAAACAGGGACCTTAGTACGCCGAATTAAGTGTAGACAGACAGACATAGTGTCATTTTAGTACATGTCCGCTGCAATATTTTCCCACAAAGTACTCCAATTTCAGACATACAATGCTACTTCTGACATTGCCTAAAAGCGTGGGGAATATGTTGATGATTACTATTTTATATCTGATATCGTTTGTTGTGGCGCAATGGATATCGGCTCGGAACGAGAATTCAGGGAGCCGAGTTCGAATTCCAGTTGAATTCCTTGCATTCACTTATGCGCAAATACCCTTGGGAAAGGTATTAATCCGTCTCTTCCCTCCAGTTATGGGTTAAATAATAGGACAGATTGGGTTCTATAGCCTTGGTCGGCAACCAGTCTACCGCAGAAAGCAATGGCAACCTACTGCGGGATAATCTTCTGTCCAGTCAGTCATGTCTCTTTCGAGACATGATCGCCCAAAGCGTGTATCGCGCATGGCACTTAACTGACTAAGCAAGGTGCAATAACTGGTGTTTACTAATAGAGAAAAATACATTAAAATGTCATTTCCCAAAAATGTTAGGGCCATTTAATGAATTATTTCTACTTCCTTTTATAAGCCGTGTTCTTTCAGGACGTGGGCGATCATGGATTTCTACTTGCCTCTATTCCTTGTCGCTGTTAATATTTTCAAAGAATTGATGGAGATGCTCGGCAGCCTTGACACATTTGGGAAATACTAATCAAGAATCTTTACTGGCAGCAAACCGCTTGTATACGGACAGAATGAATTCAGCAGATACACAAAGATAGAAAGGGGCCTAAGACAAGGATGTGTCTTTTCACCGGATCTGTTCAACTTGTACAGCGAGAATATTTTGAGGACCCTAGAAGTTATGTCTGTATTTGTCATCGGAGGCGACAATTTAAACAACTTAAGGTACGCAGATGATACAGTGCTGATAGCAGACACAGAAAGGAAACTAAAAGACATCCTACAGAAGGGAGCTGAAGAGAGTGAGAAAAAAAGGACTACAAATAAACCGCAAGAAAAGCGAATGCATGGTCATCTGTAAAAAGGGCAGCCCAATATGCCAAATACAAGTCGGGGATACTAGAATCAAGCAGGTACAAAAATTTAAATACCTGGCAAGTGTTATAACAGAAGACGGCGAATTGGTATGGCGAAGAAAGCATTCCAGAAGTTGAGTAAAGTATTAAGAAACAGAAAAATTTCGCTCGAAACAAGGAAGAGAGTACGGGATTGCTATGTGTTATCAGTTCTTGAATATGGCAGTGAATGCTGGACAATACCATCAAAGATAAAGGAAAAACTTGAAGCAACTGAAATGTGGTTCTACAGAAGGATGCTGCGAATATCATGGATCGAGCATGTGAGCAATGATGAGGTTCTAGAAATGATGAAAGCAAAAAGGAAATTAATACTGAGCACCAGGAAGGGATAGCTGAAGTTCATGGGACATGCAGTGAGGAAGGAGGGCTTGGAGAACCTGATACTAACTGGCCAGATAGAGCGAAAAAGAGACAGGGGAAAGCAACGGATAATATATTTGAAGGACCTAATCAGGTGGATGATGGAATGTGGGTTGTATGGTGTAACAGCCACCAGGGATAGGGAGACGTGGAAAGCCATCATCGCCTACATCCTGAAGGAACAGGACACATAGAAGATCTCTCCCAAACCCTTCTCCGCTATCCACCTGCTCAAGCCTATTAAGTAGGTCACGCGCTGTTTTCCCCTGTCTCATTCTATTCTATCCGTCCTGTGAGTGTAAGGTTCTTCAAACCTTCTTTCCTCAGCCCGTGTTCCAAAAACCTCAGTTGTCTTTTCCTGATGCCATGTATAAATTTCCTTTTCGTTTGTCCTCTCTCCAAAACTTCACAGTTGCTCACATACACAATCCATGGCATCCTCAGCATCCTTCTGCAGAACGATATTTTTGTTGCTTTGAGTATCTCCATCTTTGAGAAGACTATTCACTTTTCTGAAAAAGCGTTTCAATCAATCATTTTCAGGAGTATAATTGAAATCGTCGGGAAAGTCAGTTAGGTGCCATACGTGAAACATGCTCTGGGCAATCATATCTAGAAAGAGCATGACTGACTGGCAGAAGATTATCCCGCAGTAAGTTGTTATTGTTTTCTGCAGTAGACCGGTTGCCAGCAAAGGTTATATAGAACACAATCTCTCCTATTATTTGACCCATAACTTGTGGGTAGAGACAGCTTAATACCTTTCCCAAGGGTATTTATGCGTAAGTGAATACCATGAATTTAATTGAAATTCGAACTCGGCTCCCCGGTTTGATTTCCGAGTCGATATCCACTGCACCACAACGAACATCCGGTCGGGAAAGACATCTTTTTTGCCAGGAATTAAACTGCATTAGTCGAATAGTAAAGTATATCGGAAATAGCTTTTTTTGATGTTGAGATCGACAGAAGATTACTGTTTCAATGGTATTTAAAGCACTCATTTTCCAATGAGCCTACAAATTTAAAGCATCGATAAACAGATTTCCGTACGGTATTTTAATTTTCAACCTGCGTTGTTCGTGGATTTGTTTTTCTTTTTTGCTATCAATTTCAATGAGTTTTTCTTTTTTGCACACTTTATCATTATTAACTAAAAACTTATTTATTTTTGAAAATATTTCAGAATATTTTCCTAGTCTTGGCATTATATTGGACTGACTTTTCAAACGTGCTCATACTTTTTACTCCTTCCTTCATAATATTTTTCTTTTGATACTTTAGTCTTTTTCTTCCCGTGTTTGTTTCTGCATTCTACTTTCAGAATTTCTTTCTATCATTTTACCTTCAGGTCTTCTAATTTTCTCCCCGTCCCTTTCTCTTTCCTGTTATCTAGAAACGTTTTCTATTTCTTCCCGTCATTCGTCGAACCTTTATCCACATTTTTTTTCTTTAATCTTTATATTCTTTTCCCTCTTCTGCTCACTATTTGCCTGATCTTACTCTCGTCACTGATTCTTCTTCTGTTATTTCATGCGGACATTTTTCTTTGTTCTTTATCACCTCAAAACGTTTATCTTTTATCACTTACAAATAATTTCCTTCTGTCGTCATTTTGTTTTTGCAACCGTTTGCTTCAGTGAATCAGAAAATCGTACCTGTAGAAAGAAAGGTGAGTTTACTTGAACGCCCTTATTGTGCTCATATGTTTAAGTCGTTCACAAACGCCAGATTTCACTTATATCAATAAACTGCATATTTAAAACTGTTTATAGAAATATATACATACTCTCTCAAACAGACAAATGTATATAAAATAGGTTAGTTTAGACCTCTTTTGTTTTTATTTTTTCTACCAAACTCACTTACCTAGGAGATACACGTTTATTGCTCCCACCTTTTTTTCTTTTTTTTAGTATTTTCTTTACATTACCCATCCTTTCCTCAGTTAAGCGACCAGAAATGTTAGTTCTCTGGTAGATTCGGGATGCATTTCGTGCTTTCGAATATGTTTTTCGATTTTGTGTTTTCTTTTTTTTTTAATATCACCCCGAGCAAGGCGGTAACGCCACTGATGTGCAGGGGGCTACGTAAGAGTGAAAAGATTGGAAAAGAGAAAACCAGAAACCACATCCTAAACAGGGAACAAGGGATGAGCCTCTTCACCTGTTCAATAGATGTGGGTGGAGTGTGAACCCGGCGATAGTTTAGTCTATCTACTCCAATTGAAAAAAAAAAAGGAGTGAAAAGATTGGAAAAGTGAAAACCGGAAGCCACATTCTAAACAGGGAACAAGGGACGAGCCTTTTCACCTGTTCAATAGATGTGGGTTAAATGTGTGAACCGGGCGAAGTGAGTGTTTTGGATCGAATGATTGTCAGATAATTCTTTAAGTCCCGCATGAATTTCGTCCAGTTAACTGATGTTTCTGATACTTTTAATGGGTTGTGGGTTTTTTTATTACTAATTTGATTTTGTTTTGTTTCTTTTATATATCTATTCTTTTCATTGTATATATCTATTTGGGTTATTTTAAAATGTTATTTTCCCTGCCATTCACGGAACATTTGTATATATGGAATTTTAATTAGGACCTCATAAAGTCTCTGAGGTATAATCGTGATTGTAGTGAGAATGTTAAGAAAGAAGGTGAAGTTTTGATGTGAGAACTCTTATAGGGTGCTAGGGTCAATGATTGTGGCTAGCAAAGTTTAGGCCAGATAAAGACCAGCCTTTCCCATCCTCATTTTAGACCTTATGTCAAATTTGACCAATACATATTCAGAAAAATGTATATTATTTTTATATAAACTTGACGAGTACATCAAAATGGGCATGTATCTACACTTGCTGGAATGAGCGAAGAAAAGTTAAAGATGGAAGGGTTTATTTTCCCAGACTTTTCAACTGAGGCGAGCTGTAACACAAGGTTGGCTTTTAATGTGGGAAACTTGAGCGCGTACGCTCGGGTCGTTGATCAAATGTTACTCAGCCCCGCATACGCGATAACTAGGTACCAAATTTGACTAAGCAGGTCATAGATGGTCGTCTCCTAGCTAATCCTACATACTTGCCACCAGGTGGCGGGTGAAAATTTTGCTGAATTAAAGATGAGAGCGTGCGATCAGACAAAAAAAAAAGAGTGAAGTATATACACCGGTTCAAATCATTCCCAATATGCATCACGCAGGCTACTCAATTCTCAGAGATCCGTGTAATGCAAGTTATTCTCCATTTTTTTTAATACACGGAAATGTAAAAAAAGCTGAGATGACTTATTTGGCGATCAGGTTAAAGGATTTCATTTTCATCGAACTGACATCCGTGCGCTCACAGTTGCAGAGAGAAAGAATCATCAGTTCCAAATACCTGTCATTTGGATACGAAAATTACAAGTTTTCGAAATTATGTGTCATATATAAAACGTGATATGCCACGTAGTCAATCAGCGGGTGGTATTCGCATTCAACTTGAATAGATAAGATCGAAGGCATTTGTTTGCGAATTCAGCCATCGTTATTTTAAATTGTTTGAACACTAATAATGAAAAAGCGATTGCAATAATCTTTGAATAGAAACATTAAATGCTTTTACTACAGTACTTAGTTTTTTTTTACCTTGTGTCTAATGTACTGTGGAAATTTAGCTTCATCACATCTTTATTTCCTTTTAATTATACGTGCTATCGATTTTAGTTTCTGTCGCTGTTGGAAGTCTTCAACTGACACGTTTTCTTCTATTTAATGAAGTAATTTGAGATTGTATGGCATTGTAAAAAAAAAAAAAAAAAAAAAAAAAAATTAAAATTCAGAATTATTTCCATGACACTAGAGATTCGTCAATTGTTCATTAGTAAGAACATTCCGGTATTCATATACGGATCGGCACTTCCAAGCTCGCATTAGACATGTATCATGCTTAAAACTAAAATGTTACTGACAACGATGCTTTTAGAGAAACTTACTTCTCAAAATCTAACCAACTAATCAAGCGAGTGTTTTTATTTAATTTCCTTTGGTAGGACTGTTTTTCTTTTTAGTATTCCCTGGTAGATTTTCAAGGGGAGTGTTCTAATCTGCAAAGAAAACCTGACGGAATGGAATTCTCAAAGAAATAACTAAAATTCTGGATCAAAATTGGAGGATTCTTTATTATCAAAACGGTAGAATTTATTTTCATTTTGTTTTGCTTATGGCGAAAATGGAAGCGGTTCAGAAGTTATTTGATCACAGACAGAAAATTCCCAAAATTAGTTTGCTCAGAATAAAAACTCTCATTGAATCCATGAATGAATGAAAGAAAAAAGAAAAATATGAAGTGAAGAGAAGAATCGGTCATGTGAAAATGATGACAGAAAGTGACGAACTACGAAATGGCGGAGAGAAAAACCAAAATCACGAAAGCCAAACAAATTCAAACGTTTCGCAATACTGGAGATTGAGCCTCATCGAAAATAGACTGTATTGATCTTGTTTAAAAGAAGACAAAATATGCAAAGAAGAAATTCTTATTTTTTATAATTAAGTACTTTCAGACAAATTGGTAGAGTACCAAATGCAGTGTGGAAAACGACTTGAGATAGTGTTCGTTAAATTTATTTTTAATAAAAACAAAAAGAAATCAACTCGTTTTTAAAGATCAAAAAAACTTAGTGGCATCATATCTTCAAAGGAGACTAGTTAATTGATAGATTCTATCGACCATTTTCAGTTTATTTAAAGCCAGAAGATATTTTTACATTGTAAATTGTGTTTTTATAGATGATTTAGTGATACAGGTTTTAATAATTAATCAATAGCGACGAAGAGGGGAATGCCTAACTTACCCAAGGATACTTGCGCCTAAGTGAATATAACGAACCCAACTTGAATTGAAACTCCTCTCTTTGATTAGTAATTTGAAGCCAATGCACCAGCTTCATATCCAAGTCTACAGCATTTGATATCCCCAAGCGGTTACGCATCTTGGTACTAACCCAGTTCGATATTTCTAGACTCCGGTGATCGTAGAAGAATCGATGTTTCAATATACTGTGGCCGAAAGCCCAAAGAGGGCCTAAGGTATAACAGATGTGCTTATTCGGAGCCAAGAGGATGTTTTAAAGAAAAGGGAAGCCAAAAGAACACTTGTGATTAGAATCAGAAAAAACAGAAAAAACAAAACAGTCGTAAGTTCAGGAGGTACATAATGAGGACAGAGTACTTGACGAATTGACACTCACATGATATATTTAAGGTTAAGGAGAGAGAAAAATCTTGAGCAACCTACTGACGAGCTTGTGTAAATGAATGGCAGAATAGAGGCTTGACAGAGATGGTGAGTAGGCAAACAGAGTAAAAAAATAAAATGAAAAGAATTTGTGGAGAGCCGTGATTGTCACGGTAAATAATAGTGATAAAGATAACTAATGAAAGTCAAGAATACTTGGCCCACTGCTATCCACCTAGGGGTCCTTGACAAAATCCAACGGAGAATCTGTAATGTGATCGATCCCGACGTGGCAGCTTAGATACAGTCACTTTCTCACCAGCGTTATGTAGCACCCCTGTGTCTTTTACAAATACTTTCACGGCTTCTGCTCTGATGAACTCAACTCACTGGTGCCCTCTATGTATAAATTTACTCAAGCCACAAGATTAGCAATTAGGTCCCACCCTTTTACTTTGAAACCAATAAATTGTAAACGCAAATTCTACTCCAGTAACTTCTTTTCTCACACTTCCCGCCTGTGGAATTCCCTTCCGTTTACTTGATTTCCCGACAGCTACAATATCCAAGAATTTAAATGTAAAGTCACTAGTCATCTATCTCACTGACTTGCATCCTCTCTCTCATGCTCCTTTCTCCCTCAGCTTCACTCTCATCAGTAATCATCATCCTTCTTTTACTCTCTTCCTGTCACCCCTGTAACCAGTCATTCTTTTTTATAACTTCCGTTTTTTGTAACCCCTTGAACAACAGTAGCAGTAAAATGCCTTACTTGGGGCGACACGATTATGATTATTAAAAAATAAAAAGGTATCGTTTGACCTTGAACCAAGATTAAAAAGTGTATCAAACCAGGATATTTTCTTGCTTGGGGCGAGATGATTATAAAAAGAATTTTTTTTGTATGCTCTTCATAATCTCTTCCTAAAAACCTGTCGATGACAAAGGCAAGTAAGTTATGCTTAAACATTCAAGAGGAATGAACAAATGTAATTCACACTGGAACAAAATTTGGTTCGCCAGTTGATTTTTCTGCAATGCGAGTCGAAGGCACTGAAGAGGATATCTTTATACATTCAAGTCATTCCATGTGTGATGCTGCTGGTACCATATGACAGAACATCGGGATGAATGCAAGGAATTCAACTGGAATTCGAACTCGGCACCTCGATTTCTCGTTCCGAGTCGATACCCACTGCACCACAACGCGCATTACTTCATTTAAAATATCTGGAGAGGTGCTGAAAAATATCTCTACCCAATCACTTTCCAAATGATGAGAAGTTTATTTCTATTTCTTCTTGGTCTGAACGAGAACAATTAAGAACCCCACCCCTGCTACACTAAATTCGGCTTCGAATAAAAGAAACCAAAATAAGAGAAAGAGATGCTCACAATTCCAGTTGAATTCCTTTTATTCGCTTACGCACAAGTACCTTTGTGAAAGGTATTAATCTATCTCTTCCCTCCAGTTATGGGTTAAATAATACGACAGATTGGGTCCTATAGCCTTGACCAGCAACCAGTCTACCGCAGCAAACAATGGAAACCTACTGCGGGATAATCTTCTGCCCAGTCAGTCATGTCCCTTTCGAGACATGATCACCCAAAGCGTGTATCACGTATGACACTGAACTGACTGACTGATGCTCCCAAAGTGTTTCGACAGGTCAGTAAAACCTGCAAAAATATCAACGTTCAATATCTTTTTTTTATATTAATGTTGACCCAAACTAAAGAGCAACTAAAGGCAGAGTCTTGCTGTGTGATGATGTATGAATAAGAAAAAGGCAACTAGTTGAGTTCATTAATTTACGAAGGAAAGATAATGGTTAACCCTAGATATGAAAAGGTCAATATTTTAGTGTTCGCGAAAGCACCCTACCGGAATACTTTTCCAAAAAGCACTCGGGAAGTAGCTGTCAGAGTGGAATTTATTACTAATGAGATGCGAAGGGAATGACGATGATTCATCACCCTTACGTACGTTAAATGGCGAATCCCAGTTACAAAGCTACCTAATTTCCACTTACAGATTTAGGAAACACAAGCTCAAACTATCTACCACAAACATGCTCCACCGTATGGGGACTATCTAGGAAAACTATTTCCTCAGATTACCATGATTTGTATTGCGATGCAGTAGATATCGGCTCGGAAAGACAAATTGGGGAGCCGAGTTCGAATTCCAGTTGAATCCGTTGCATTCACTAATGCGCAAATACCTTTAGGAAAGGTATTAATCCATCCCTTCCCTCCAGTTATGGGTTAAATAATAGAACAGATTGGGTTCTATAGGCTTGGCAGGCAACCAGTCTACCGCAGAAAGTAATGGCAACCACCTGCGGGATAAGCTTCTACCCAGTCAGTCGTGTCTCTTTCGAGGAATGATCGCAGAAAAGCGTGTATCATGTATGCCACTTGACTAACTGATCATGATTTGCAACAATTTTGGGGCTTTCAGTGAAGATTAAAATCAGTAAAGTAGCAATGAGCCAGACTTGCTCATATATATATATATATATATATATTTTTACAATATAAATTACTGAGCCGCAAATGAGAGACAACATTGAGAATTGAACACGCGATGGTAGACGGTTATTAATCAATACTCTACAATGGGCTGCCATTCTTAAGCTATAGCAAACATCAATATGTCGAAAATATATCATATAGAAAACTTGGCTTTTAGCTAGACTAGCTTTGGTCCACAGGTGACAAATCTACAGCTATGCCTCTCGACGGAAAGTTACGTAATATGATTCCTGTCTAACAGATAATGCGATCTTGAAGGTGTCGACGAGACAAAAAATTGCTTTTACAACAGAAACTGCTAGTCGTTGCGTCAAAACAAGAAAATAAAGCTGGAAATACTGAGATCAGGAGGCATAGCTGACAAGTATGGTGATGAACTGGGCAAAATTTAGAGAGGTTCGATTTATTACCTGTGGGCGTTTTTCAAAATTCTATAAATGTTTCGCATTACTAAAGTATGGATGTGCTCTGTGGTGTAGTAGATATCGACTCGGAACGACAAATCGGGGAGCCGAGTTCGAATTCCAGTTGAATTCATGGCATACACTTATACACAAATACTCTTGGGAAAGTTATTAATCCGTCTCTTCCCTCTAGTTCTGGGTTAAATAATAGAACAGATTGGGTTCTATAGCCTTGGCTGACTCTTGAGAAAGGTGTTAATCCGTCGCATTGCTATTTGTTATGTAGCAGGACCGATTCGGTTTTATAGCCTTGGCTGGCAAACAGTCTACCGCAGAAAGCAATAGCAACCTACTGCGGAATAATCTTCTGCCCAGTCATTCATGTCTCTTTCAAGACATGATCGCCCAAAACGTTTATCACGTAACTGAATGTAAATATATTTACAGAAGATCAGTTACGTGTCATACGTGATACACGCTTAGTTGTTCATGTCTCGAAAGAAACATGACTGACTGGGCAGAAAGATTTTCTCACAATAGGTTACCATTACTTTCTACGGTAGACTGGTTGCCAACCAAGGCTATAAAACCGAATCGGTCCTGCTACTTAACAAATAGCAATGCGACGGATTAACACCTTTCTCAAGAGTATTTGCGCGTAAGAGATTGTAACAAACAAAAGTAAATAGTATCCAAAATAAAACAGTTGCTGAAAAAGAAAACTTCAGAGACAACACGGGGGGGAAGAGTCATCGGTGTTGTCGCTGAGTTCATGCTTAACATGAACTTCGGCTTTCGATAAGTGAATTAACAATAACCTAATGACAAATTTATCCAAGTTTATTACAGACCAGAATGAAATCCTTCATTTGCTGAGACAAACTCATTTCGCTACTGCATTCTCAGGAGGTTTAAAGATCTCGAGAATCGCTGATTTATCGAAATCGTAATTTATAAATTATCGCTGAATTGTCTGGAGACGAAGTAGTGTTGACAAAATACATTCAATTTTCGATTTTCCTAATATGATATTGGTGAGGTATTGGGAATACATAATTACTCTGTTCTATCAGTAAGGAGCGAAATATTACTGAGATTAACTATTTACATGTCTATTTCTTGTAGACAAAATTAATGCGAATAGTTAAGCTATTTACAGTTCATTTCAATAGTAAAATCAATTCTATAGTAAAATCAATTCTATAGTAAAATATAGCCGTATTCTGTCAGTAACACTTTCATTACCACTTGATTGCGAATAATGAAGTAGTTTTCAATGCATATATTTGGTAAAATAGATTTGAATTATGCATACCGTTTATTTACGTGTACAAGACTACTTTTAAAACCCCAAACCTCACCCTTACAAATTGGGGGTAGTCTTATACTTCTATCTACTGTTTCCTATCCCTTGTAGCTCTTAGGACCCTTTCTGTTATCACCCCCGCCCAAACCCGCTCTTTCATCTAATTGCTCAAACCCATCCAGTATGTCATATACTGCTTTCCCCTGTCTCTTTCTGTTACGTGGTTATCAAATTCTCTAAGCCCTCCTTCCTCATTACATGTCCCAGAAACCTCAGCTGTATTTTCCTGATGTTAAGCATCAGTTTTCTTTTCGTTTCCATTCCCTCCAAAATCTCGTCGTTGTTTGATCCATGGTAAGCTCAGCAACCTTCTGTAGAACCACATTTTGGTTGCTTGAAGTTATTCCTTTATCTTTTATGAGACTGTCCAGCCTTTACTGCCATATTGAAGAACAGACATCACCTAAAATTCCAGTCCCTTTTGTAACGACATTTTCCTGTCATGCATAATTCTAAAAAATAAATAAATAAAACCTTACAATTCGGAGTGATTTTTGTAAGTTGGCTAGCCTCAGAGCGATAACCAATAACGCACATGAAAAAAATTCACATTATCAAACTGGTGATACTATTATTACACTTGGTAATATTTTGTGATTATCAATGAGTCTACGTAAATGGACATTACTAAAGTAGGCTGTAACTTTAGATTTTTTTTTTAAACATATCACCCCGAGCAAGGCGGCAACGCCACTGATGTGCAGGGGGCTACGTAAGAGTGAAGAGATTGGAAAAGAGAAAACCGGAAACCACATCCTAAACAAGGGAACGAGGGATGAGCCTCTTCACCTGTTCAATAAACGTGGGTGGAGTGTGAACCGGGCGATAGTTTAGTCTATCTACTCCAATTGAAAAAAAAAGAAAAGATTGGAAAAGAGAAAGCCGGAAACCACATCCTAAACAGGAAACAAGGGATGAGCCTCTTCACCTGTTCAATAAACGTGGGCGGAGTGTGAACCGGGCGATAGTTTAGTCTATCTACTCCAATTGAAAAAAAAAAGAAAAGATTGGAAAAGAGAAAGCCGGAAACCACATCCTAAACAGGAAACAAGGGATGAGCCTCTTCACCTGTTCAATAAACGTGGGTGGAGTGTGAACCGGGCGAGAGTTTAGTCTATCTACTCCAATATAGAAAACAAGAGGAAGTACAATCAGTATTCGCAAAAGATCACATGATGAAACGTAAAAACAATAGTTTCACTTTTAGAAAGAAAAATATGTTTTTAATTTCGTTGATTTTGAATTTCTAAGGATGCAGTAAGTGCCAACATTACCAATACACCTTTATTGGCAAAATAAACAGTCGTCTTATGCTTCAAGTATAGGGTAAATACATTAAAATTTGTTATATTTTTACCTCGTCTCATCTAAAGGTCACCCTATAGTCAGATATATGCAGTATATACGAAGCAGATATAAAATATCTTTTGTCACTAACGTAAAGTTTGACATTTCTTTCTATTTTCAAGTGTACTAAAAAAGGTGCGCACATAAACATTTTTAGGTAAAGAAAGATTGCAGAATCGGATGTTCAAGCTTCCATTTTCTAATATCTCTTCTCTTAGGATTTTTTTTAACAAGAAATATACCGAAAGCAACCCACCGTGGACGAATAAAAACTTGATAACATGATCGCCTTCTAAGGCAGTCGACGTCAAGTTACACAAGTCATCATTTCTTCCTGCATCGACAGAATTTGCCGTGTCAAAAAAAAAAAAAAAAAAAAAAAAAAAAAAAAAAAAATCACGTCTGCTGAACTCTTATAAACCGTTTGAGACTATTCAAAAAGTGTACGATTATGGCTCTCCACAGCATTTTGTTCTTTGTTACTGTCTCCTTTAATAACTTGCTTTCACTGCGGTATTTGTTCATCCATTTATTTTCATGTAATTTTTTTCATCTATTCTGTGAGTTAATTTCTCCAAGTCTTTCAACATGAATATTTTTAAGAATTTTAACTACAAAGAAAGTTAATATTTTGCTGATTTTCTTTACGGAACTATTAGACATCCGACTAAACATCTCACTGGTTTCGTTCTGATTCATAAACCACTCAGCTATCTGGACCGGCGCGTATTGAAAAACACTTTCAGTTCGACTATTCACTGATCCGTCATAACTGAACGGAAATTCAGTTGACCATTGGCTGAGTCATGAAAGCCCCCCCCCCCATCTTTTAACGATAAAAGTACAAACGTTAATTCATAAAATTCAATCGACAAACAGTGAATGTGTCATGTGTTCAAATTACAAGGCGACTACAAAACCCAGTCGACCATTTTACTCTTGACCATTGGCCTAAAAACAATCGTATCCGGTCGTAACGAAGGCAAAGAGCCGCATGAACTCCCTTTGAACACATTCTTCGATCTACCCACTAATAAAATTAATTCCATCCTTGTATAAATGTTGCCTGGACTTCTGAGGGGAAGCAGCTACATTCTTCCTTGCATTGTTCAAAAGAGACATTAACTTCATGACTTTCGTTTCGGCCTATATAATCTTCGGCATTTGTGAATTGGGTTGTGTTTTAATGAATTTCATCCCAAATATTTTCAGACTTAGTCGTCTATACGAAGAATTTAATAGGATGGAATTTTGATATTTAAGTCTACCCCGGGAAATCCTTTTATTTTTTGCGGGTGGGTGGGGGGAGAGAAAAATAAGAACAACACCTGAAATAAGGTAGGACATCACCATCCGCAGAATAGCCTACAGCAGTTCCATTCATCCGGAACTAGGTCATTCAGAAAAAACGGTTAATTATATTGCGAAATTAATAAATATATATATATATATATATATATATATATATATACACACACACACACACACGCGCGCGCGCGCTAGCATCTACGCATCGCTCATTCAGTAATGAATTAGAGCACCTTAACTACTGGCGCATGATACATCATACGTTAAAAGTATGCCTCCTTCTACCGAGCGCCCATAGCTCAGAATCGCCGACTGACACTAATTCGGTCGGGTTTCTATCCTGGGTAAAAGCAATCGGATGCTTAATCGAACTGATGAGCTGCGAAACAGATCTGTCTGCGGATGACTAATTATATATATCTATATCACACGAAAAGGGGAGCAATAACTACATACGTCCTGAGGTTACACAGTGTTTATATGAGACATTAGTCTGGTTGCCGGCTAAAAACAAAAAAACAATCTGTCTTGTTATTTAACTTGAGGGAAGATACGGATTAATACCTTTTCCGAGGGGTATTTGCGCGTAAGTGATGTTGGCCTCCGTATTAACCAATTAATTTAGATTTCTTTTCTTTAAATATTCACAGTGAGTTTCCAGAGTTGACGTATATTCATAATCATAATTAGATTCGTCCAGCTCTTTACAAAGCCTCTGCACTGACCTTTGACACCTAAATACTAAAATGTTCGTATTGAAGCTTCCGGTACGAATGCTAATCAGAACATATCGTTTCCAAATTTCTAACGGAGTGAATTGCGTCATGGTAGTCTTTTCGTCACAGATGGTACCCAACTAGCCCTACTATACTGTGCAGTCGACAAAATAAGTGACAAACAACGAGCATGCACGAAATTAAAAATATAAAATGGTGACAATTTACCCATCGCACTATACAAATATACATTCTAAATCAAAAGAAAATAAACGGCTTGGGAAGTAAATCCCAAAGGATCCTATTAATATTCAATATTAGCACTGATTAGCCATATAATTTAACTATATTTTATAACAACATCCCATTCTAAAATCTATTTTCCTTTTCGTTTTTAAGCAGTTGTATATTTTGAACGAAAATGTATTTCGTTGCTGTCGTTCACATGTCCTAACGTTAGCAACATATACACAACTTAATTCGTCTGTAGTTTAAATACGCCTGACACGCGTCATTTTCGCTTACATATACTTACATTCCTAATAATCATCTGATGTTTTGATTACACGTGGTACACGCACTTAAACAGACAAGTTTTTCCTCTACATTTAATATTCATCCATTGATTTATCACACGTGACACATATCTGACCAATGAAATCAAACCTCAATCAGCACACTGTCTCTTGGATTTTTAAATCATTCGTCTTTTAAAACAAAGACTATGAAGAAGCTTGTTAAAGTGAAACATGTTAGATTAAAGACACTTTTTTCCTGCCAGTTCATAACTTATTCTACTCATATTGTCGGATGCATATATTCATATATTCAACACTCTCTGTAATATATATATATATATATATATATATATATAATTTTCTCATTCTTCCATTTAGTCACAATAATTTTTTTCATAAAATTTGTCGAAGCAGTAACCTTTTCCCTCCTACCTACCACTAACCCAATGGTCAAGCCACATGCCTCCCGAAAGAGAAATTACTAAGATTCCTCTAGCTTAACCCTATAGTAGCCGACATACCCCCAGGCCTTCCTTGATTAGCCCCTGCCTCCGGTATTAGAATTTTTCTTCATTCTTTGATTAAACGGGGTTGAAAATGCATGTCTTAAACTGACATATTGAAAATAGCTATTCCCCCTTTTAAATTTTATCTGAGTTTATATATATATATATTTCTCTGGACCTATCTGAAGATTGTGAGAGCAATATTAAAAATTAGGAGTCCACGTGAAACTCAGTCGAGAGAAGGTAGCAATATCTGAATGTGTGTGTTTTTTTAAATATATTTCTTAGCATAAAACGTACATGAATAACAGTTTATTCCCTCGCTTTTTGACCTCTTGCTTTCCAGTCTACTTTGATCATCAACATTTTACAAGCATTATGAATCGTTATCTTGTCTTCTAATGTGTTTTTTTCTGATTCTTTTCCACCGGTAAACCCTTGCGTCTTAGGGGATTTATTGCCTTGCCTACGGTAAAATAACAAACCCTGATGTAATATACCACACTTTTTCAGCAGTATCTTTCTCTACCGTTTCATTTCTTTATTTTCTCTTCTCAGTCCGAAGATTTTTTTCCTATATTCCTCTAGCAATCAGCAAACCTTCAATTCATAGCAGTCTCAGCAACAAACAAAAAAGTCTCAGGCAAGAACTTAAAAGCAAAGCAAAAAAAGTTAAAAACAGAGCAATAAAATCCAATAGAAGACAAAGAGTATCAAAGCTTTTCCACGATAGCTGGCTTGACTCATCGTAACGTAGCCCCGCAGGAAAGCAACTGTTGGACCCTAGTCAAAACATGAAACACCTTTTGACACGTCACTCTTAAGTTTGCACGCGCCTCGCAATACATTACAAAGGGCAGAAAGTGAGAGAAAGAGGGAGACGCATTCAGCTTTTCAATGCCACGAATCGATGAACGAGTTGTTCCCCGGCGATTTCAAAAGACGATGGAAAAGAACTACTACATCCTACAAAGGCTGGGTCGTTTAACTGGCAGTGTTCTAGATAATAAAATGTCAATAAGCCTGCACAACATTACGCAGGTAATAAACATTTTAATTTCTCAAGCATTTGACATTAAAATAAAATTTATTAAGACACTACAAATTTAAAATACTATTTTTTATTTCTTTATTGAGATAAGATTTTGATCAAAACCGCATATGATAAAAATAAACTAGTTTCAACAAAACTTTATTCTCACGTAAAGTTTATTCTACTGATTTAATTACGTATCTGCAACAAAGTGGTCTCAACTATGATAACCAGGTTCGAATTTCAACATAGTCAAATTTTCAATTAAGTAAAATTTTGATAATATTGTCCTAGGGGAGACGGTTATAGCATTAGTGCCTAACGCTATAACCGACTAGGAAACGGATAACCCTATCACGGGTTACCGCAAGCCTTGTGAGTGAAATTGGAGAGATATAAGGTTTCCCTAGCGTGCTGATTTAAGCCACAGTGATCTAGGGTTTAAGTGTACTGATCTGGTTCAATTCCTGATCAAACTGTAACGAAAGGTTTATTCAGCATTGTCATAGTATAAACCAGAGACCGATCGCCGAAGAAACAAATGTGCCTGAGTAGGTATCTTTAACAGGGATTACATAGCCGCCCAAAGACTGACGGAAATGCACATATTTTATATATAGAGTGTACATTCGTGTGCATTTTTAAGAATTATAACTTTATTTGTATTTACGGTCGAAATAATTTGTAAAAAGGATTAGAAATAAGTAAATCTATATTTTTATGGTATCTTTTTTTTTGACAATTTATTTAAGTTTGCACATGTCCGCCATCATTAGCAATACAAGGGATAATATGATTTTGCATTTCATATTTTTTATACTTATCTAAAAATTGTTGCAAATTTTGTGGTAAAGAATTATTCAATAACTATACTTAAAACTAAACTTTATAACATTTTTTACAAATTATTTCTATCACAAATACGAATAAAGTTATAAAATTTGAAAGTGTACACGAACTTGGACACCCTATATATATATATATATATATATATATATATATATAAATATAAACACACGTGTATTTAACCAACATCCTTTCTTTTAAACACAGTGTACTAAACGTTAAAGACAACTTAGTCTTGCAGATTTTCTTTTGTTTTGTCTCAAATTTTCTAATGAGGCTTTTTATTTCAAAATTATACAAATATTGTCCATAGGATAACCGAGTACTTTTGAACGTCATCGTTCATCATCAGGGTCAAATTTTTACAGTTTTACAATCTTTTTACCATCAACAATAGCGGAAACATTTTGAAGAACTAAATAAACGTTAAGAAATTTCATTTTTTAAATTCAAGGGAAGTGATAATGTGAAAACGTGCAGGCGTAAAATTATCTGATTACGTGGAATATTTAGAGTTGATCGCATTATCACTTCCCTTGAATAAAAAAAAATCTTAACGTTTTAGTAGCAACACATATGGACAATAGTTGTATAAATATAATTTGAAATAAAAAGCCTCATTAGAAAATATGAGACAATATAAAAGAAAATCTGCAAGACTAAGTTGTTTTTAACGTTTAATACAATCTGTTTAATATATTAAAAATACCTTCAGATATTGGAGGCCATGTACATTAAATCCAAACAACCCACACTTAATAAAATCACTTAAATCTGGCCATAACATATTACATTGCATTTGAATACGTGGTTCTGTTGTCATTTCGCGCTATCACGCGGTGTGACGTCATAGAACCGCATTGCAAATTTGCGAACTGCGTGTGTTATTTTTTGTAACTATTGACGTTGCCTAGCGCAGTTTTATGTCAACACAAAATAAAATCGTCGGTGATGGTGGTTGTTATTATGTTACCGTCTTGGTGACCTCTCTGAAGATGGCTCATGCGAGCCGAAAGCTTAGAAACAAATTAATAAAAAAATTATCCAAATGTTGGAGAATTTTTGTCTTTATTTTCAACAGAAATTAAAGCCAAAATACGACGTTTAGAACGGCCCATGATTAAACATAATAGACATTTATTTTCTCTTATATTTAACAGTACGTGTTTAGTGTATATATATATATATATATATATATATATATATATATATATAATCTCGTTCCAGACTCTTTATCAATCTGGCGCCAGTTGTTTCTCTTTTAAACGTTTAGGAATTAAATATGCATGATTCGGGTATTTTGACGTCATACTCGCTAATACACCTCGTTTGGACATTCATTGAATTTATCTGTTTTGTCTTGACTCACTATCCTAGTCATGGCAAGAATAGAATTGAAAATTTCGATGTCAGTATAGCATCTGGCCTACCATTTGAATGTAGCCCTACGTAATTTTGTCACTGGTATATGACGTGACTTACCTTAAAAAGCGTATTATAAAAAAATATTGTAAAGGTCTGGTAAGGGTTAAGCTTAGAGGGTAAGTTTTAAGATTAGGGAAAATAATTTATTTGATTAAGTAGCCGAATATTTATATAATATGTACTTTTCCTGAGGTAGGACACATTTAAAATGGGTAAGCCACATACTATACCGGTACCAAAATTTATTCTGAGATCACTTTAGTACCTTCTAAATTAAAAATCAATAGCTAAATTCACTGCTAGGAAGGTTGGGTCACTGTGTCGTGCCAGGAAGCTTTTTCAGCCTGAATCCATCTTGCACATATACAAATCAACCATTCGTTCGTGCATAGAATAACTGTTGTTATATCTGGTCAGGCGCCCCTGCTGTTTATCTCAGTGTTCTCGAGAGGTTCCAGAAAAGAATCTGTAATGTTATAGGTCCCGACTTGGCAGCTCGACTCCAGCTACTTTCTCACCGGCGGGATGTGTCTTCCTTCTGTCTCTTCTACAAATATTTTCATGGCTTCTGCTCCGACGAATTTAAGTCACTGGTGTCCCCCACCACAAGAATTTACTCGTGCAACCAGATTGGCAACAAGGTCCCACCCGCTTACAGTTAGATCAACCAAATGCAAGCTACTTTTCTACTCCATAAGCTACTTTTCTCGCACTTCCTGGTTGCTGAACACCCTTCCATATAGTTGCTTTCCTGACGGTTACAACCTCCAGGAATTTAAATGTAATGTCAATTCCATCTCTGATCCACTTGACTCCAGTCATTTCTACATCGCCTCGTGTATCTTGTTCTTTTCTTTTCTCTCTACCCTCGCAACTGTCTTCACACTGGACTGAATAATAGGACTGATTGGGTTCTCTAGCCTTGGTTGACAATCAGTCTACCGCAGAAAGGAGTAGCAACCTACTGCGGGACAACTGACAGCCTTACCTGGGAAGTGTTATAACAGAAGACGGAAAGTGCGACAAAAAGATCCGAAGGTGAATTGGCATGGCGAAGGACGCATTCCAGAAGCTGAGTAGAGTATTAAGAGACAGGAAAATTTCACTAGAAACAAAGATAGTACTAGATTGCTATGTGATGTCAGTTCTTCAATATGGCAGTGAATGCTGGACAATCTCATTGAAGATGAAGGAAATACTCGATGCAACTGAAATGTAGTTCTACAGAAGGATGCTGCGGATATCATATATCGAGCATATGAGCAAAGATGAGGTTTTGGAAAGGATAGAAACGCAAAGGAAATTAATACTGAGCATCATGAAGAGACAGCTAAAGTTTTCGGGACATGTAATGAGGAAGGGATGTGCGTTGTGGCGCAGTGGATATCGGCTCGGAACGAGAAATCGGGGACCCGAGTTCGAATTCCAGTTGAATTCTTTGCATTCACTTACGCGCAAATACCCTTGGGAAAGGTATTAATCCGTCTCTTCCCTCCAGTTATGGGTTAAATAATAGGACAGATTGGGTTCTATAGCCTTGGTCGGCAACCAGTCTACTGCAGAAAGCAATGGCAACCTACTGCAGGATAATCTTCTGCCCAGTCAGTCATGTCTCTTTCGAGACATGATCGCCCAAGCGTGTATCGCGCATGGCACTTAACTGACTGAATGAGGAAGGAGGGCTTGGAGGATACTAACAGGCCAGATAGAGGGAAAAGGAGATATGGAAAAACAGCGTGTAACGTAGTTGATTAGAATGAGTGGGTAGATGTCAGAACGGGGCTTGCGTGGTGTAACAGGAGAAAGCCACCAGGGATAGGGAGACGTGATCGTCTACGTCCTGAAAGTCAGTTGTGGATCGAGAAATCAGGCGTGTATCACGCATGAAACTTAATTGACTGACTGGACTTCTGTCTCAGATGCATCAGATTCTGGTATACAGCAGGAAATCAAGTGGTGCTGCCATATTTGCATTGGAGCTGCACGTCCTCATTTTCCCACTTTGAAGTTATAAAAAAAAAACGTTACAGTGGATTTGTACACGATTAATCATTTTCAACGCTACAACTTTTTTACAAAGAAAAGGCTGCCGGCCTATCGCTACTTTATCCTTTTTTTTCATGGCAAATATTCTTAGGAGTTGAAAATTTCACAGCTCGTCCCACCACGATACTCGTATTCCGTTGGGAAGAAGGAAATTCTATTCAAGCATCTTAAGAACCGCTGCTTCATGAAGGCAGACTCCTGAGATGGTGCTTCCCTTATAACTACAATCATAGCTTCAAGTCTATGCATAACTTATCTGTCCTACATAATCGTCATAATCTAAATTTCCTCAACTTACCTCCATACAACAACTTCCCTTCAGTCATCCTATACTTTGACAAGCTGCTGTGCCTTCATATTTTTTCAAAATATGAGTTATGTACTATACTGTTTATTATAAGCTTACACGGCATCGACAGAGAAAGGACAATCCCAATAAAACTTGAAGACTATTGATGTAGTGGGATTATAGAAATAGGTAAGTTTACTATGGAGGACTTTCTCGTGATTTTCAACATATGAGGATTCAGAAGCTCAGTTATGAGAAGTGAGCATCCAGACGATGCGCACATCTAATTTGGTCATAGCGGAGAAGGATGTGCAGAATCGACCACACTTTTTGGTGACGCCGAATAGAGAAAACTAGTGCACAGCGTGCCACACGGTCCCCAAACATCCCTCGTCAGGTTTATAATTCAGTTTTCCTTCTCCTAGACTGGTTGGCAGTCAAAGTAATAGAACCTAGTCTGTCATATTTAGCCTATAGCTGACGAGAGTAGAAATGATTTCATACCTTTCCGAAGGGTTATAGCAAATACGTGCAGGCAATAAACTGTTCGGATTCCTCAATCTAACCCGTGCCTTCATAAAGTTTCCCAGATTTATAATATATATATATATATATATATATATATATATATATATATCGGTTGTAGAACGATTGAAGAGAATAGAAAAGATGAGAAAACAAAAAATGCCAAAGTTTTTACTTTGTATTATGTAAGAACGACTGTATCTATCTGCAATTCACTTCCGGCCAAATGTTTGACATTTACGTTTCTATTGTCATCCCCCCCTCACACTTTCCTCCCCTCCGTGCATTTCCGCACTTCTTCCTCATTGTTAAGGCCAGACGTCGCGTGACCCTTACGTGTATATATCTATATTTTACCTCTTACTTAAATCTGGGTTTATTTCTCTCTGAGGAGATATCATCGGCTTTCTCCTCTTAGCTCTTTCTTTCTCTCCTGTGCCCACTTCTTTATTTTTTTTCTACGTTCTTTTTATTTTCTTTATCCCTCTCTTTATTTCCGCTGTATCTCATTTCTTTTCCTCTTTTCTTTTTTGCCTATTTTTTTATTACCCCTTTTTTTTGTTTTCCCATTTTTTCATCCTCTTTACCTCGTATAAAAATTTCCAAAAAATAAAGGGGTAAGTGAGATTTTTTAATTTAAAAACAAAAATTTTATTACCATCATTATTAACTTCCTGATGAGACAGTGTCCTTTCAATGTCGAAACAAAATGTACGCTTTTGTAGTAAATTGTAATTTGTACATGTTCTAAAGTATAATTTATAATAAATATTCATAGCTCTTTTTCTATATTGAGCACTGTTTTAAATTAATGTCTTGAACGTTGTAAATGTTTTCTTCGTCCTTTACTCACTTGGAGATATATATATATATATATATATATATATATATAGGTTTTCTTAAGTTCGGGTGAAAATGTAAACATTTTTTTTCGGTTGAATTAATAAAACGCAACAAAATTGGCGCGTTAAAACGCGATATTTGTTAAAAAAACAAAAACAAAAACAAAAAAAGCAACCCAATATACATATAGTCTCCGAATAATCAACAAAACATATAACGTAACTTTTTCACCGGAAACTACGAATTGCTTAAATAAATCTTTAAGAAATACTATTAAACTAACTAAAGACGCAAACACGCAGATATAACTCGGTATTTTACATTTGGAAAAGAGCTATTATGACTAAATAGAACTACTAACAATAATAATTTTGACAATACGACTTTCACCTCCTCCATTAATGGTGATGACGCCGTCACTAGCAACATTAATAATAATTAAGAACGTGCATAACCTACCAAACAAGCTGGATCGCAGATCAGGTTTTGAGAGATTGCGAAAAAAAAACAAAACAAAAAAAAAACAATTTACTAAGATCTACAAAGGACAAGAAATTATGGAGAGACGTGATCGTCATTGTCCTGAAAGCACATGCAAGTCATGTGATACTTTTTAACGGGTGTTCATTGTTTTGGACTTTTGAGAAGCTAAAGTAGACTTTCTAAACAAATTACGCTTTCTCCGAAAAACCTTCTTTTTTTTTTTTATTATTTGCGAGATAAGGAAAATTCTCTAATTCTTATATGTCATTATAAATGCATGATGTAATGTTTTCTCCTTTCGGCTATCTCGGCAGGAGTTGGTTGAAGTCTGAAAATGTCTGCGAAAAATAAAAATGTGCCTACATTTGGCTGACGTCAAGATTTATTCGACACCATATTCATTAGTACAATAACTGTTTTTTTTTTTGTTTTGTTTTTTTACCCTCGAGTACAAGTTTAGGTTCGTGTGTGTCCCTGTTAAAAATTGTTTTCTTTCTATACGGAAACAACTTCCAAAAGGGCATAAGAGAAGACAAAACAACATCGCTTTAATGAATGTCAACAATTCCGTTCGTGGTGTCGCATTTCAATTTCTTTTAACTACACACATTAAAAAGGAAAAGCTGACTTGTTTCGAGAGAGGCATTCAAATTTGCTGCTAGGAATGCTGCGCATCAATTTGGTACACGTTTTGCTTTTCCCTGTTTCTGCTTATAAGATAATATTTTTATTAAAATATTTGTAACATTCTTCATAATTTCTAATACAGGGTGACCCCCCACCACAAAAAAAAAATAAAAAAATAAGCAAGAACTTTTTAAGAATCCAATAAAACCAAAAGTGATGGAAGAAAAATATTTTATTCAAAGTAATTGAATCCTTAAAACATGCCATTTAAGAAACAATGATGGAATTTTTCATTTTTTTAAAATTACGTCCTGTAGATGGCGTCCTCCTGTACGAATGCATTTTTGAAATCTGCTGTTGTGATTCCTTATTAACCGCTGCGACAATTCAGCTGAAATACTGTGAATTTCATCTTGAATTCTCTGTTTTAACTCATCCAGAGTTCTTGGTCGAGTCGTGTACACTTTACTCTTGAGATAGCCCCGCAAGAAAAAAAAAAATCACAAACGGACAAATAAAAAATTTCCGTTTTTTTTTAGTCACCCTATAAATCCATCTGCAGCTATCATTCTATGTATGAGTGCTGAAAAATTCTTAGTAATCTCCACTTTATTGCTAAATAATTTTGCCCAAAGCAAGGCAATAAAATCACTAAGATGCAAGTGATTACTGAATGTGCGAGAATGAAGAACGACATTAAAATACCAGAAATTACAAAAAGAGAAGCCAAAGATTGCATTGCATTTAAATGATGAGAACAGATACTACACTTTGATCTCAAATTCTATGGTCAGAGAGAGAAAAGAATCTAACTAGAGTAGCAATATTTGATCGATAAATAAATTCTGACTTTCCTTATATGCAAACGGCTAATCGTTTTAAGTGTTTAAGAATTACACAGTTTTGTAATCACATCTAACAAATTAAATGCCATTCATCATTTGCAAGAACATATTCGCTGTAAACTATATCCAAACAGAACGAGTTGATAGCATTGAATATAAACGATATGCTAACGATTTTATCGTTGATCCTGTTATTCAGACTTGACAACGAAAATTTGATTCTCTAGATTATCCTGAATTCGATTTAGTAAAGAAATGTGAAAAGAGAATTTTGAGAAACTGATATGAAGCTTGTTGGATACTTCATTTCAAATTCTTCCTCAGAGTGGCTGAAAAAAAAAAAAAAAAAAAATATATATATATATATCTTTTTACTAGGTGCCGTAGATACAACATCTGGTTAACGCTTTTGTTCCAGTAGATACTAAAAATACGGATAGAGAACAGATTTTCATAGAGAAAAAATCTGTCTTATACAAATAAAATGTGTGCGTGCAGTGGATATCGACTTGGAACCACAAATCAGGGTCCTGAGTTCGAATTCTAGTTGAATTCCTCACATTCACTTACGCGTAAATACCCTTGGAAAGGTATTAATCCGTCTCTTCCCTCCAGTTATGGGTGAGATAATAGGACAAATTGGGTTCTATAGCCTTGGCTGGCAACCAGTCTACTGTAGAAAGCAATGGCGACCTACTGCAGGATAATCTTCTGCCCAGTCAGTGATGTCTCTTCCGAGACATGATCGCCCAAAGGATATTGGAAAGTAAAATAATCAAACTATCTTAATCATGAAATATTTACAATTTTCGACATAAAATGCGTGTCAAGCCATAAAATAAAATAAAATAAAATAAAATAAAATATAAAAGCTTAATACAATTTAAGACTAATTGGATAAAATGTAATAGGACCAAAGATAGTAAGCCTGTTAATGATTTTCATTACCTTCCCGTCTTTCACCGCTATTCTTTTTTGCACTAGCTTTCTTAATCCGTATCTTTTCTTTACCAATTTAATATTTTTCATAATTCTTTTGTGTAGAAATCAACTTTGCCGAACATTTTTACACAGTACACATACTACAAGCAGATCCTATATCAACCATCTCTCCTTGCATGGAATACTGTTGTCATATATGGTCAGGCGTCCACCGCTGTTCATCTCAGTGTTCTCGACAGGCTCCAAAGGAGAATCAGTAATGTGATAGGTACCGACTTGGCTGCTCGACTCCAGCCACTTCCCTACCGACGAGATGTAGCTTCCCTCTGTCTGTTCTATAAATATTTTCATGGCTTCTGCTCCGACGAACTTAAGCCACTGGTGCCTCTGCAACATGAGTTTACTTGTGCAACCGGACTGGCAACTGGGTCCCACCCATTTGCAGTTAGATCAACCAAATGCAGCCGACTATTTTACTCCACCAGCCTCTCTTCTCGGACTTACCGCCTGTGCAACTCACTTCCATATTCTTGCTTTCCTTGCGGCTACAACCTTCAAGAATTTAAATGCAATGTCGATACTCATCTCTTAACCACTTGACACCCTGTGTATCTTTTCCTTTCTCTTTACCTTCGCAACTGTCATTACACCTGTATTTGCATCCTTCTCTTGCTCCCTTCTCTGACATCCCCTGCAGCTGGTTAACCTCCCAAATTTCGTCAAAATACTATGAAAGTATAAAAACAGACTTTATACAAATATTTACATAAAAATAGACTTTATAGGAAAATATACATTTTTGAAGGAAAACATTACCAGCAATATATTTTCAAATACGAAACATCTAAAGACATTTTCAGTTTTCTAAAATAAAAAATTGTCATCAAAATCTAAGTAAATCAACTTTCTCACTATAACCGTACATTAAAAAATACCTTAAAACCCCACCTTTTTGGCATTAAATAACCCATACTGGTTGATATTCCGTTAACACTTTGTTGCATATTGGTTACAATTGTAACCAATATGCAACAAAGTGTTAACGGAATATTAACAATTGTAACCAAAAGGCAACAAAAGTTAGAGAAAGATTACAATTGTAACCGATATGCAACAAAGAGTTAAAGAAAACAACTTAAACATTCGTGCAGACGATGTTCTAAAGAGAATCAGAAAAATTGATATAAAGCATATTTATAGAAAAGAGAAAAGCAATGTCACGTCAGTGGGAAATTGAAGTCAAAATCCCAAGTCAGGACGAATTATATTACAGACCCTTCAGTAGCAACATTGGTTTTTCAATTAAATACTTTCAGGTTTAACAAAAAAAATGCATTTTTCCATATTTCATCACTTTTATTTCGTCACGATCCATTCTTCGATCGAAAGTTCTACGAGAAATTGAAATAAATAGCTCCAAACGGGACTGGAAACCGTAACCTCTACCACCAGAAGCATTTCAGTGATTGATAAAAGGTGCTTCAGATCTGGGGGCCTATTTCTTAGCGCAAGAACACAAAAATATATAAAAAAAAACCAAACTCACTGAAATGAAGTGACGGAAAAGACAAAGAACACTGACGCAGTTCCTTCTATTTAATAAACCTTGATCATCATTCTAACGTCTAGATCAGCGAAATGTTATTTCTCTCCTTGCAGACATGTAATTAAAACAAATTCTTCACACCTCAGATCGGTAACATAGTTGGGCAGAATAAACGATCGTGTGTGGTTGTCTGATGATGTCAGAGGTTACCAGAGGAAGCAAATAAGTCACTTGATGTTCTGAAAGTTTTAATTCGACAATAGTAATGTTAGTTTGGTGCCGGTATAGAATGTGGAATACGAATTTCTGTCACTGGTATAGTATGTGGATTAGCTTAAAAATAATATAAGGAAGTCTTATAACTTTCTGGTAAGGGTTGGGGAAAAATTAGTTTCAAATAAATAGCCGAATATTTGTATCTATAAATATAGTCTTCAAATCAAGTAGGGCGCATGCTACACAAACACCGTTAGTTTAATATCTTATACGGGTATCGGAATGAATACGCTTAACAAATACTGATTTTACATTTTTTCTATCATTGACAAACAAGAGCACAGATTCTCACCATATATATATATATATATATATATATATATATATATATATATATGTATTAGAAAAAGAAATACGGTGGTTCCAACGAGAGAAATTGTAAAAACATAACATGTACAATGAATATACACTTTAAACAAAACGTTCAGGGCCTCTCTCTCTCTCTCTCTATATATATATATATATATACACCATAGTTATCCGCAGACAGATCTGTTTCGCTGTATCACAGCTCATCAGTACGGTTAGACTCCGATTGCTTTTTAACCCAGGATTGAACCCCGAGCGAATTGGCGTCAGTCGGCGATTCTACCTATGGGCTACGAGCGTTCGGTAGAAGAACTCAGACATTTTAGCGCGTATATCATTATACACGCCCAATAGCCAGGGTGCTCTAATTCATTATTGAATGAGCCATGCGTATATGCCGGAGTAGCTACTGTTTTCAAAGTCTCCCTTTCTTCCAGAGTGCTCAGTCAGAGTGTGAGAGCGTAAAATACTATAGTCATCCGCAGATATATATATATATATATAGTGTGTGTGTGTAATTACAATTACTTAAAAGTTATTTTTGTGGATAGTCATATTTGGACAGATGCTCCGTTTATTTATTAAACAGCTTATCTATTATTTTCGTCTACTGACCTGAATATTAGAGTAATCTTACTAAAAGAAAATATGCCCAATACGGCATGATTAATAAGATTTCCCGAATATTCAGACTAGTAGACGAAAATGGGTTTAATAACTAAACAGACCTTCTACTCAAATTTGGGTATCCACTAAAAATAACGTGGTAGTAATAAAATCTGTCATTAATAAAAAAAAAACATTAAAAAAATCGAAAACGAAACAAGCCGAAAAAAAAAAAAAAAAAAAAAAAAGAGAGAGAGAGAGAAAGAAGAAAAGGCAAAGTTCAGATTGCTACTATTGTTTCTCGCTACCGAGATCGTCAGGCGACCAGAACGCACACTCATCTGTCGATTTTGATATACGAGTTTTAAAACTGATCTGCCAGAATATCCATACATATTTGATTATGACGGTGAAGGCTGATGTAGAACAAATCACTTTTGCGAACAAAAAAAAAAAAAATGGTGCTCAGTGTTCGACCGACTTCCAGCAGTTTTCCTCAGACTTAAATAGAAACTTTTCCTCCAAAACTGGTTGCCACCAAAGGTGATGACGGAGAGTTTCGCTGCTATTTATTAGTTGTTGATAGGAAGAAGATTATATATATATATATATATATATATTGCATCGAGGTTGCAGATAATTCTCTAACCATATATTGTTAAATTTAATAGACAATGATTGTCTATTATGTTTAATCATGAGCCGTTCTAAACATCGTATTTTGGCTTTAATTTCAGGTGAAAATAAAATCAAAAGCTGTCCAACATTTGGATATTTTTATTATGCTGATTCTAAGCTTTCGGTTCACATGGCCCACATTCAGAGAGGTTACAGGGACGTTAACATAAAAACATCCACTCGCAATGATTTTATCTTGCGTTGACATAAAACGTTGCTATGCAACGATAACAGTCACCGAATAGCAGACGCAGTTCGTAAATTTGTAATGTGGTCTATGACGTCACACCGCGTGAGAGACCGAAATGTTAACAGAACCATATGTCTAAATGCAATGTAATGTATTATGGCCAGATTAAAATGTGATTTTATTAAGTGTGGGTTGTTTTGATTTAATGTAGATGGCCTCTAATATCCGAAGGTTCTTTTTACTGTATGTACGAGAGCGTATTGTGTTATTGACTAAAATCTGCCTCATATTACTTACATGGTTATGTTTTTCTAAGAAATGTTATTTAATTGAACTACGATCAGAAAGGTGATAGGTAAGTCGCCGGGAGAGCGTGGTTGTAGTAAAACCAATATATATAGTGAGTTTATTATTAATACCAGAGATACAATCTCTGAATTGGTATGTAAATTGATCCATTGTGGCTGTAGGGTTATTAGAAACTATGAGGTCAATTGTTTTAAATTTTTAATAACATATGATGAACTTAATTTCATAAGTATTATTTATTGTTTTAACATTTTTATGTATTATGTTTTTGAGTGTTTCATCATGTTTGTAATTATTATGCACTTGGTTGCAATAGTATAAGTCAACAGTGTTTATATATATATATATATATATATATATATATATATGTTCACGCGTTGCTCAACTGCGTGTCACGTGACAGCCTTAAAGAAAGCCCCTTCTCAAATATTACGTGACTGTCAAAACATAAGGACAAAGCACCGAAAAAAGTAACAACTTTGAAAATGGCCAGTCACGTGAAAATGCATAGAAAGTAAAAAATTAAGGGACATTTTTACACTCATCTCCAGCAAAAAGGAAACAAGCATGAATAATGGAAATGTGAGATCAAAAATCAATTAAATCTTTCTTGTTGGCCGTTTTTAACGAAACCTGTTTGAAAGAAAGATTGCTGCCTATTATATATATATATATATATATATATATATATATATATATATATATGACACACTTTTTTTCAGCTTTCAATAAATACTGCCGATGGCTATGAAAGTAGCCGAAAGCGCTTGGGACAATAAAAATGATGGGACAAATTCATATTCCTTAACAGAACAAAAAAAAATTAGGATGCTGGAAAACTTTATAAAAAGGTTTTTAAAATTATTATCGGCCGTATTTAATATATATATATATATAGAGAGAGATAACATTATTTTTATTTGGGTACATATAGTTGAATTGGTATTCCCGTTTTATGTTTCCGAAGAAGAAAGTGCCTCTGACAGAAACAGAACTTTTATCTCCTTTGCCATAACAAAAGACAAAATAATAATTAAGTGTGTGTCAGTCAGTCAATGAGATTTATATTAGTTCATATTTAACAAGGTCATACTTGAGGTTGTTTGGTTCATTATTTTGGTATGTGTTTGTAATATTTACAATTAAGCTAACGAAAAAATAAAAAAACACAAATCGAGTCCTTAATGCACCACTATAAAAAGAAAAAAAAAAAGAATTTTGGTTTAAAAAGCGAAATGTAGCGGCTGGAATGAAATGTAAAACTGACTATTTATAAGCCCTTCTACCATCATAGCTTAACCAACTACGAATAACAGAGTCTACAATTAATGTTCGTCTTTTTTTCTTTTTGTTTAAGGAATAGATTCTAATTGCTTTTCCACAAAAAATATATCAGTTTTGATTGGTGGATGTTTACAAGAGACAATAATCAAGTAGATTGTTTGAGACAACGAGATACAAATCTAAACTTCCACCTTTTTCAGAATTTAATCAAAAAGATACATCAGTATTGAAGTCACGTCGGAGATCGCATCAGGCATGGTTTATTGCGATCCTTCCTCGGTGACGATTGGAATACAGACATTGTAAATAGCGGTCACTCACTCAAGAAGCTACTAAAAAGATCCTATCAAAATAAACTAAAGAAAAAAAAAACAGCATCTCAGAAAGCAGAAAAATAGGCGACTTGCAACAGATGTTGAATTTGTAATCTCCACCATTTTTTTTTCTTACACACACGCGTTAGAAAACAGTTCCTCATTTTAAGGATAAGTCATTCCAAGAGTTGTTCGAATTACCATTGTAACGAATTTATATTCGTTTATTCTACCGCCTTTTTCAGGTATATAAGCAAAAAAAAAAAGAAATTAAAACACACACAGACCGTTTTGGCTCATTCGTAGCAATGGGATTCACCTTAGTAGATTTCGGTCATGCCTTTTCTATTCAGTTATGGATTTTTCCACTTCAAGAAGGTTGTAGAAAGGATGAGGCGAAGCGCTTTGGTTTTGATAATAAAAACGTTACAATGAATGAAATTATTTAGCTGAACGGCTTTTTAATTTACATACATCTTTACTGCAAATCCCGCCCGGAGATTAACGGAATGGAATGAACAACCGACATATTTTAAGTTATTTGTTTGAACATTATTTTTAAATGATACTCGTGTTTGAGTAGATATTCTGTTTTTAATTAAACAGTATATATATATATATATATTTCTACAGGCTTGATTATTTACGAGAAATTGTTACGAAAATGTGTACCATATCTATATCTATATATATATTAATACAGGTTTCATTGAATAATATAGACAAGTTCTGTCTGTTTATTTTGTGTAAGATCTTTTCGTATGATCTGATTAGCTTGATAGTGTTGTCATGAAAAGACGACAAGAAATCGCAGTAATTGTTGATTTTTTTTATCAGGTCTGAGCTTTCGGCTTACATAAGCCATTATCAAAGGATGAACATTTAATATACAGTGAACATAGAACATTTAAATTATTAACAGTGTGGAGTTATACAGAGAAAATTAAACGGGTCCATTTTTTTGCGTCGCACATGGCCGCAGGCCGAGAACGAATGGTGGTAGTGGGGTTTGGGTCAAATAGTGGCATGAGTGGATTGGTCTGGGAACTGCTACTACTGTGGGTGTAGGATGTAAATATAATAACTATGACCTCTCCCGTCGATTATAGGCATTGAAGTATGTTAGTGGAGGTGTCGAAATTTATTTTATTTAGGCTAGGTTTAAACTGTTTGTTGTAGATAGCTTCTAGAATTTTAGAATCATAGTTATTATACTTACCCCCTACACCCATAGTAGTATTAATGAAAAAATGCTCCCAAAATACACACAATCTCTCTCTCTCTTATATATATATATATATATATATATATATATATATATATATAGATAGATAGATATCATATCTATATAGATATAGATGCTCTACTTTCTATTGAGCACTCTTAAGAATTCTTTTTTTGTCGTATTTTTTTTTTTGTTCTTTTTGAATACCGGAATTTTATTCAATTCATACCAACCCTGCGTGTGTATGAAACCGTTAAAAATTGTCTGTCTTAATTTCTGGGATGGGGAGTTATTATACAGACTATGATGGCCCAGTGGCTTAAAGCGTCGGTTTGTGAATTTAGTGCCAGCGCTTGTGAGTTCAATCCCTGGATTGAACAATGTCTAATTGGATTAAATTGAAATGGGCAAGCAATAACTGAGCAATACTATAAATAAGAACCAAACGATATCCCTACACATGGGCAATGGAACGAGAACAGTCAACCATTACAAATTAAATGAAGGGTTCAGTTCAGAATTCCCTGACGAAAACCGGAAGACAAGGAATGAAACCTGATAATAGCAACAACAAAGATGATTGGAAAAGTTTTTGCCCCACAAAAAGGAGTTGAATATTCTAGACACAAGTTCTGTTGCAGCAAACGGCATATTAAGTATTTTTAAATTAAAAACGAAAGGAAATTGAAAAAATTCCCCGTCTATAAATGATCTATAAATTTTAGTGATTAACAAAAACCCACGGGCTATTCACGCTCACTGGTACTCAGCCTATTGAATCAAACTGCCAAGAGACGTCGGATTTTCTACGATTGAATTAATGAACAGGGTGCTGGAACAATTCAGTGATCTTGATAATCTGACAAATTTGGGCGAAACTACGCAAATACGCTTCCAACACCTCAAGGCACTTAGTGACGGTTCTTTCGGCTTGAACAGTAAAAAAAATAAGTAAAGAAATGAAATAAGAGAATGAGACGAACGCACTTAAAGATTGATCGCTTGTTGCTTTAAGGCAAATGTTTCCTGGCAACCAATCACCAGAAACTGTGGTAAATAAAATCATCCATAAGGAAAATTGCTAAAAAAAAAAAAAAACGCGCGCGCGCACACATATATATATATATATATATATATATATAATAGTATTTATATTATTCGGACTATTGTTCTTATTTCTGTTGCCATTCGTACCACGTTTCGGCCGTTGTACGCTCCGACCTTCTTCAGGTGCTAGGAATTTCGAACCGAACCCCTTATTACAATTAGTGGGGTATATGATATGCATTCTTTGCGTAGTAATGCCTCGATTGAAAGTCATGAGTTATCTCCCTCTAACCCTGCAAGTTACTTGCAATATCAGGCTACAGCAGTGGTGAACAATTAACTTGCAGCGTTAGTGGGAGATAACTTATGATTTCCAGTCGAGGCATTACTACGCAAGGAATGAGAATGGTATACCCCAGTGATTGTTATAAAGGGTTAGGTTCGAAATTCCTACCACTTGAAAAAGGCCGGAGCGTACAACGGCCGAAATGTAAATACTACCTCATCTCAGATATATAGACAAATATACACACACACACACACACATGTATATATTTTGTTTTTTCAATCACATGGTAGAAACCTAGGTCGCGCAATAACTCTTTTAAAATATTCAAAAGTTCTACAATATCATTGTATTGAACACTTTAATACAACTCTGTACTGGTCATATATATATATATATATATATATATATATATATATATATATATAAACTCAGTTATGGAGTCGACGAGATCTTCACGGAAACATGCATCACGCTGTTTTAGAATTTGTCCCCTGATTCTTGACATTCGACGAAACGTGAAAGAAGCGCTGGTATTGCTGTGTACATCCCCAAGGGAACTATTTTAAATAGAATGGTAGCCAAATATTAATTATTTACTCGACAAAATGGTGTACAATTTTTTAGAACTAATGCTTCTAGTGTCCGATACAATCTTATCTGTTTTTAGAATGAGTACAAAATGACTAATGCTCATTTCTGAAGTCATTTTATTTGCCTTCAAAATGTCTGACAAGCAGCATCAATGAATCATCATCTAGTACCAGATATTTTCAGATTAGTCTACAGTGTAGTACAATCTTAAATGCTAGTCAAAAATGAACTCAGGTTATTTAATTATCCGCCCACCGAAAAAATAACCTGATGAACAGCAATATATACTTAGTAGTAAAATACAGTCTTTTTTAAAATTATATTAATAAAACACTGGCCTTACTTTAGGAATTTAACAACAGGGATAACTGGAATAAGGATATCACGAATGGATTTTTCTATATATATAATTTAAAAATTGTCAATTTAAGGAGCAAATTCTTTTTTTTGACATGTCAGATTAAATAAACTGCAAAAAATATGACAGCTTATTTTTTGATAAAATCTGTTCGTTCTTATCTTTCGTGTATTATAAATGGAAGATGTAAGAAATGCGCTGTAGCTTATACAGTTGATTTTATTTTCCATCTATTAATATTTTCAAGTACTTTCAATCTCTTCTTAAGATAATATTCATGGGTATAAGTTGTAGCAACAAAAAATAACCGCAAAATTGTGTTGCTGAAAATTACTGTAATTTTTTTTTTTTTTTACTTCAAATGTAACGGTTGAAATTAAGCTTAACGTTTATTAGAATGTGAAAATTATCAACTATGGATTTTTTTTTATGTTGTAATGTCATGGTCATACTTTAATACATGAATGACCATGACGTTAAAACAAAAAATATTCCAGGAATTCTAGATGTACCAGAAGTGGAATTTAAAGACATGTTGGGCTACAGGTGGATTATAGGTTTTATCACGCTTCGAGTCTGATGAAAATTCTGATAGCATATTGAGACCTTTAGTGCAAGAGTAATTAATACGCTCCGCCATGTATGTAAAAATCAGTTGTGTAAGTGTTTGTATGTTGAAGTAGATACTTTTAGCTTCATTAAAAAAGTGGCTTATGTCAAAAAAAAAAAAAAATTATGCTATTTCAAAAGCTGACAAACTTTAAAAACAATGTTCTCGTTTCGTTTTATTTATTTTGTGGAGGAAAGTACCTTCCAATTGCGAACGCCTCAATTATACAAACCCGCGACACCATATGGCTTAAATGATCAAATATATTTTCAAAGTATCGTGTCCCTTCAGGGTATTGATGACCATAGGTCTCCACTTTTCTGTCCTTTTGTAACCTTTGGTCAAATATAAAAATGGGAAATTATAATTTTTTTTTTCCAGAAGCAGCCCGAGGAATTTGAACACGACGAATCTCGAATAGCTAGCTTCTGAATTTCTTAATTTGTTTTTGTTTATTAATTACAGAGTTTGTTTGTTTTTTAATTAATTTTTATATCCGACGTTATTTCTTATAGCTCTATGTAACATTCACCACTCTAAGAAGAAGCTTATGAAACTTTATTTGACGCATTTTGCTTTTGTGGTGAAAAAAAATTGTGTGATGAATGTGCACAAGCGAAAGGGAGGATGACATATGCTTATTTCATTCAGTCAGTTAAGTGCCATACGTGATACACGCTTGGGCGATCATGTCTTGAAAGAAACATGACTGACTGGGCAGAAGATTATCCCGCAGTAGGTTGCCATTGCTTTCTGCGGTAGACTGGTTGCCGACCAGGGCTATAGAACCCAATCTGTTCTGTTATTTAACCCATAACTGGAAGGAAGAGACGGATTAATACCTTTCCCAAGGGTATTTGCGCGTAAGTGAATGCCGTGAATTCAGCTGGAATTCGAACTCGGCTCCCCGATTTCTCGTTCCGAGTCGATATCTAATGCACCACAACGCACATTTCATTACTACACTATAAACGTTACGATTAATGGGTAGAAATATTCAAGTTTTTATCAGTGTTTATTTGTTTGTTTTTAAACAATGTAATAGCTGGACTTCTTAATCTGGACTGGGTGTTATCTACGAAAAGATTCTGCCTCCAACAGACTGTCTCTGAAATGATAAAGGAGAAAAGAACAAGAAAAGTTCATATGTAATATAATAATCTGGCCCCACCCGAGGAAGGGATGCAAGCGGGGGCATTTTCCGGTCGTTGAAAGGAACGGATGTTTGTTTGACCTTATTTCCGGCAGTAGCGGAAATGGCCACAAGAGGCAAACAGAACAGGTGTCTCTGAGAATTACGTGGGCGTGCGTAGGCGAGGCAAAAAACCGGAAGAAAAAATCCCGGTTTGGAGATTATAAAAAGACTTCGGCGCACGAATTCACCAGACAGTCCGGACAGACCAGACCAGAGTAGCACCGACAGAGATCGGCCGGTGAAGAGAGACACTCCCGTCAACCCTTAGAAGAGCGCTCCCTCAACTCTCTGTACCCTAGGCTACACGGTTCATCGTCATCAATAAAAATATAACTCATATTTTTATATATATGCGTGTTTGTTATTTGTCGCTATATAACACATATATCCACGGCAAGTATAAGATAATTCCCAACACAAACAAAAAAACTTCTTACAACCACTAACAGCATAATTTGATAACAAATCAAAGAATGCAAATAAAATTTTAAGATATTTAACAAAGTAAAGTTGAAAGAAGCGCTTGAAAATCATGGTAGAAAGATTCTAATATTCGCAATTGTGCCGTGAGCCCGTTGCAGAATTTTTATTAATACCAATATTATCTCGCAGAGAAAAAAAAATCAAAGAAGTTCGGCTGCAAACGAAGAAACAGAAGCAGTGTTCCATTGGGTTATACCGGCGAGTAAAAAAAAAAAAAAAATGCCGTGCTATTGTTTCAAATACTAACGAGTGACAACATGGCTTTCAATGGTAAGTACACATCCGTAAAATAAGCGAGTCATCGTGGATATCACTATATCTTTTTTTTTTATCATAACACCCCGAACAAGGCGGTAACGCCACTGATGCGCAGGGGGCTACGTAGGAGTGAAAAAATTGGAAAAAGAGAAAGCCGGAAACCACATCCTAAACAGGGAACAAGGGATGAGCCTCTTCATCTGATCAATAGACGTGGGTGGATTGTGAACCGGGCGATAGTTTTGTCTATCTACTCCAATTGAAAAAAAAATAAAAGAGTGAAAAGTTTGGAAAAGAGGAAGCCGGAAACCACATCCTAAACAAGGAACAAGGGATGAGTCTCTTTACCTGTTCAATAGACGTGGGTGGTGTGTGAACCGGGCAATAGTTTATCTACACCAACTGAAAAAAAAACAACAAAAAAACGGGGTGAAAATATTGAAAAAGAGAAAGCCGGAAACCACATCCTAAACATGGAACAATGGATGAGCCTCTTCACCTGTTCAAGTAGACGAGGGTGGAATATGAACCGGGCGATAGTTTGAAAAACAGTGAGACCACCTTGTCGAAGGTCACAACAAATTCATTATTTGCGACTTAAAACAATAAAATTTGGTTTCTTCAATACTGTTAGAAGTTGTACCGCCGTATGAGCTCTTTTCCGATGCTATAAAAATATCTAGCGTCTTTCAAATATTGGAGAGAGAGAGAGTTCTTGGCATTCAAACAATGCCTCCACGAAAAAAAAAACAAAAAAAAAAACTAAATAATAACATAGCGGTTTCATGAACATATGGTAGAAAAAATGCATATCAGTTTTTTTTTGCTTTTTACAACAGCACGTGCCTCTCAATACATTATTTCGCATGAATATATATAAAAAAAATTCTTATGCCTACCCAACACACCTACACGTACGAGGAAGCAGTATATTCACACGTTTTTATGTACAAAAGTATACACTTTAAAAAAGTTTAAACTTTAAAAGTATACACCTACGTATTACGTTGGTGAAACAGATTCAGCATGCCCTTAAAAAATTATATATTGAGATTATCTCACTCACTCACACAAACAGGAGTGTTGAAAATCTCCTGGTTTTATATACTTTCTAATCTTGGTTCAAGGTTAAACGATATCTATCATATTTGTCCTCAAAACTATCTCTTAGTTCACCTCTCCCTTACAATCTTACTCAGTAAAAAAAAACTAACTTGATTGGCTCTTCAGTCTTGTATTGGGTAACTGTTGTAATGAATATGTATACACCTTGGTTCCCCCTTACAATAATGTAATTGGCTGGTGTCAGCCTGAAATACAGACGAAGGCGAGGACGCATAGAGATCTGCCACTAGAGGTCTACGTCTATACGACTATTGACTACGCCTACATCTCAAGATACTGCATACTACAAGTACCGTCCATTACGTCTTACCTGCTCAATTGTCCTACTCGGTTACATTTGCCAAAACCGCTTAGCTACATTGAATCAAATATATATTCCTTCCCGGGACATATCAGTAATCTTTCAGTAAAAATAAACAAACATTAATAACCAAAACCCGAAATAATTTTGAGAAAATATGCAATAATATAACGTTTATAGTAATAAATAATGTCACATTAAATAAAATCTTTACTTGCAAGCACAAACACACACACATATATATATTTGTATATATGTGTGTGTGTGTGTGTATTCATAGTAAAATGAACAATTTAATATATAGAGAATATTTTCCGATACAAATAGACTAGCATATCTTCATTAACTATAAATGATTTTCTTACTAAAATTCCAGATTGAAATTTAGTTAATAATTAAATGAGTTTCTGGTTGCCTGACGATCATGTTTAGCGTGAAACTCAGGTAGCATTCTGATTTTCGACTAGTTAGAGCAGTAACGCTGGGAAACAGTGGCTTTTTCATAGAAGCCTCGAAAGGGCACTGTTTAAGGCTTTCTTTTTTTTTTACACTGTTTTATTTCCCGTTATTTCATATCATTTTTCTTGGTTTAGTTATTTCATGGCTGTTAGTTTTTATTTTCATGTTTTTTTTTTCTCCCTTGGCAGAATTTCTGTGGGTTTTAATTTTTTTTTCTTTAATCATATCACCCCGAGCAAGGCGGTAATGCCACTGATGTGCAGAGGGCTACGTAAGAGTGAAAAGATTTGAAAAGAGAAAGCCGGAAACTACATCCTAAACAGGGAACAAGGGATGGGCCTCTACACCTGTTCAATAGACGTGGGTGGAGTGTGAACCGGACGATAGTTTAGTCTATCTACTCCAATTATACTTTATATAAGAGCATCAACAGTTTAAAAAATACGACACAATTATCTTGGAATTTTCAAATTTCGTAGATTCACTGTTCGTCAGTTAAATCTATGTCAACGTACGGATATATCTGATACTGACGAGCAGTGTATCGATGAAAATTGAAGTCCTCTCGGTAGGCTTTTTTCTTTTTTTTTTTCTTTCAATCGGTATCACCCCATGCAAGGCAATAAAGCCAAAAGGGGGTTACGGGGTGTGGGCTAATTAGGAACAGAAACAATAACAATGATCGGGAATAGGAAACAGTGATCAGGACAGAAGATAAACAAACGAACAAAAACCCATAAAGACAGGATAATCCAAAAGATTTTATCCAATTAATATAAATGATCAATTCGTTAAAAATTGAGAGATCGATAGATGATTAGCCAGGGCATTATAAAATATTGACGAAAGCTCAACACGTAATTAAACGGTTATAAATCCAGATTTTATTTCAACAATTTAATATTACATAGACTCTTTTAGATCGTTGAAGAATAAATAAATGCACTCAAAATATTAAAAAATAATATAAATTACATTGTTCAAATAAATTCTGGGTAATATCTACTGCGTTCTTCTTTTTTATTTAATTAATAATTTATATTGATTGGATAAAATCTTTTAAGATTATACACTCCACCTTTACGGGTTTGCCCTTCTCTCTCACATTTTATATAACGTATAAAATGTGAAAGAAAATTAAAAACTCCCGTGATCGTATGGCCATTTCAACGATGAAATAGCCATACGATCACGGGAGTTTTTAATTTTGTTTATTTTTTTTATTTTTTAATCATATCACCCCAAGCAAGGCGGCAACGCCACTGATGTGCAGGGGGCTACGTAAGAATGAAAAGGTTAGAAAAGAGAAAGCCGGAAACCACATCCTAAACAGGAAACAAGGGATGAGCCTCTTCACCTGTTCAATAGACGTGGGTAGAGTGTGAACCGGGCGATAGTTTAGTCTATCTACTCCAATTGAAAAAAAATAAAGAAAAGAAAAGAAAAGAGAGAAAAGATTGGAAAAGAGAAAACCGGAAACCGCATCCTAAACAGGAAACAAGGGATGAGCCTCTTCACCTGTTCAATAGACGTGGGTGGAGTGTGAACCGGGCGATAGTTTAGTCTTATATGTGCAAAATAAAATATATAAATTGGCTGTAAATGAATAATTTTTAATTACATTGCGCCATGTGGCTGGGTCAGTTTCATATTTAATTAGTATTCATAGATTCTCCTTTGAGATTTTATCATCAATCCGCTTCCTTTTAAGTTCACACACACACAAATTTTGTATCGTGGCAATAGATACTTTTCTAAACATATATTGTTAAATATAACAGACAATGACTGTCTATGTTTAACCATGAGCTATATGCATAAATGCAATGTAATATGTTGTGACTAGATTGTAATGTAATTTTATTTTAGTGTGGGTCGCTTTGATTTAATTTAGCCATAGAGTTTTGCTGCTAACATTTTTATCAGAATATATATATATATATATATATATATATATATATATATATATCTCAGAATATATATCAGAATGGTGACTAACTTTCAGGCTTCAATGCGAATTTCATACCAAAATCGCGCTGTGGCATGAAACTAACAGTCCAATGCAGTGTTGATTTTTATGTCCATGCTTTTTTCACACTTCTAGAATAATTCTTCATTCCCTGATTGTGTAAGCGAAGAATGTTTAGTTATTTAAAGAACACAATCTGATCTAAGGCTACAATGATGGCACACCTGTGTGGGTAGATCTTAACAGCCTTCCTAGTCGGCGAGAATAGTTTTTTTTTGTTCTTTGTGTAAAAATTTAATTCCCTACGTCTATAAAAACGATAGAAAACCAGGCATGGTTAAATTTTTTATCATGAGGTGATTTTATTTTATTATATATTTTATTTTGGCACCGCTCTTTTTAAGCTCCACTCTTGCCGGAATATGGGAGAAGATAACGACGTGAGTGCCAAGATGATTCCATAGATGAATCAGCGCGTTCTTTAAAACGGAACCCCTCCCAGATGGCTGGCATGGGAATTGGTCCAACTTTGAAAGTGTTTGTACAGAAAAATTAAAAAAGCGAGAATGGGAGACTGAAGTCGTCACTGATGACGCTTGCATTCCTTGATACTCTGCTGTCTGGTAGAGAAACTTGAAAAATGTCAATTCAACACAAAGGAAGTTTTCTAAAGCTACAACATTGAGAGGGCTCTTTTACATCAAGATGCAAAGTTTTCTCGCATATTTGAAAAATGAATAATCTTTTATTCATTAGGACAGACATTTTTTATGCATTAGAAGAACTTTTCATTAATTTATTTTTTTAATCATTTCACCCCAAGCAAGGCAGGGCTGCCACTAGTGCGCAGATGCTCACAGTGAAAGAAAACACCGGGTCCAGTGGGTATTGAAAAAAGGATAAAAGATGACTAGAATTCAAGAAGATGTCATTTGACGTTGCATTTAAATTTTTACAGATTGTAGTTATCAGTGAACCAAGTAAATGGAAGGGAGTTTCACATGCAGCAATCGCGAGAAAAGAAACTGTTCGAGTAGAAGCCATGGTTACATTTAACTATTTCAACGGTAAAAGGGTGGAAACCAGATGCCAATCTAGTCAGTCAGTTAAGTGTCATACGTGATACACGCTTAGGCGATCATGTCTCGAAAGAGACATGACTAAGCAGAAGATTATCCCGCAGTAGGTTGCCATTACTTTCTCCGGTAGACTGGTTGCCAACCAAGGCTATAGAACCCAATCTGTCCTGTTATTTAACCCATAACTGGAGGGAAGAGATGGATTAATACCTTTCCCATAGGTATTTGCGCGTAAGTGAATCCAAGGAATTCAACTGGAATTCGAACTCGGCTCCCCGATTTATCGTTCCAAGCCGATGTCCACTGCACCACAACGCACATCACTAATCTAGTAGCACGCTTAAATTTACGTGGTCGACATCAGGGAAATAAGCTCTTCAGAGCAGCTGCCATGAAAATAATTGTAGAAAAGACAGAGGGACGCTACGTCACGTCAGTGTGAAAGTGATTGAAGTCGAGATGCCAAGTCAGAATCGATTACATTGCAAATCTTTGAGAATTTCGAGATGAACTGCAGGAGCATCCGACTAGATATTGCCACAATTCACGGACGAATGGTAGCTTTTTTATATGTGCGAGGTAGATTCTGACGAGAAAAACATTCTTGTCTGACACAAAGACCCAACCTCTCTAGCAGTAGATACAGTTATAAATTCTGTGTAGTCGTTCCCCTTCAGGCCGGTTGATAAAGTCAGACCAAGGAGGCGCAGTGTGTTGATCTGAAAGTGACTTGCAACTAGACGTACTGATGACAGACAGGACAGCTTCACTATGGTGGAGATCAGTTCTGCTTTGGAAACATTCAAATTTACAACCAGATATACATATAACCGTAACATCTATGCTAAGAGTTTATTTTCTCGTGATTCTTTCTTTGTAGAAATAACTTTTGGTTGCATTCTTTTCATCCAACATTGATTTTCGAATATTTAAAATGCCGTTTCACTCGTTATCTTCTATCTTTTTGATTACTCTCCTATTTAACTTACCCTTTAACTATTTTTCATAACTATTATTCTATCAAATTCTATAGTGTTTTAGGGGCTTTACTTCCTTGTAGTCGGTGATATCGTTAAGACACGCAGGCGTACAAACGTAACAGCATAATACTTGAGACCGTGGATATAAATATAAAAGTTTGAGGCTTTAAAAACTGTTACCTGTCAGATGCCTAATTTCAACAAACTTGGTCCGATAACTAAGGAACAAAGCATGAAAACCTTTTTCCACTGTCATACATCTTCAATCCAAAACAGTTGTTGATGTTAAAAAAAACACCCCAAAAAGCAATGTATCATTATGATACACACATATCTCAGAGAGAGAGAGAGAGAGAGAGAGAGAGACCCGATGATAGATTCAAAAATTACGAAGCAAAAGTTTTGACTTGTCTAGTGCAAGTCACTTTCGTATCAGCACTGCCTTTTACATCTTCCTATTCCTTGTCGCTCTTAATACGCCTTCTCCTGTTATTCCACTCAGTGCCTTCTCCATCATCCATCAGTTCAAATTCATCAAGTATATAATACATTGCTTTCCCTGGTCTCTCCTTCCCTCTATCCGACCCGTGAGTTATAAATTAATTGGATAAAAACTTTTGGGTTATTCTCTTTGTCTTAGCGGGTTTGCGCTCACATGTTATATAAAAATAAATAAAGTAAAAATTTAAAACTATGGCCATTTCAACGATGAAATGGCCATATGATCTCTAGCCCTCTCAAGCCTACCGTCCTGATTCAGTCAGTTAAGTGCCATACGTGAAACACGCTTGGGCGATCATGTCTCGAAAGAGACATAACTGACTGGGCAGAAGATTATCCCGCAGTAGGTTGCCATTGCTTTCTGCGGTAGACTGGTTGCCAACCAAGGCTATAGAACCCAATCTGTCCTGTTATTTAATCCATAACTGGAAGGAATAGACGGATTAATAACTTTCGCAAGGGTATTTGCGCGTAAGTGAATGCAATGAATTCAACGGGATTTCGAACTCGGCTCCCAGATTTCTCGTTCCAAGCCGATATCCACTGCACCACAACGCACATCCCCGTCCTGATTACACGTCTCAAAAACTTCAACTGTCTTTTCCTGATGTTAAATATAAGTTTCCTTCTCATGTCTATCCTCTCCAAAACCTTGTCATTGACCACATGTTTTGCCAATGATATTCTCAGCACCCTTCTGTCGAAGCACACTACGGTTGCTTTAAGTCTTTCCTTCGTCTTTTATGAGATTATCCAGCATTCGCTGCCATAACAAAGGACAGACAACACATAATAGTTCCGTACTCTGTTTTCTGTCTCTTAATACTCAACTCAGCTTCTTTAATGCATCCTTAGCCATGCCAATTCGCCATCAAACCTTCGTATCGCTCTTTCCATCCTCTGTTAGATCACTTTCCGGCTATATCTGTTTGAGGCTTACGGCCTATTACGTTGAATACACCGGTTCTCGCTCGATCACCGAAGTTAAGCAACGTTGAGCCTGGTCAGTACTTAGATGTGTGACCGCTTGGAAATATCGGGTGCTGTAAGCGTTTAGTGACGGATGTGCGTTGTGGTGCAGTGGATATCGGCTCGGAAAGAGAAATCGATGAACCGAGTTTGAATTCCAGTTGAATACCCGGCATTCACTTAAGCACTGGTACCCTTAGGAAAGGTATCAATCCGTCCGTTCCCTCCATTTATGAGTTAAATAACAGAGTAGGACTTGGGGACCCTGCCCTTAAAAACAAATCCCAATGAATCTTGATACTCGAAAAGAAAAAAAAATCTTACTAGACACAAAACTAATATAAAAACAACAATAAATTGTTGAAAGAAAAAGGTATTACTAGCAATAAATAAATAAAATTTAGTTGGCAATAAATGACCCGCCGAGGTTGATTTGCCACAAAAACAACCAACCAGCATCTGTTTGATTTTAGTATCACAATCTTGTAGCTTGCATTGTGGGATCCTCTTTTTACTGATAACGATGCATATATATGATATTCAGTTTTCTTGTACTTTATATTAATTCCTTTCTTTCCGCGGTCTTTAATTACTTCCAGTAGGAAGGCTTCTAGTTTCTTTTCTGTATCTGCTATCAGCACTGTATCTAGCTGAGAGTAACTGACGGAATATTAGAGTGAATAAAATGTTAACGGAGGAAAAATTACAATATTTGTTAATTATTTAACCATTACTACTTCATTAAACATTAATATATTTTTTTCTGTAAATAGTACCTTTTTTGCTAGATGGTTGAATTATTCCTACAGCCTGTAAATGACACGCTACTTTTAAGTCTACAAGCAATAACGGGGTCAATAAACATTGCTGTATCGTGGAATAAAGAGGTAAACCGAGAAATGTAGGTAAACTACTTTATTAACAGAGTGGTAGGCTCGGAGAATCTGATACGAACAGGACAGATAGAAGGAAAAAGAGACAGGAGAAAGCAACGGATAACATATTTGAAAGACCTAATCAGGTGGATGACGGAACGAGGATTGCATGGTGTAACAGGAGGAGGCGTGATCAGAGCCTCCAAGGATAGGGCAAAGCGGAAGGCCATGATCGCCTACGTCCTGAAGGGTCAAGGCACATAGAAGAAGGTACAACCAAGATGTATATACAATACTTGCAGTCTCTTGTAGTAGTAGGTGTAACTCCCGTAAGTTCGTGATAATGACAACACACCCACCTTGTGCTAAGCGCACATTGTCGTTTATACATCCAGGCGACCGGATGTCATGTGTACGATCCACGACACCACAAACATGAAATATACTTCTAAGATTTCTCTAACATTGTGCATAAGCGAACTTTGGTAACTTTTTGAATAAAATTATTTCAAAATCTATAAACAACTACTGTGTCTTTGCGTGAATTTTTATAGTTCTTTGTTGAATGAACCTGCAGCAATTGACTATTTTTGTCTGTAAATCGAATGCAGATATTCAAATCACTATAGACCTATCCGCTAGGAAAATAGGTACATCAGGCATTCTACAAATTTCTTCAGCTTATTCCCAAACTTATTAAATATCACATGACTTAGCCTAGTTAACAGGTAACATTCTGAATACATTTTTCAAATTAAAACATTTTCTATTTAGTAGCTGGTGGCAACACAATCTGTTTCCCTATCTTTGACTATTTATCAGAAGTTTTAGAATTCTCAAGACATGCGAGTAGAGAGACAAACTTGCATTCTTCTGTCACCGTTTCAATATTTCACCATCATCACTCTCTCAACAACGTGACGTGACTTTTCTACAAATATTTTCATGGCAATTGTTCTGATTAGCTTTCACATTATCCTATTCGACATCCGTCAGAGATTTGAACAATTTAGGACGACAGAAATACTTGAGGTATTATTGTGGCTGTACTAAGAATGGTAACAAAGAATGTGGTGCCTTCGTGTAAAGAATACAGTGGTATGTTTGGGTCAGCGACTGTGGCTAGCTAAGTTTAAATACAAGATAGATGAAGACCAGCCTTCACTATACCCTCATTTTGACCTTATCGCTTTTCTTGGGACTGCAACTTCATGAATTTAGGCATATTACTAGATTGGCAACTAGGTCTTACCATATTACAACTGAAGTAGCTAGATATATCTATACATTAATTTCTAATAGGTTCTTTTCTCACACTTCTCGGCTGTGGAACTCCCCATATCTTGCTTCCCCGACACATACAATCTTCGAAAATTTACGCACAATGTTAATCGCCATCTTCTCTCTTCCTGAACCCTGTTCTCATATTACCCTTTCTCCAAACTAAAATCTTCTCTCCCACTATCCCCTTGCGTCGTCGTGGCATTATCTCTTTGTTTGGGGAGAAATACGTCCCACGACTAGATTTAGTCTTAAGATCCTTCCAGGTATCTGTTGAAAGTACGAGAAGTATTCATGCATGAGTGCGGAGATTTAGAGAATCAATCGAGAGTGGGGAGGAGATCATCTTCTTTAGGTCAAACCACAGCCGATGACCTCCAGCTAGAAAGGTTCGCCTTAGTCATGAAAACGTCCCAGTTGATTTCAGCGAAGTAACTTTCTACTCTGGACGTTGACGTCTTTATCATTGTTTTGACAGAGTTTGTTTTTTTTGTTTTTTTAATGGCTAAGGTTTTTTTTAAAAATTTTTTACTCCAAGCAAGGCGGTAACGCCACTGATGTGCAGGGGACTACATAAAAGAGTTAAAGTTTTAGACAGGAAGAGAGTGAAGACAAAGACAAACCAGCTACAGGGGGTGAAAGAGAAAGAACAAGAGAAGGATGTGAACACAGGAGTAAAGACATTTACAAAGGTCGAGAGAAAGGAAAAACAAAAAGATACACGGGGTGATGCGGAAAGAGCTGGAGTTAAGTGGATAAGAGATGGGAATTGACTTTGCATTTAAATTCCTGGAGGTTGTAGTTGTCAGAAAAGCAAGTATATGGAAGGGAGTTCCACAGGTGGAAAGTGCGAGAAAAGAAGCTGATTAAGTAGAATTGTTGCCTGCATTTGGTTGATCTAACTGTAAAAGAGTGGGACCTTGTTAAAATAATAACAGTAAGCCCACTTGAAATTTCAACTGAGACAGTTTTGTGTTCACTTTGCATGAATGATCTTGGGATAAGTTGTGAAAATCCATGGTTGCTTTTGTTCTAAAGAAACATGATACAGAGAAAAATAGTTAAAAACATTTTTTTTAATCATTCCACCCCAAGCAAGGTGGTACTGCCACTGATGTGCAGGGGACTACATAAGAGAGTTAAAGTTTTAGACAGGGGGAGAGTAAAGACAAAGACAAACCAGCTACAGAGGGTGAAAGAGAAAGAACAAGAGAAGGATGAACACAGGAGTGAAGATAATTGCCAAGGTAGAGATAAAGAAAAAGAACAAGATACACGGGGTGATGTGGAAAGGGCTGGATTTAAGTAGATTATAGATGAGAATTGACTTTGCATTTAAATTCTTGGAAGTTGTAGCCGTCAGGAAAGGAAGTGTATGGAATGGAGTTCCACAGGCGGGAAGCGCGAGAAAAGAAGCTGTTGAAGTAGAATTGTCGCCTGCTATCAACTTGTCGGTTGATATAACTATAAAAGGGTGGGAGCTTGATGCCAGTCTGGTTGCCTGAGTAAATTCTTTTGGAGGTGGAGGGGGCACCAGTGACCTAAGTCCTTCGGAGCAGAAGCCATGAAAATATTTGTAGAAGAGACAGAAGGAAGACACAACCCACCGATGAAAAAGTGGCTGGTGTCGATTAATTGCTTATTTTCAACTAAAATGTAAGCTTTCCCCAAACGGTTTTTACGTCTAATTTCTCCTATTGAGAACCTGAGTCAGACTAAGCTTAGCCATGTAAATATTTATATGCCTAGAGAATTCAAACCAAACCAGTTTATCATCGTATAATAATTTAAGAACTAGATGCTTTTAACTAGATAGCAGCATCCTGACTACATTATTGACCGTTCTATGCTTACAAGACAATGAACCGACTCTCCATTGATAATCGAGAAATAGATAAACAAAATACCAAGCAGTCCAACAGATAATGTAATAAACTTGAGAATTTGATAGCTACACTGAGCTTCGTTCACTCTTGCTGACACCAGACATTAGCCAACTACATCAACAGTTTCTACTAATGAGCCTCTTGCGCCTCGTCCCAGCGACCCGAGGAGACAACATTCGAAAAATTCCTGTTAAATTATCCCATTGGTATTTTGCTGTAACTTGGCCATTGAGTTTTATAGGAGTAGCACAGACTATACGACCTTATAGGTCATCTAATTCGAGTTCAGAAGTATACGAAAACAAAAGTCAGTCAGTTAAGTGCCATACGTAATACACGCTTGGGCGATCATGTCTCGAAAGAGACATGACTGACTGGGCAGAAGATTATCCTGCAGTAGGTTGCCATTGCTTTCTGCGGTAGACTGGTTGCCAGCCAAAGCTAAAGAACCCAATCTGTCCTGTTATTTGACTCATAGCTAGAGGGGGGAAGAGAAGTAGTAATTAGTGGGGGATCGGTTTATCACTTCATAAAAACATAAAACTGGTCCCCCACTTTATGCCGGTATAAGCCTTAATCGTGATTTCAACTATTATATTCAGTCAGTCAGTTAAGTACCATACGTGATAGACGCTTGGGCAATCATATCTCGAAAGATATGACTGACTGGGCAGAAGATTATCCCGCAGTAGGATGCCATTGCTTTCTGTGGTAGACTGGTTGCCGACCAAGGCTATAGAACCCAATCTATCCTGCTATTTAACCCATAACTGGAAGGAAGAGACGGATTAGTACCTTTCCCAAGGGTATTTGCGCGTAAGTGAATACAATGGATTAAAATGTTAAAAACCTCATTTTAGAAACGTCGAACGGGGGTGGAGAAACGGTAAACGTAAAATATCAAAACAAAGATAATTTAGTAATTTCAGCTGATGCTGGTAAGAATTGAATGATTAAAAAAATAGAATTACAGAATCCCATAAGATACTAATTCAAAACTTAATAATTTTTAATTCTAAGTGTGTGCGTGTCGCAGAACTAATGAGACACAAAGTCAAGGGTAAGGCTCTTTCTTAGTATCTGTTCTAGATACGATGTTGGATGGATGATTTTGTTGAGTGGCGTATCAACCTCTATGGGTCATTTAAAGTCGAAATCACAATAATTTAAACAAAATCTTACGCCTTCAACTAAATAGATTTTAACGTTATCGTATACCTCCAACTAAATATAAAATATATTTGTCTATATTTCTGAGATGAGGTATTATTTACAGTATTTACATTATTCGGACTATTGTCCTCATCTTTGATGCCATCTGTACGAAGTTTCGGCCTTTCTACGCTCCGGCCTTCTTCAGGGTTAGAGGAAGATAGCTCATGACTTCCAAATAATGCATTACTATAAAAACGAATGGAGTTCACACACCTCAGTGATTGTAATAAAATATTCGGTTCGAAATTCCTAACACCTGAAGAAGACCGGAGCGTACAACGGCCCAAACGTCGTACAAACGGCAACAAAGATGAGGACAACAGTTCGAATAATGTAAATACTATAGAATATATTGTTGGTTATTTTTATTTACATTTTATTTTATATCTATTGTTAGCAACTTTTTATATATATAAAAACTTAATCTAATACTTTCAGTGTTTTTTCTTTGTTTGGTGGTTTACTATTTGCCCATAGCTGAGACCCCCTAACAGGTGTTACATCCCCGGATTATGGTGGACCTGGGAACAAGAGATGATCTCACTTCTCAAAACCTTCAATTTTCCGACAAGAGGCCTTGCAACCAGATGTAGTCTACCTTCATATCCAAGACTATAGAGATATGATGAAATTTTTTATAGACAGTTAGCTTATGAGAAGCATTCTGAAATTGAAGGAGTCGTCCGAACAAATACGATTTATACCGAAAATTTATTTTAAACAAATGGTGAATCATAAAATCAAACATGCACGAATCACTATTTCGATCGCTAATTTTTCCATTTAATCCAATTGTTAGTTTTATCAGTACAGACCTATAGAGCTAAGACAAGCCATACTATCTCCACGGAGTAGTCAGTTAAGTGCCATACGGAATACACGCTTTAGACGATCATGTCTCGAAAGAGACATGACTGACTGGGCAGAAGATTATCCCGCACTAAGTTGCCATTGCTTTCTGCGGTAGACTGGTTATCAGCCAAAGCTGTAGAACCCAATCTGTTCTATTATTTAACCCATAACTGGAGGGAAGAAACGGATTAATACCTTTCCCAAGGGTATTTGTTCGTAAGTGAATGCGAGAAATTCAATTGAAATTCGAACACGATTTGTCGTTCCGAGTCGATATCCACTGCACCACAAAAGATGGGTGTGAAAGTCATCTCGAAAGGCGCCGGACACGTAAGTCTCGCTTTCGTAGTGGTAATGGTCGTCGTGCGGTCCCTTCTGTGCTCCTTACCGGGCCCCGGCATGTCCTGCCTGCCTGCTATGGAGTAGAATTAACCTTATTTCCCCAGTAGTCCAAATTTAAATAGGAAGTTCTAGCAGTCCATTCCTAAAGTACTCCTACTTCGTGCAACAGAAACGTGGGAAACTTCCATGAACACTACAATCTTAACCTCTTCAACTCAAGAGTATCTTTATACTGTTATCTTCCGATTTCAATTTCTACCAACATTAATTTATATCTCACACCTCATTCATCATAAACATTTAACAGTAATCCTCAGCATTGGAAAACTCTTTACCTTTGTGTTGAGTGAACGTTAATATAAAAAATCGAAATAAAGACGCAACTCAAAATTAGAAGAAAGAAAATGTGCCTTTATAAGAAAACACTGTTGTGTATTTATTTTTGAAAGGTGTACGCATCCCCATTTATATGTCAATCCGAATTTTCCTCACGCAAGCGTTACATGAATAAACATTCGCCTCTTTTCGCAGAGTTTGACTCCTTGATGAAGAAATCATTTGTCTCCGTTCACATTTTAAATTTTTCTAAAAAAAAAAAAAAAAAAAAAAAAAAAAATGATGGACTTGGCAGGTTGCTAGGAAATTCACAAAATGTCTATCCCGCTGAGTATCTGTGAGCTATCAAGAAAAAGCGTGTCACAAATTTCTTCGATTTATCCAAAGGACAGAACTATTTTGGGAAAGATTTGACACGAATGATTAGCTAAATTTTCGAGAAATGAGAAAGCCAACAACGAATGTCCATCAAGCAACTTTTCTCCTTTATGCCTCAGCTGTATTCAGTGAAGACTTCCGATAGGAAAATCATGATAATGCATTAATTTGGGGTTTATTGCAGTAAGACGCTTTTAAGATTTCAAAGGAAACAGACGATAAAAATGTTCAGCTGAACTACGCGCTAAGACAACGGATAAGACGTGTTTTACCTCAAAATTTAATGTCAAGCTTAGGTCCTACAGACCATAGAAAGAGAATTTTTATTTTATATATAATCATATCACCCCAAGCAAGGCATCAACTGCACGACGTATATATTACCCCGACAGTAGTATCCCGAGTAATTTCAAAACTCGATCCCCATAAGGCGTGTGGAAACGATGGAATCCCGGTGATAGTCCGTAAGAGGTGTGCTCCTGAACTTTCCCCTGTCCTCTCTAAACTATTTAACTACTGCCTTTCTGCTTCCTGCTTTCCTGTATGCTGGAAGTTCTCTTCAGTCGTTCCTGTATTTAAGAATTGTGGTGAACCCTCGGACCCATCCAACTATCGCCCTATCAGTCTTCTACCGATATTCAGGAAAGTATTCGAGGCCATAATCAATGCTGAAATAGTTCATCATCTCACTGCCCACAAACTTCTCTGACAGGCAATATGGATTCCGCTTTGCCAGGTCCACGGCCGACCTGCTAACAACCGTAACGGAGTACATGCTACAGGCCCTTGATGAGTCTGACGAGGCTCGCGCGGTTGCTCTAGACATCTCCAAGGCTTTCGACAGGGTTTGGCACTCTGGCCTCCTATGCAAACTACGGGGTTACGGTATTACCGGTCGCCTGCTTGACCTAATCCAATCTTACTTAAATAACCGCAAAATGAAGGTCGTTTTTGAATGGGCGTGCCTCTTCGTCCTACAGCACGAATACTGGTGTTCCACAGGGCTCTATCCTAGGCCCGACGCTCTTTATTTTCATCAACGACCTCCCAGATGAGATCAAGTCCCAAGTAGGCATCTACGCAGATGACACTACAATATACTCCCGCACCAGTAAGAAACCTGTCGTGGCGGACAGACATAATCTCGCTGCTGACCTTGAACGGTATCTACACTCTGTAATGAACTGGGGCAAGAAGTGGCTTGTCAACTTCAATTCGTCTAAGACCAAGCTGTTGTCTGTCAACCATTACAGGCAACCTCTCCTGCCTCCCATAAGCATGGACCAAGCGATTCTCCCGGAGAGCAATACACTACGCCTCCTCGGCCTTACCCTGTCCTCAGACCTCAAATGGAACCACTATATTGAATCCATAGCAAAATCTACTGCTAAGAAAGTTGGGTCACTATGTCGATCCAGGATGTTTTTTCCGCCTGAATCCATCCGGCATATATACAAGTCAACCATCCGTCCGTGCATTGAGTACTGCTGCCATTTATGGTCAGGCGCCCCTGCCATTCTCCTCAGTGTTCCTGACAGGCTCCAAAGGAGAGTCTGTAATGTGATAGGTACTGATCTGGCGGCTCGACTGCAGCCACTTCCTCGCCGTCGAAATGTGGCCTCCCTTTGTCTGTTCTATAAATACTTTCATGTCACTGGTGCCTCCTCAACAGGTGTTTACTCGTGCAACCAGACTGGCAGCTGGGTCCCACCCATTCACAGTCAGGTTAGCCAAATGCAGACGACAATTTTACTCCTGCAGCTTCTTCTCTCGCACTTCCCGCCTGTGGAACTCGCTCCCATATTCTTGCTTTCCTGACGGCTACAACCTCCAGAAATTTAAATGCAAAGTCAATACTCATCTATTAACCACTGGATTCTAGCTCTCTCCCCTCCCCTGTATAACCTTCCCTTTCTCTCCACCTATGTATCTGTCCTCGCACCTGCTTTCTCAGCTTTCTATTGCTTCTTTCTAACTAGTTTGTACTCCTCACTCTTTTCTAATTAATCTTTTTGCAGTTATGTAGCCCCCTGCACATCAGTGGCATTTCCGCCTTGCTCGGGGTGAAATGGTTAAAAAAAAATTCCTCTCGCTGTTTTGCAGGGGGTTACATAGGAGGAAAGTTATGAGAAAGAGTGACATGTTATAGGGATGTCAAAGTGGGTAAGAGATGGATGAGAATACTGGTGAGAGTGGATTATCGCCCCAAGCAAGGCAGTTTACTGCCACTGTTTTGCAGGGGGTTACATAGGAGAAAATTTATGAGAAAGAGTGACAGGTTATAGGGAGTGTCAGGAAGTGGGTAAGAGAAGGATGAGAATACTGATGAGAGTGGATTATCGCCCCAAGCAAGGCAGTTTACTGCCACTGTTTTGCAGGGGGTTACATAGAAGGAAAGTTATGAGAAAAAGCGACAGGTTATAGGGGGTGTCAGGAAGCGGGTAAGAGAAGGGTTAACATACTGATGAAAGTGGAGTGGACGGGGAAAGGAGCATGAGAGAGAGGATGCAGGTTAGTGAGATAGGAGATGATTGTTGACTTTACATTTAAATTCTTATAGCTGTAGGAAAAAATTGAAGGCAAAAAGCTAAAATTCAAGCTCTCGAAATCAAAGTATGAAAATGTCTTGAATAAGAGATGGCAATGGTTATCGGTTTCTACAAATACGGATATTTTTTTCAAGCAAAGAGGATACAGGACGATTATAGTTTATAAGATTTACTGTGGTGTTATCGATTCATGAAATGCAAATGCCTAGGAGAACCAAAACGGGATCAAGGAAAAACTGGCGCTTCTCTCAGGTGAGTATTTCGTTGAAGAATTTATGAAAAAAAAAGTGATATAAGTATTAAGTCAGTTAAGTAACGTGGTATCATTAGCTCAGTGCATGTGACCGACGATAATATTCACTCTGGTCATATTGGATCCAATGATAAAATGTCCGATTCTATTCCAAGCGATAATCTAAGTCAAAAGGATATTGTAAGCATAAATAAAAATAAATTACCATTCTTTGGCTTATATTGAGTTTCCGAAATCATATTATTATTTACACACACATACATATATATATATAATTTACTTATTCTGCTCTGCTTACGTATTGAGCGCTTTTTTGTTATTGATTACTCATCTCGGGTTTTTTCTTTGGGCTACGTACTGGCTCGGTCCAAATCACTTTGGCTGATGTTCATGTGCTTAGCTCTTTCTTTTTTTACAACTACTTTTTCCTTCCGCGTATATACGCGGAGGGTTTTTCGAAACGAGTATAGTGATAAGTTTGCATATATAACGGTACTGATGAGCTGTGATACAGCGAAACAGATCTGTCTGCGGATGACTATGCTCTCACACTGTCTACCATTCTGGAAGAATGGTAGACTTCGAAAAACAGTAGCTACTCTAGCATTTACGCATTGTTCATTCGGTAATGAATTAGAAAACTCAGCTTTTGGCGTGTTTATACATAATATATCACACGCTAAAAGTTTACCTCTTTCTACCGAGCGCCCATAGTTGAGAGGTAGAATCGCCGACTGACGTCAATTCGGTCGTGTTTCAATCCTGGGTACAAAGCATGTCTAACCGTGATGGCGAACTGTGATACATCGAAACAGATCTGTCTGCGGATGACTATATATATATATATATACACACACACACACATCTCAACAATTAAATGGTTCGGCTTTCTCTTTTCTAATCTTCTCACTTTGTTTTTGTTTTGTTTGTTTGTTTTCAATTGGAGTAGATAGATCTATCTATCGCCCGGTTCACACTCCACCCACGTCTATTGAACAGGTTAAGAGGCTCATCCCCCGTTCCCTGTTAAGGAACTGGTTTCCGGATTTCTCTTTTCAAATCTTCTCACCATTACGTAGCCCCCTGCACATCAGTGGCGTTACGATTTAAAAAAAAAAAAAAAGTTCAAAATATTACGAACTGTTTCATCAGACCCGAAAAAAGAGTTTCTAATAATTTTAATTAGTTATATTTCGGGTCTAATGAAGCAGTGTGTAATTTTTTAAACGGTTATATATCCAGAATTTATTCCGGCAGTTGAAAAATTTACGAATTGCTTCATCAGAGCCGAAAAATACAAATAGTTATTGAAACTGTTAGAAACTGTTTTTTTTATTTGGGTCTATGTGCGTTGTGGTACATTGGATATCGGCTCGGAACGAGAAATCGGGGAGCCGAGTTCGAATTCCATCCGAATTCATTGCATTCACTTATGCGCAAATACCCTTGGGAAAGGTATTAATCCGTCTATTCCTTCCAGTTATGGGTTAAATAACAGGACAGATTGGGTTCTATAGCCTTGGTCGGCAACCAGTCTACCACAGAAAGCAATGGCATCCTACTGCGGGATAATCTTCTGCCCAGTCAGTCATGTCTTTCGAGATATGATTGCCCAAGCGTCTATCACGTATGGCACTTAACTAACTGACTGATACGGTCAGTGTTAGACTCACTGAACTGACATGGTGTGAACGATTTCCATTTTTCTCTTGGATTAGGTCATTTGTAGTATTTATCAATTTTCGGGGAGTATGATGGAATTTGTTTGACCTTGAAAAATAGTACGTCATCCGTGACTGCATCATAATTTATCATGCCCAGACACTATTGTCTTGGCTCTCAGTTGTCCTATGGCCATTGTTTGCGATCGACGTTACTCCAGGGCAGCGTACGAACGTTGTAACGCTGCACGAACACACTGGCAAGCCTTAAAATGAGATCGTAGAGATTATGGCGTCGGTCTTTCAACTGTCAATCGGTGCATCAAGGCAAAAAAAAAACTGCATCTATCAGTTTAAAATGCAAAGAGAAATATGGTCGAAGAGAAAAACGAAGCAAAGAGACGTATACGTGATCAGGGAAAGTATGAAAGATCATAGGAAGATATACGTTTTGATTATAGGGTAGGTAGGGATGGAATGAAATTCCGTATCAAAAGAAACACTATTTTTAAAAAGTGTTCAATACAAAGAGTGCATAATATTTATTTAGAATTTGTCCCCTCCATTCTCTTGCTCCCTTTTTTTTAACCATATCACCCCAAGCAAGGCGGTAACGCCACTGATGCGCAGGGAGCTACGTAAGAGTAAGAAGATTGGAAAAGAGAAAACCGGAAACCACATCCTAAACAGGGAACAAGGGATGAGCCTCTACACCTGTTCAATAGACGTGGGTGGAGTGTGAACCGGTCGATAATTTAGTCTATCTACTCCAATTGAAAAAAAAAAAAGAGTAAAAGAATGGAAAAGAGTAAAAGATTGGAAAGAGAAAACCGGAAACCACATCCTAGACAGGGAACAAGGGATGCCTAAATGGTTTGTTCTCTTTACTCTCTTCTATTTAGTGCTTTTGCTCTTATGTAGCCCCCTGCACATCAGTGGCATTAGCGCCTTGCTCGGGGTTATATGATTAAAATATATATATATATATATATATATATATATATATATATAAGAAGGAACGGGCCCACTCGTGACACATAATAACTGTCAATCGGGGAATCAAGGCAAAAAACAAAAAAAATGTTACGCATGAGTTTCTCTTATGTACGAAATTTAACAATTATTCTGAGGCAAAGGGAGTACATTACTACAATTCTCTCAATGTTTAGTACATTTTGCATATGAAATTTGCCCAGATATCATTAAAACATTCGCAAATAAAATTAAAATAACCCGATGAAAATGATATTACTATTACTTCAGCGCTTGGAAACATTACTTTTGTGAAATATTTAAATAATGTAACTATTCTTGTTAATTTGTTGTTCCTATCAATTTAATCTTATTTTGACATTTAAAACAGAATCAATGTTATATCTACTGCTGATAACGATACACAAGTCTACTGAAATTTCTAGAACACATCACGAGAACAGAAGGTTTGGAAAATTTAACATTCTCATAGCATTAAAGGCAGGAGTGCCGAAGAAAACTGTTTAAATCTACAAAGATTAGGGATTTGTCAGTGTCATTGGCAGCTTCACTCTGAAGGCAGTTGGGCTGGCTTTTTTTTTCTAGAAGTTTCATGGAACGTGGATAATTTTCTGTAGTAGGTTTCCAATCAAGGCTATAGAACCTAGTCTGCCCTGATGGCAGGGGAGAAATGGCCTCTCACCTTTCCCAAGGGTATAAGCACGTAAGTGAATGTAATGAACTCGACTGGAATTCGAACTCGGCTCTCCGATTCATTAGTCCGAGCCGCTATCCATTAATCAACCACCTAATACGAATACCATGATTGCTTGATGTCCTGAATATCGCATATAAGAATAACTAATTGGTTGATTTCCAGGTGGAATAAAAAAAATTGTATAACCTTTGTTATTCGGGGTTTTCCCGTATCGGTCTCTACATTCCTCCCGTAGATGGTGAGTTACGTACACTAGAATATTTGTTTAAGTCCAGACTGTTTATTTTCTAAAAATAAATAAATAAATAAAAAACTGCCTCATTATTTTTCTGATAATTTTAACGCGGATTTGTCGAGCGGATATAAGAACTTAAACTTAAATAATTGCTGCCAATCCTAAGAAAATTCTAACAACTTCCAAAAATTGTAATGATATTAAATAAAATGTTGATCAATTTAGCATTCAACGCTCCAATGAATTGGAAGTCATTAAATCGCAAGATCGATTTTCAGTCAAACATTACTTAATTATCCGAATAATAAGACACTTCCCCTGCTCACTTATTCATTAAAAATAAAATAAAAAATAAAATAAAAAATAAAAAAAACCTTTGTGTATGATAGTTTTTTTTTATCTTACATGGACATGAGCTGCCCAAGATTCACTTTCCACTCTCGATGGACTTCAAAAGCATCTCCGCGTTCTTTTAGAAAAAGAATTTTCCACTCTACAGCCGTGTTCTCACAGACTAGACATTGCAAATGTAATTCCTACAGAGAGTGTTCAGATGAGCTCCACTCTTGAGTACCACCTGTTTTAACGTTCATGGCCATGCACGTTGTAGCCAACAACCCTTGTTCCTTTCATATTCCTCGACGAATTTTAAGTTTCACACAAACAGCTTATTGCTACAGATACCTTGTGGAACCGACTTCCAACGATCACAACAATCTTAACCCGTTCAAGTCTAGAGTTAACCGTTATTTTCCATACATATCTGCATAAGCAGTAGCTCTTAATTGCTTGGCACATTTTTGTGTCGGATAGGGACTCAAATCATTTCTCAGTTGCGTCTCTGTCCTCGAAGACAAAGTGCGGATCAGTTGTAGCTCCGTCCGCGAGGTCAGGGTTGCAAATGAGAAAAATTACACTGAAAGATGCCCGGTCCCGGGGAACAGTATCCCCCGGCCGAGACACCCTATTACAGCAGAAGGGTGGATCAGGTGTTCTTCACCGGGTCCAGCTCAACCGGCGGTTGAGGGGCCTGAGGTATTTTTGTCCCTGTGCCCGTCCATACGCGGTCGGGTTCTCACCTAAAAAAGACCTTGTGTCACATCTCGCTCTAGTGGGAGAGCAGGGTAAATATCCTTACTATGTCTCGATTGGCTCAGGTAACCTTTACAAGGTAAATACCACTGCAAAACACTATCTCAAACCAAACCTAGCTAGTCTCCCTATTCTATCGCTATTAAAATGGCGGTTGTTCAAAAGGTTTACATCAGTATCTCCAGCTAAAGCATGTACATCGTTAAGCTGTGCCTATTTTTCCAGTGTTCCTTTGAAAATGAGTAGGTCTATTCACTCAGAGAGCGGCTTCCACAAACCATTATTTCGTGAAAGAAAAAATCCCGAGAGGATTCTACCCCGGTCACTACGATATTAACCTCTTCAACTGATACCTATCCTAAATGTATTCATAACTAGCAGCATAGCCCGGCGTTGCTCGGGTGTAATAAAAGCTTTAAAACTAATCCATGGTCCTAGAGCTCAGACTCAACCTAAAAAATATTTGTGTGAAATTTGGTGAAAATCGGATAAAAATTGTGGATTTGTATAAAGGACATACAGGCAGATAAACAGACACACACAAACATCTTACCTTTTATATATACATATTATCGATTTTCTGCACTATTGTAAGAACTGCAATCTTGAAACTTCTGAATATTATTTCTTGTCTTTGTCTATGAGTGTATCAAATTTGATTAAAATCGGACTACTCCTTCTATGACCCGATTTTTCGATTATCGATTTTCGATATTTATCGGGGGGTACCTCGACACAAAACCTAGCTAAGAACATTCGCAGACGCTTATAGTACAACTGTGTAAATTTTCCAGAAAAATTTTCCAGCCGTTTCGGAGTCTATAGGTAGCGGACACACACACAAAGTTTCATTTATAAATAAGTTTAGACATGCATTTCTGACTTTACCTTATTACAATAATCTTAAACTACCTTGTGTGCCTCTTGGGCCTTATATGGATTAAACCAAATAAAATAATCTAGATTAAGATCTGTTTAATAACAATAAGATTGTATTTTTCATAATCTATTGCAAACAGATTATTAACATCTAGAAATTTTATCTTAGAGAGATTACAGGATTTATTAATTCTCTGACATTTTTATCGGATGAATGACTTAATCTTGCGTTCCTCAGACCGCCTTCTTGTCTATAGCGATGTTTTCTTGCAATCGATAATGCCAAATTCTCTTTCTTCAGCCTTAACATTGTTCAGAAGCGTTTATCTGGTGACAAATTATTTTTGTACCCTAGAAGCCATTTCCCACCGATAAAAATTTTCAAGCCTATTGCTACACTATCACCATTTCCATAGGAAATGTTCTGATGGACTACATAGTTTCACCAGTTCAGCGCTTCACATCTAAAACCTGCCTTGCTGTGTAGAATGGGATGAACCATCTTCATTCCTTTCATATTTCATTGATAAGTTCCATGTGAAATCCGCTCGAAAAGACTCCTGAGAGGATGCTTTCTTGATCACATAAATCCCTCTTCAGATTGAGTTTCAATCATTATATATTCTACATAATCTACAATACTTATACCCATGTAACAACAAGGTTTTATATTAGGTGGAAAATAGAGTAAAAAGAGGTACGTTTGTCATTTAGGAATAAAGTGTCGCTGCCGACGCTTGGTTTTGAACTCAGATCACCAGAGGGCAAACACAGTTTAACTCGTCTTGAAGTAATTAAAAGTAATGTGCTGAAATCACGTGACGTGTAAAAACAAATTATATATATATATATATATATATATATATATATATATATAAGCATTCGGAATTAGCGCTACTCTGACATTGCCGGACACGTCTATCGAGTAGAGATGAACCCAGTCGAGATTCCACCGAAGAGGAAAGTTTCATCTGGGGACAACTAGACGAAATTTTTTTGCCCGTTCGATATGGCTCGGATTATCCACACGATAAAGGCTTTGTGCGACATTTTGCCTCGTTGTGGAGTCAGCTAAATATCATCAGCGTTGAGAAGAATAAGTGTCTGACACAGTTTTGTTCAAAGGCGTTATTATTGTATCTGAATTTACAGAGTCATTTTACAAAAGTGAAATCACAAAAACGTTAATAAATGACATGTTACTACCACAATAGTAAACATTCTTTTAATGACATAGAAAATGTCAGCTGCATTCTCAAATAAACTATCAACCTATGTTGATTCCAAGAATCTAAGTGAAAAATATTTTTAAAATCTCCCAACCTTGTCATATATATATATATATATATATATATATCCTGGAGCTCAGACCTTTTGGACGTTGGCACGAAAGATTAAAAACCAATAGTTGTTTCCAGTTAAAGTGAAACCTTAAACTGAAAGAAAAATGAATGGATGTAAGTCAAATTTTGATTTCCTGGTATCGATATCAAATAAGTTTTTCGTCATAAACTGAATTTTGAAGGCTAAATAATTGTTCTGAGTAAATGACATCATAGCTGAGACTAAGAACTACAATTATACCTACTTAGAGTCAACCCGAAGCAAAAACTAAAATAAAAGGGCTGAAAAAATACAGACATACAGGCAGATAGACACACACACACACACACACAAATCTTAATTTATATATATAGACATTATCGATTTTCTACACTATTGTAAGAATTGCAACCTTGAAACTTCTGAATATCGTTTCTTATGTCTTTGTCTATGAGTGTATCAAATTTGATTAAAATCGGACCACTCTTTCTATAACCCGATTATTTCTATTATCGATTTTCGATATTTATCGAGTACCTCGACACAAAACCCAGCTAAGAACACTCGCAAACGCTTATAGTACAACTGTGTAAATTTTCAATAAAATCGGTTCAGCCGTTTCGGAGTCTATAGGTAACGGAGACACACACACAAAGTTCCATTTATAAATGTTTATATATATGTGTGTGTGTGTGTGTGTGTGTGTGTGTGTGAATATAGCAGACCGATGAAAGACCCTTGAGAAAAAACAACTACAATAATAATTCTGATAATACTAATCGTATTGGTTGTATATCATTAGGTCTTTAGCATATTAGTCAGTCAGTTTGTTAAGTTGTTTTCTACAGTAGACTGGTTGCCAGCCAAGGCTATAGAACCCTATTTCTTCTATTATTTAACCCATAACTGGAGGAACGATATGGATTAATACCTTTCCTAAGGGTATTTGCGAGTCGATATCCACAACGAATATTCAAGCATGATTAGAGAATATGTTAAAAATCATACTCAATGAATAGTTTCCACAAAAAGCCATCCACAAACATTCTAAAATCCTTATCGTAGCAAGCAACTTGTCAAAAAGCTGCTCGATTATTCTACATAATCCCATTCAACCTCTAATTTGGGTTGCTTTTAAACCTTTTATTGGGTCAAAAATACAGTAAGAAACATCTTCACCGGTTTCTTTTCAGTTTCTCCTATCACGTTGAATACACCGGCTCTCGCTCGATCACCGAAGTTAAGCAACGTTGAGCCTGGTCAGTACTTAAATGGGTGACCGCTTGGGAATACCAGGTGCTGTAGTGACGTTTAGTGACGGGTGTGCGTTGTGGTGCAGTGGATATTGGCTCGGAAAGAGAAATCGGTGAGCCGAGTTCGAAATCCAGTTGACTATCCTGCATTCACTTAAGCACTGGTACCCTTGGAAAAGGTATTAATCCATCCCTTCCCTCAAGTTATGGGTTAAATAACAAGGGTAGGACTTGGGGACCCTGCACGTAAAACCAAATCCCAATGAATCTTGATACTCGAAAAGAAAAATATATTACTAGACACAAAAACTTATATAAAAACAACAATAAATTGTTTAAAGAAAAAGGTATTACCAGCAATAAATAAATAAAATTTAGTTGGCAATAAATGACCCGTCGAGGTTGATATGCCATAAAAACAAACCAGCCATCCAACAACACATTCTATTAAATATTCAGATTGTTTCTCCAACCCTTTAAACTGCGAGTATTCTAGGAAAATGTGTTTCAAAAGTAATCATTACTAGAAATAAAAATAAATTCAGCCACCCTCATCAATTTGAAATTCAATTAGATTATACGGCTGTTATCTTCGCGCTGGCTATCGAATAAATTAAAAACTGAAAATTAGCTTTCTTAATCTATCAGAATTAACCTAAGAGATTAAAAATATAGTGGGATATCAAGAACCCAGCATCCGCCAAAAATAAAATAAAATACAAATAACACCGATATCAGAAACACGTTATATTATACAAGCTAACAAAAAAAAGTTCTGTCCGTTTTTTAAGGTAAACAAGAAAACGTTTCACAGTATGTGTAACTTATATTTAGTCTCCAAAGTAATCGCCATCGGCATCCAGCACCTTCTTCCAACGTGTCTCCAGCTGTTCAATGCCCTTGTGGTAGAACACAAGGAGAGGGGTTGTCGCAAAGAAGTCCGTGAGGATTTTGCGCAAGTCTGCTTCATTGGTGAAGGATTTACCACAAAGGTGATTATCCAGGGAGTGAAAGAGGTGGTAATCGGATGGCTCAAGGTTAGATGAATAAGGTGGATGGCACAAAGTTTCCCACCCAAGTTTCTGTATGGTATCCCTGACCACTCGCGCGGCATGCGGTCTAGCGTTGTCATGGAGGAAAATTCACCAATGCTGGCTCCTTCTGGCACAATGCCCGTTGCACATGTTTCAATTACTGCGAGAATAGATCTCCAGTGACCGTTTAGTCCGTTGGTAGCAGTTCATAATGAACTACTTGACGACCTGTCCACCAGACAAAAAAGCATAATCTTGCGTGGGTGCATAGGCGGTCTTGCGGTGTGAGGAACAGCATCCTGAGGAACAAACAAAGTCTGGAACGCTTGAGAGTTTTGTACAGAACCCAATTTTCATCACTGGTAAGCACTCGATTGAATAAGGATGCGGTACGGTGGCGAGAAAGCAACGATACGCAGGCTGCCACTCGTTGTCCCTTGTGAATCTTCAACAGCGTTTGCGGAACCCACTTGCTCAGTTTGTACGTCTTACCTAGGAGGTGCAGGTGAAGTTTGTTTCATCGGAAACGTTGAACTATCTAACAAGTTCATCACACGTTAGACTACTGTCCTCTTCAATGGCCGCTTTCAGGACTCCGTCATTCAAGACCTGTGGTCGTTCACTGCGAGGCTCATCAACGACTTGAATTTTCGAAACCAACGCCTTGCAGTACGTTCATACACAGCACTATACCCAAACGCTTGACATATGCGGCGACTTGATGCAGCTGCTGGTAAGCCCACTTTGAAGTCGTAAGGCAAACAGCCCCGAACGAGATCCCTAGACATTCCCTTCCTTCTCAAAGCTGTCCGGCTTATAACTGATGGCCGGGTACGGTGCGCGTGTTTTTTATAAGGTCTGATGTTTCTACTTTCGGCTGTCAGAATTTGAAAACAATTTCTACAGGCATTTTGTATATATTTCAACTTCATTCAATGACTAATCAAAAAACGGACATAACTTTTTTTGGCTACCTTGTATTTTGCATCTGATTAGGATTATGTTTTCTCTTTGCGCAAAATATACACAATAGCAGGTTTTATTTGTATATCAAAGTCTGCAAAAACTACCTTGGTGCATATGATAATTATCTACCACCCACACCCGAAAAAATGTATTCATGCACAAAATACATGAAATATGGTACAAGGTCAAAAGGGGGGTAGGCAGAAGGTGTTTTTTCCGTAACTACCCTATACCTAGCTAATCGCATTCACGACCCAATCACCCATTACAATTTCTTCATACACCACAAGAATCCATCCATCACCTCCTAATCCTTCACGCACCACAATACCACACATTTACAAGGGGCAACTTTAAAAGGGGGAAACACAACCCATGACATAAAAATTTGCTTCTATATACAATAATACAAAAATATATTTAAAAGATTCAATGATAATAAAATGAAAAAGGAAGGGGGATTAAATACTCTCCCACCTCGAGAAAAAAAAAAAAACATACACACGTACACAGAGTCTCATTTATTTGTGGGTATGCAAAATAAATACCCACATTAAAAATAAGTAGGAGGGTGGATCGGAATATCTGTGGCAAAGACTGACGAACTCAGCAAATGCTTTTCTCGAGACGCCTGATTTTTCGAATCTCTGCTTATGCAAAATCACATACAAAAGATTAATCGTCTGCCTAATTCTTTCACATCTGATCACTAATCATAAGCGACCTAACACAATCAGATATACTGAATCTGCGGCAAAGAAAAGAGAAGGTATAGGATCAAAGTGATAAAAACAATTAGAATGAAGATTATATATATATATATATATATATATATATATATATATATATATATATGCACATAATCTTAACGTTATTTTTATTCGTAACAAACGTATATTGTTTAAAACGGATAATGACTATCGTATAGAAAAGATTGTCGGCAGTCGGATTTCATAGTTTCACTGGGATGGATTATTTCGATGCGGTCTCATTTCAAGCCTGAATGTGTCGTAATCATGGTGTCTTTTTCCGTCTTGAACTTGGTAAACTTGATCATTAAAGAGAAATAGAGAATATACGCAGTCTGCCGAGAATAACGTCTTCCCAATCATCAAGACAAAAACTATATCCCATTGGTTAATTCCAGAATATATTTCAAGAATATTACATCTCTCCAATCCCGGGGACAATATGGTTATCAGACGAAACCGATTGCTTCTCCTCAACCAAACAGAAATTCTCTCCATCCGCACAAAAAAAATTCTCTCCATCCGCACAAATTTATAAGGTTTTCATCACAAGTGTGTAAATTTGGAACTGAAGCTGATTTGGTTCATTTTGCACAAGTAAATTAAAAAAGGCATGAACTCTTTTACTCTTAGCTTGTCCATATCGCCAGCTATCCTAACCATATCCACAATGAGAACGTGTCAGTGTTTGGTGAATTCCTTTGTTCCTCGGACCGAACAGAGGAAGCATCGCTCAAAATCATCAGCCTCCTTATAAAAACGTGAAATGTTTAAAATGTATGTATGTATATATATATATATATATAATCCTTTCAAATATTTTTGCTGTCATTTTCGACACCAGAGGGACACTCGTTAATATTTCTGAAAAAACTCTTGATTAGAAAAATGCATGTATAAATTATTTTATTTTTCATCTATCAAATACCTGGTGTCTGTCACATATGGTTCGTACAATTGTTTATTCTATTAAATTGAGATGAGCTCTGTGTAAGGCTGCAATAGCCGTAGATATACTAAACTCATGGACTAATCTGTTTGACTAATTCGCCACTAGCTTGACGTATATACCATGGCCTAGCGTAGTCGTGTACAGTTTAAAGCAGCAACATTTAATTTCTCTGCTTCGTTTCATAGGTAATTAATAATATACAGGTGGGTTGAATTTCGTAGATTATCTCACAACGAGGCTTTATCAAGAGAAATTCGACAAAGCTGAAAATTACTTACCTTTCAGGTAACATCACGACATTTGTATTTTCAATTTGAAAAAGCTTTTTCAAAAATCCAGAGATAAATTGTACTTACCTGTAAAGGAAAAAAAGCAAACTTTAAATCATAAGCATTTATTTAAATTACAAATTTCAACAAAATTTAAAACGTTTTATATCACTGTATATTTGTTTTTATTAAATGTCAAATATTGATATCTCATATAAGGTCATTTTTTGGCTCGTAACAATTCATATATGGTACAAATCAATAATACATCTATGAGGAAATGAGGTGTTGCTATTTTTCTATGGATGCGAGGCTGTGATAATCTGTGGTGTCATATAGGAATGTGTCACTGCTGACACTTGTGTTTGAACATTGATCGCCAGTGAGTAAACATAACTGACATCGTCCTCAAGTAAAATGAAATAGAACAACAGTATGGCTGACCACTCGTATCCAGGGATGCCTGTCTAGTAGGACGGCTAGCTACACCCAGTTGCAGACACCTACTCTGGCACATTTGCCTTTGTTTAACACCCACAGAGTCCAACTGTGTTTTATACTGCAACTATGCTGAGCAAACTTTAGTTTTAGTTTCTGGGGGAGTGGACGTTAACTAGCGTGTTGAACATTCTGAAAAATGATAGGACGCTCAAAACCTCGGTTACGATGACTTGTGACATTGTGCCAACAAAACCAACGGCGGCTCTCAAAGTGTAATAATAGTCAATAAATTAAAAGAGGTTTAAAGATTTTATCAACTTCAAAGCCAATCGAGCCTTTTCTTAGCATAGAAAGGTGATAAAGAAGGTATATACATAAAAGAAACAAAGCAAAAAAACAATCTGTGTACAAAACATTGTATTAATTATACAAAAATATAATACTGGTGGTGCAGTAGATATCGGCTCGAAACGACAAATCGGAGAACCGAGTTCGAATTTCAGTTGAATTCGTTGCATTTACTTACGCACCAATAACGTTCGGATAGATATGAATCCGTTTCTTCTAACTATAGGATAAATAACACGACAGATTGGGTTCTATAGCCTTGGTTGGCAACCAGTCTACCGCAGAAAGTAATGGCAACTTACTGTAGGAAATATTTCTGCCCAGTCAGTCACGTCTTTTCGAGAAATGATCGCCAAGCTTGTATCACGTATGACACTCCCTGAAACTCCCTGTAGTGATTATATATTTGTACTTTACTGAAATTTCCTGTATTGATTATATCTTTGTAAAGCATTGTTCAATAAGTAATTCTGACTATAGACAATTACCTTTTCCAAAATATTTCTACCTATATGCTTTGTAACACTTTGTTATAATAATGATCCTTATGCTTATCGACAGAAAAATGGTTAGCAGTGCAACTACACGGTACATATAACTATTTTATTTACCTTGTAAGGTTTACATTTATCTCTAACAACTGACATTTCCTATAAATTATCAAATACAATGTTCGACACAAATTAACAATACTTACAAATTTAGTTGTTCAATTATTAATTTTTCCAGCTACTAATCAGAACTGCTGGTTAGCAAAGGAAATAATCTTCTTCTATGTGCCCTGTCCTTTTATGACGTAGGCGATCATGACCTACGTCTCCCTATTCCTGGTGGCTCTTAGCCACTTTCTCCTGTAACATCAAGCAACCCCCGTCCTGTCTTCAACCTGCTCAGGCCCTTCAAATGTTAGCCGCTGCTTTCCTCTGTCTCTTTTTCTCTCTATCTGGCTTGTTAGTATCAGGTTCTCCAAGCCATCCATCCTCATTGCATGTCCCAGGAACTTCAGTTGTCTCTCCCTGATGCTCAATATTAATTTCCTTTTCGTTCCCATTCTTTCCAACACCCCATCATTGCTGACATGCTCGGCCCATGATATCTGCATCAGCCTTCTGTGGAACCACATTTCATTTTTTTTTTATTTCACCCCGAGCAAGGCGGAAACGCCACTGATGTGCAGGGGGCTACATAAATGTAAAAAGATTAATTAGAAAAGAGTGAGGAGTACAAACTAGTTAGAAAGGAACAACAGAAAGCTGAGAAAGCAGGTGCGATGACAGATACATAGGTGGAGAGAAAGGGAAGGTTATACAGGGGAGGGGAGAGAACTAGAGTCCAGTGGTTAGTAGATGAGTATTGACTTTGCATTTAAATTTCTGGAGGTTGTAGCCGTCAGGAAAGCAAGAATACGGGAGCGAGTTCCACAGGCAGGAAGTGCGAGAGAGGAAGCTGCAGTAGTAGAATTGTTGTCTGCAGGAGTAGAATTGTCGTCTGCAGTAGTAGAATTGTCGTCTGCATTTGGCTTTTTTCCCCTCATCTTTGATGATATTGTCCAGCATTCGTTTCCATATTGAAGAACTAACACCACATAGCAATCTAGCACTCTCTTCTTTGTTCCTAGCGAGTGAATTCGTAGAAAACTAGAAAAAAAAGAACTGAAACATGTTCATATAGAATATTCAATTGTAGTCAGTACGATTATTGCTTGTTTTCTGTCTATTATAAGAATAAGTTTATGCACGGTTATCGTTGAAGGAACGTTACCAGATATTTGTTTAATCGTGACATCACGAGTTGCGTAAAGTCGAAAAGAGCTAATTTATAAATCAACCTTGAATAGGATTCAATCCCCAGCTCGTGCTGTAATCTAGTATCAGAGTACGTCAATAAATTTGCTTGTTTTAAATAAAATGCACGCGAATAAAATTCAATGAAAATATTCTCTTTCCTCGTTCAAACTGACTCTGCAAACGCCAAAGGCAAAATGATCCTTATTGATTATTACATTTTCCACTAAAAGTTCCGGGGAAAAAATATGTACTTCTGTTCAAGTTCACGCTGCTTAAGATAGAACGTTATTGAAATAAAAATTGTTTTTGTTAAATGGCGAAGGTTTCCGGTCTGACGTTAACAAACGCTCCTAACCCTTTACAATCTTTTGTTTTTCTTCTTTTTTTTTTTCAGTCATATTCCTCCAAAACGTGAGCTATCATGACTTCAGATTGCTTTCTTTATTATCTGAACGGCTATGCATTCTTGGGACAGAGTGTTCTTTTTTTTCTCTTACCTTTTCTATTGTTTGGAATCCGAAGTATTCTTTCTCTTAGACTAGTTGCTAACCACGATTAGAGAGTCAATACGACACTAATGCTTAACCCACAGTCGAGGTAAGGGAAAGAGAAATAAAACCATGCCTTTTTCCCAAAACTGTCCCGGAGTGTGAGTGATTATATATATATATATATATATATATATATATATATAAAGTAGCTCAACTAAAAACAAAAAAAAACATAGTATGAAGAAACAAGGCTTCGAACTTAATAAAAACCAGCTTTTACCATCAAAATGTTTGTTATTATTAAGAGGAAAGATCAAAGTATTTTTTAATTATTAAAAAATTTCTTTTTAACCTGTTAAAACTTTGGTAAAAAAAAATTCTTGATTTTTGTTAGCAGTTAACCAAATCTTTGAGATTTTACAATGGAAAATTTAATATTACGGAACTCAGTTTTTTTTTTCAGTGAAAAAATACAATTTGAAAATTCTTGCAAAAATCAAATAATTGTCGGATTTCAATAAAGCTTTCAGCACATCTTCATGATTAAATGAAATTATTTTTCAAATTATTAGTTAAAAAAAAGTTTTGGTAAAGACTTTTTTTTTTACATCTGTTATCCGCCTCTAGGTAAATTCATGAAATTTTAAAGAATTAAATTTTGTCGTCAAAATTTGTTTTATTAGTTAAATGTAGTACTCATTAGAAAATGTAAATTATTTTTTCTTTTTCAACCATTACGGCCTTTTTCTGAAAATCTGGTCTTAATAGTAAAATTAAAATGCAATAAAATTATGTCATTAGACAAGTTTTTAATTGTTTTTATAAATATATATTATAGACATTATAGTCTGAAGAAAATTATATTGATTATTAATGAAATTTTAAAAGTATTGTTTTCACCTTTTAATTATAATAATTCATAACGTTTCAAAAATATTCTCAAAATACTTCAAAGACTTTTAGGCGTTAGATTAAGTTATTAAGAAAAGACTACATCGTTAATCGAAGATTAGAAAGTTAATACAAATCAATGAGCCATCGTATTTTAAAATAAACTAATTTTTTGCGTATTTGAAATTTTTTGTGTAGTAATTTCTGTGTACATTTAAAGAACATATCACTGTTTCTTCCCACTAAAGAAAACATTTGGACAATTACATCAATTATGATCACCGTACACTTTGTTTATCTCGCATCTGGATGTCATCTCAGTTAAATCATACAGGAAAGGTCAGAAACATCAACACTCCGTAATTAAGAAATAGTTTTATTATAAAATTCATGCTATAAATAATACTTACGTAAATCAGATTAATTTAACTTTTAATTTGCTTATTTTCTAAAAAAGAGTGTCACATGTGTATTTCATATAAACAAAATCTAAAAAAAAAATTGATTCTAATAAATATAATTTGTTTGAAATAGAGAATTTTTCATGCCGGAAATAGTAAATTTAATCATTTAGCTTTCAGGCATAACTAAAAAACTATTTTTAAAAATTCAATTTAAAAGTTATCGAAAATGAGTGGAGCTGTCTAATACATATTGAGCACTGACAATTATTGTAGGCATATCTCGAAATGTCTTTTGATTAGAGGTTAGAGAAAAAACCGTATTTAATGAATAATAGAAAAATATAAAGAACAATTCCGAATATTTGGTGGACCTTGCTGCTCACTTCCTAAAACAAATTTAATGAAACCTGAAACAAGCCAGTGAGAGAGAATCAATTGCCCGTGGCTAGTGATATATTTGGCGGCAAAAATAATAGCAACAATTGTTTTCAAATACCAAAAGCGCGAGAGAGTGAAAAAATTACCTCACATAAAATAGAAACTAAACGAATGGGTAGCAATAAAAGCGACAATAGTGTTCAATTTGTGCCAATTCCCCAAAGACCCATACGTTCTCAGTCTTCTCTAATGAGAAAGAATCAACAGCATTAATTTTCTTTTATAAAATACATACATTAAAAGCAATGTTGCACTCTTCGCTGGCTTCGTGATATTGATAATACATCGTTTGACCTCTAGAGCGGATCGCCCGATTGGACTTTAATGTTGATAGATTCAGTGAACCCTGACCTGATGTCCATTACGACTCGCCAGAAACATGGCTTTGATTTTTCCGAGGTTTTGATAAATATATCTAAAAAAAAAAAAATATTCATAACTAGCAGTATAGCCCGGCATTGCTCGTGTGTAATGAAAGCTTTAAAATTAATCCATGGTCCTGGAGCTCAGATTTTTTGGACGTTGACACGAAAGACTAAAAATCAATAGTTGTTTCCGGTTAAAGCGAAACTGTAGGCTGAAAGAAAAATGAATGGATGTAAGTCAAACTTTGATTTCCTGGTATCGATATCAAATAAGTTTTTTTTCGTCGTAAACTGAATTTTGAAGGCTAAATAACTCTTCTTAGTAAATGGCAACATATCTGAGACTAAGAACTACAATTATATCTACTTAGAGCCAAACCAGAAGCAAAAACTAAAATAAAAGGGCTGAAAAAATACAGACATACAGGCAGATAAACAGACACACACACAAACATCTTGCCTTTTATATATATATATATATATATATATATATATATATTATCGATTTTCTGCACTATTACAAGAACTGCAACCTTGAAACTTCTGAATATCGTTTCTTATGTATTTGTCTATGAGTGTATCAAATTTGATTACAATCGGACCACTCCTTCTATAACCCGATTTTTTCGAATATTGATTTTCGATATTTATCGGAGATACCTGGCTAAGAACACTCGCAGACGTTTGTAGTACAACTGTGTAAATTTTCAAGAAAATCGGTTCAGCCGTTTTGGAGTTTATAGGTAACGGAGACACACACAAAGTTCCATTTATAAATAAGTTTAGATTTCTACCATCCGAAATCAATCTTTATACGCCGTGTCCCCTCAGAATATAGGTGATCATGGCTCTCCACAATTTCCTGTTGCTCTTTGAAATGTCTTTTTTCCTCAACCCTGTTTCGCCATTCATTTACTGAAACACTATGTTATGCGTTATCTTACTTTCAATATGTCCTGTGTGTATCAGATTTTCCATGCCCTCTTTTCTCATTGTAAGACCTGGAAATTTGAACCGTCTACTCCTGATGTTAATTATTTCTTTTTATTTTCATTTTCTTTCAGACTTCGTCGTTTCTCACATGTTCGGTTCATGCTAGTCTCAGCATCCTTTTGTTGAATTACATTTCTACATCTTTGCAGACTGTTCAACATTCACTGACCTATCGTCTAACAGTTTTGTTATCTTTATTTAAAAAAAAAATCAAACCAGTATTTCCATTTAGAATAATGTGCACAAGTCTCTTTTATTGAATCTGATGCTTTGGGAAAAGCTCTCTAAAATGCCTTCTATGAGTAAAGTCATTATAAATAATGTTCTTTCTAAAATGACTAACAAAAAGAGAAGATGCTTATGGACGCTTGGAACGTTTAACTTCCTCTAGGAGGAGAATGAAAGATTGCATTGTCTGATTTCTTTAAGAGGGAAGGACTTTATATTTTAATTATTTTATCCAACCAAAATGATAAAGCTACTAATACGTAAAAGCTTACGGATTCTGAAAGAACACAGAACCAGACTGGCAACAGGATCTTTATCCATTCACTGTTAGATCAACCAAATGCAGACGGCAATTCTACCCCTCAGCTTCTTTTCTCGCACTTCCCGTTTGTGGAACTCGCTTCCATATTCCTACTTTCCTGACGGCTACAACCTCCAGGAATTTAAATGCAAGCCAATACTCATCTCTTAACCACTTGACTATCTACACCATCCAGTATATCCTTCCCTTTCTCCTCACCTTTGCAACTGTCATCATACCTGTATTCCCATCCTTGATCCTTTCTAACTGGTTAGTCTTTTTCTTCACTCCCCTCCTATCTAATCTTTTTACTCTTATGTAGCCCCCTGCACATCAGTGGAGTTACCGCCTTGCTCGGTGTGATACGATTAAAAAAAAAAAAAAAGAAAAAAAAAAGGAAAATTGATTATTAACGAGATTTTATATATCTATCTCCGATGTTAAGAAAGTCGGTTCTCTGTGTAGGGCCAGGAAGTTTTTCCCGTCTGAAACAATCCTGGACATATATAAATCTACCACCCGCCCGTGCATTAAATACTGCTGCCATATCTGGTCGGGTGCTCCTGCTATCCACCTAGATGTCATTGACAAAATCCAGCGGAGAATCTGTAGTGTGATCGATCCCGACTTGGCAGCTCAGATACAGTCACTTCCTCACCGGCTCAATGTGGCTTCCCTGTGACTCTTCTACAAATATTTTCACGGCTTCTGCTCAAATGAACTTAGGTCACTGGTTCCCCCTGTATATGAATTTACTCGAATCACAATATTAGCAACTAGGTCCCACCGTTTTACTGTGAAACCAATAAATTGTAAACAAATTTTACTCCAGTAGCTTCTTTTCTCTTACTTCCCGCCTGTGGAATTCCCTTCCATTTACTTGCTTCACCGACAGCTACAATCTTCAAGAATTTAAGTGTAAAATCAATAGTCATCTCCTATCTCACTAACCTGCATCCTTTCTCTCATGCTCCTTATTCCGTCTACTCCATTCTCATCAGTATTCTCATCTTTCTCTTACCCACTTTCTGACACCCTCTATAACCTGTCACATTTTCTCATAACTTTCCTCCTATACAAAACAGCGGTAGTAAAGTGCCTTGCTTGGGACGATATGATTATAATATATATATATATATATATATTGAACATTATTTTTACCGATACTCGTATTTAAGTAGATATTCTGTTTTTTAATTAAACATCGGTAAAAATAATGCTCAAAATAATTCATTACAAATTGTCGGTTGCTTATAACCAAGTTTCGTTAAAATAATTATATATATATATATATATATATATATATTAGTTTTGAAAAAATAAAAAGTATATATCTCACGCCTTATTTTTGAAAAATTATCAAATTTACAATTAAACTAATCTGATTTGAAACAAATTAAAACAGAGAAAAATACCCATTTGGATTTTTCTTTTATTTGAACGTCCAACCTATAGATAACAAGCGTATCCATTACACCACTTATCGGCTGCTTAAACAGTACGATCAGTTTTACTTACAAATACTAAGTCCGAAAGAACACGCAGATAACACTGATTCTTCCCAGAAAATGTCGATCCACATGTCATCTCTGACGAGTATTATGCTAGATAGATAATAAATTATTAACTTTTTGATTTTATATTTTATTCTGTTCACACGCTGTGTATAACGGGAAAGTTTTGACATTTCCTCTGTTTTCAATATTTACTGCGCGTTTGTCGACATAAATTTAATGTTTTTAATGTATTTAATATCTTATCCATGAGCTGTAACAGTTATCGTCGTGGACAGTAAAATCATTTTAGAGAATTCAAATTCTTGCCTAGTCTGTTGCGTTCACTTTCACGCTACTACCCTTGGGAAAGACATGAATCCATCTCTTTCCGGTACCTACGATTTTTAGCTTTTTTTGTTAACGAAAGAAAAGAGAATGTCAGAATGTCTTTCTCCAAGCACACATGACAGTTTAGTGATAGTGAAAAAGAAAAAAAAGATCAGTTGAGTCATGACCGCCTAGATCGTGAAATAACAGAATTAGAAACAATACTATGTGGGCACCTCGGCGTGGTGTAATGGTTAGCAAGCTTGTCTCGCTAGAATCATTGTGACTGAGTAGTGAGTTCGATCCTCACTGGGTACGCTATGCTTTCGACCTTTTGCCACAAGAAATCGGCGCTTAGAAAATCAACTATTCGTAAAGTTGCGGGTAACAGAAACATTAATATTAACTAAAAAGCACTTCTGGTGTACAAGTAACTTAGATGGTTAAAAGGAAATAACTCATGACTATCAAAAGAGGCTTTACGCAAGGGATGAGGATGATACGCCCCAGTGATTGTAATAAAGGGTTCGGTTCGAAATTCGTAGTACCGGATAAAACGTCGTACAAATGGCAAAATTTCGAACAATCAGTGGGGTACATCATCGTCATTCCCTCTAACCCTGCAAGTTACTTGCAATATCAGGCTACAGCAGTAGTGAACAAGTAACTTGCAGGGTTAGAGGGAGATAACTTATGACTTCCAATCGATGCCCTACTACGCAAGGAATGGGTATGATATATCTCCCAGTGATTTTAATAAAGGGTTAGGTTCGAAATTCCTACCACTTGAAGGCCGGAGATTTTAACGGACAAAACGTGGTACAAACGGTAACAAAGATGAGGACAATCGTCCGAATAATGTAAATAGTGCAAAAAGCACTTCTGCAATAAAACGGTTTTGAGGGAATTTCTATATATATTTATTTCTGCAATTTATAGGATGAAAAATTGTCGTGGGTTACACAAAAATGAAAATCCGTATCCTGGTTGTTGTAACACTTTGGCAGTTGTGCTCGGGAACGTGTTTTTAGTGATATGATGATTGCGAGATCAATTCCTGGACCGGATAGTATAGACAGACTCGATGGAAACTGGAGAAACAAGAAGTAAAGAGTATCAAATAAGAACAAGACCAAATACCCCTAGAGATTAAATGTAAAATTTAGTTTGAAGGTTACCCGGATCGACAGACATCTGGTGACAGCGAAAGGGTATAAATGGTTGAGACGTGTTAATGACAAACATGAGGACATTCATCCGAAAGTAATGATTCTATAAAAGCTTTTTGAATTTGCTGTCGCTGATAAACTTTAATTACAATGTATACAGTTTTTAATGGATTTAAAGGAACAAAATAACACTACAAAAGTGCCGTGGAGTAGTTTTCGCACTGAAGGTTATAATCGTGCTATGTCGGTTGCTAATCGACTTAACGTACCCAAAATGTTAGGAACTTGGTAATCTTCCACTGAAAGCTGACTCTTTAGTATTCGGCTAACTACCAACTAATATCAACTGCCTAGTAGTTCTACTGAACTCTAATAGAAGTCTAAAGAACTCCCAAGAACTTCCTGTGAACTCTTATTAATATAGGACGGAGAGTTCATTATTTGAGGAATAGTTATGTTTTCCCATAACAAAAAGAAAGTGGGGGAACAAATCTCTACCGTTATATTATAGTTGAAATTCTATCAAAGTATTTACATTATTTGGACAAATATCTTCAGCTTTGTTGCCATTTGTAAGACGTTTCGGCTGTTGTACGCTACGGCCTTCTTCAGATGCTAGGAATTTCGAACCGAAACTGAAGGCCGGAGCGTACAACAGCCGAAACGTACAAATGACAACAAAAATGAGGACATTAGACCGAATAATGTAAATACTACCTCATCTAAAAAAATATAGACCCATTCTGTCTGTTAGCTTGATTTTTATTGAATTTCAGAAGTATCACGCAAATCCAAATTAAAGCGTTTGTCAGATGGAAAATCTTTCGAAATGAGAGAAATTTGGGTCCAGAGGATGAAAATTTGTAAAATCATAAAAATGGGAAATTTGTATTAAACGCTTTTACAAAATTCATTAAGAGATCAGAGCAGATTTTGGGGTCGCTCTTGTGACAAAATCAGGTCAGATATGAGCACAATGAGGTCATTGATCTGTAAGCACCGAAAATTTAGAGCTATCAACTTCGTTTTCTTCACCACCACTTTTCATCGCACTCCTCATTGCGTCTCGGCAGCTGACTGGTGATTTTGTGGTTATAAACCCCCCCCCCCACACACACACACCGAAATCGCTCTGATGTCTGATTTTAATTGCTCTCTTTCTCTGGATTTAATGATGTCTATACAAAGTAGCGAAAGAGTCGTCATCAGCGATGTATGAAGAGTTAACAGCCACTTTTATTTTTTTGGTTAAATGGCATGCGGAATTTAAAGTACATTCGATTGCTGGCGATAAATTTTTAGTTTAATGATACTGGCGTCGATTCGATTCTTGTTATTAGGTCGTTCAAAAATTAATATCAAATTTTTAAAGATTGAATAAAAAAAAACCCTTCAGCTACTGAACAAAGAAAATCTTCCGTATTTATGAAAGGCAGATTCACTTTAATTGAACAGTACAAAATTCCTTTCATAAGATTCATTTTATTACTGGATAGAAACTGCAAATCGAGATTCTGTTAATACTAGTTTGAGAATTATTACAGACGAGAGTGTCCCTGCCATAAAAAATAACGGCAAAATATTTGAGAAGATTATTAGTAATTTCCTTAAAGGTTATCCTCCATGAATGTGAGAGGAGGATGGATTATATATATATACGCTCTCACACCCTAATTGAGCACTCTGGAGGAATAGAACAGTAGCTACTCTAGCATCTACACATTGTTTATTCAGTAATGAATTAGAATACATGATATATCACTCGCTAAAAGTCTGCCCGTAGCTCAGAGGTAGAATCGCCGACTGACGCCAATTCGTTCGAGTTTCAATCCTGGGTAAAAAGCAATCGGATGTCTAACCGTACTGATGAATTGCGAAACAGATCTGTCTGCGGATGACTATATATATATAGCGATTGTTATTACAATGGTTTATAAAAGCATTATATCACTACACAAAATTATTCAAGTTTCAGAACTTAATTGTTCTTCAGATGATATTTTTAAAATAAAATGGTGAAAATGAGCGCTATTCGTAAATATAAATGCATGAAAAGTGGTTCTTAATCTATCTGTTCTTTCATTTCTTTATATTTTGTATGTATATATATATATATATATATATATTCTTCACTATTCGACAACATAATTATTGCAAAATATAAAATAAATATAGTTCAGGAAAAACACGCGACAAAAGCATTGAAAACTGGTCAGTCAGTTAAGTGCCATACGGGATACACACTTGGGTGATCATGTCTCGAAAGAAACATGACTGACTGGGTAGAAAATTTTTGCGCAGTAGGTTGCCATTAAATTCTGCGGTAGCCGACCAAGGCTATAGAATCAAACCTATCCTGCTATTTAACACATAGCTGAAGGGAAAAGCGGCGGATTAATACCTTAAAAGATACTTACGAATTCGACTAGAATTCGAATTCGGCCCTCCAATTTCTCCTTCCGAGCTGATATTCACTGTACCACAATTCTCGTAGTAAAGAGAATGAATTGAGCCTACGCTGTCTGCAATGAACTGACATACATAAATAGGTCTTTATTATTATAGAGAAGATTAAAAAGATCCCACTACAATAAAGTGAGCTAGAAATCCGATTAAAAACAAAAAGATCATTCTTGATCCTAACTCTTTCTTTGTCAGCTCATCTCTTCCGAGCGAGGGAATCAGAATACGCTCCGCCGAATAGTAGTCTCGTCTTGGGGTTAATAGACAAGAGCCTGACCCGGCCTTAAGCAGGGTCTACGGGATTTTTGACTGAACTTAAGGGGCTCGGAATCTCCACTTTAACTGACCGATTAAAGATCCGATTAAAATAAAAATAAAAAAATATGACGACCAATATACCAAAATGCCGATATAGATTCTACCACCCTAACAAACGGATAAATGAAAATATCAATAATATGTCTCATGAACGTGAGAGCGGGCATTATTGCTTTGAACAAGTTTTATTAAATTCATTAGTTCGTCTAATTTACTTTATTTTATATTTCGAGGTTTTCATTCAGATTAGGCTAGATTTAATAAAGTGACTTCTCAATAAGGGGTAAGGCTTAATGACGCATATCCGGAGAACTTGAAATGATTATTTGGTTACTTATTTTAGTGCATCATTTTACAAACAATTATTGCCACGTGATACAATCAGTAAGAAATTAACGCATAAATTATCAACAATACCTTTTTATAGCCATCTGAACATGTGCGTCGTGGTGCGGTGGATATCGGCTCGGAACGAGAAATCAGAGAGCCGAGTTCGATTCCTTGCATTCACTTATGCGCAATTACCCTTGGGAAATGTATTAATCCGTCTCTTCCCTCCAGTTATGGGTTAAATAACAGGACAGATAGGGTTATGTAGCCTTGGTAGGCAACCAGTCTACTGCAGAAAGCAATGGCAACCAACTGTGGGATGATCTTCTGCCCAGTCAGTCATGTCTCTTTCGAGACATGAGCGCCCAAGCGTGTATCACGTTTGGCACTTAACTGACTGACTTAACATTTAACGATTAACTAAGCGTGGAGCACAGATGTGGCACGAGGCCGAAAATATGAAGCACCTACTGAAGGTTGAACTCAAGACCAAGTTGCAACTGATCTAGCGAAACAAGCTTGCTAATTATTACCAAACGCAGAGGTGCTCATCTAACATTATTACAAACGAAGATTTTTTTTTTTTTTACATTTAAATAAGTAGCAAAGTAATTGTTCTACGTAATGGATTAATCGAAATAAGTGGTTTAATTTTCTGTTGGACTTTTTAATGATTTCGTGTAGTAAACCATTTCTGTAGCTTAGGAAGGTTGAAGTTCAACATGAATCCCATGCTTATTTTGGTAAATATCTAAATATATTTATTATAGCTATCTTATTGTAACGAAGTACAAGAACGGGCACTGAGTACGAATCGGTCACTGGGGTAGCTGTTGTAGTAGTAATAGTCGTTTGCCAAAATTGCTGAACCTTATTCAACGGCATGCAAAACATCAAGTATGTTAAGTCTGGCACAATGCAACAGAGATGGGCGTGAAAAAACGTTTTGGAGAACAGATTCCAGCATAGATGCTTTCCCTATCCCGAACTCTACAATCTTATGTCAAGAATCAATCGTTATCTATCCACCATATATTAATCATCTTAATTTTGACTTGAGTTCCTATCACGCACCTTGTTCAATGATTACCTTGAAATGTTTAATACAAATGCAGAGAAAGAAGTCTGAAATTATGATTCTGAGGATATGGCGGATAGATTAACTAGGCGAAGAGATTATAATTGTAGTGTTTTGAGAAAAAAACATGCGGGGGCGCATTTCACAAATAACGGTTCTTTTGGCGAAATCTTTCGAAATAGAACACGTTTCTTACTAAAGGAATATGTAAAAAAAAAATTCGGACTTTCTATCAATGCCATGTCCGTTTGAGACATAAGGAAAAAATACACACAATTTCTCGGGGAAAATTCGTGAATTAGTTTTCCTGTTACCTTCTCCATGGTTCTGAATTCAGAGTAGCCCAGTCTTCCCTGCTACTAAGGCTGTAGATGGAAGGGAGAAAGGAGATTTACACTTTTCTCCAAGGAGTGAATTCATTCTGATGTGAACCTAACATTCCATAGTTGAATTTGAATTTTGCTCGCCGAGTTCATCGTCTGCTACATACTGCATATGCAGCCTCTTCACCGACAGACAATTTACAGACAAGACAATTGATCGACGCCTTAAGTCTTTCGAAGTTCTCGCTCTCATCCAGTTTTTTTTTTATGAGCGGTCGGCGAACTGTCCAAGTGTTGGTGGATTTGAGTGTTCCGAAGGCGTTCAACTAATTACATCATCGATTAGTGCCAGTCTTGCATTGCCCTTTTTGTTGTTCACACCTCCAGTAACTTTTAGATTCTCTAGTTTTGTGAACAATATAGACGTATCCCTCAAATGAAAGCTTTCTGTCTCCTAGTTCTGTCTTGACAAACTCCATGGTGATGAATGAGGTGCTTAGAAAGGATGTTCTGATGAAGAACAAGAAGAAAGAAACGAAATTAGGAAGTGATTTCACGCTTTTGAAAAGCTCCAATCTCCCGATTAGTATCCTTGCTGCTGGATGTAGTTTATCGTCGCACGCGGGATTTCCAGAAGACGGATTATGTTCACTAACGATCTCGTATGCAACTCGTATAAACAATAAAAATGCAAGGAAAATGGTCGGCTCATTCTATTGATCCAAGAAGTACTAGAGTCCTCTGATTTATTCAAATAGGGGTCAGATTAAGCTAAAAAACTATCGCCCGGTTCACACTCCACCCACATCTATTGAACAGGTGAAGAAGCTCATCCCTTGTTTCCTGTTTAGGATGCGGTTTCCGGTTTTCTCTTTTCCAATCTTTTCAATTTTATTTTTTTCCAATTGGAGTAGATAGACTAAACTATCGCCCGGTTCACACTCCACCCACGTCTACTGAACAGGTGAAGAGGCGCATCCCTTGTTCCCTGTTTATGATGTGGTTTCCGGCTTTCTCTTTTCCATTCTTTTTACCCTTACGTAGCCCCCTGCGCATCAGTGGCGTTATCGCCTTGCTTGGGGTGATATGATTAAAAAAAAAAAAAAAATTAAGTATTACTAGCATATGTGGGTTGAAGCTACTCAGTTTTTGGTTTCCAGCTTGATAGAGCTCAAATGCATTTACACCGTCTTTTGTTTGTGGTAGAAGACTTATTCTCCATCCTGAAACGTCTTTCCCCTCTGACTTAATCTTGCCAGGTTATGGCTAGATCCATACCAAATGTTTGACATTCCTAAGTTCCAGTTTAGACCTTTAAAATTCCACTCTGACCGCTTACCCTTCCCAAAGAACTACCACTTTGCTGGAATAAACTCCAACCTAGGTGCTTCACTTACATTCTTAAACTCTTCAAATCAAGACTCAGTAATTGTTTAGTACGTTTTTTTAATCGTTTCACCCTATGCAAGTCGGTAACGCCACTGATGCGCAGGTGGATACATAAGAGAAAAAGTTTAGATAGGAGGAGAGTCAAGAGAAAGACAAACCAGTTACAGGGGGTATCAGAGAAGGGAGCAAGAGAAGTATGGGAATACAGGTGTGATGACAGTTGAAAATGTAGAGAGAACGAAAAAGATATACGAGTGGTGTAGAAAGAACTGGAATCGAGTGGTTAAGAGATGGGTATTGGCATTGCATTTAAATTCCTAGAGGTTGTAGCCGTCAGGAAAGCAGGAATATGGAAGAGAGTTCCACGGGCGGGAATTACGTGAGTACTTTGTCAACGGGTTTATCTTGTGAAACCACTTTCATGTTCCATATTTAAGGCCTTGTACCACATCAAATGTATGCTTAGTAAATCATTATTTATCCTCCACGTTCTCATGATTTTCACTTGTTTTACTCTTTGATATTGCATCTCTTTTTAGCACTAACCTAGGACCTTGAGCCTTGAGTCTTGTACTGACTGAATTGTAATAAAAATATCACTGCTATTTAGTGGTTCAACTCATACAGCTAACTAGCGCCGCTCTGCTTACTAACGGTCGTAGAATAATGGTTTTGAGTTGCAATAAAAAGCAACAGAAATTAAAATGGAAAAAAATAAAATCTTAATTATGGCTTCTAAGTTCGTTTCTGGAAAATGGATTTTAACTCAAGACATACCTCTTTCTACATAGTTTTTGTTGCTATTTTTTTTTTTGACATTTTTTTTGCTCATATTTATGGTCGAGTTTGTTTTTTCTTTTAACGCGTTTTCATATTTATTCCACTCCCTCTTTCTTGCCTTTGAAGTTTTATAAAACCATTTTTGGTGGATATACTTTGTTGCATTTCCCAAGCGTACATCGAATCGATGTTTTAAAAATACATCTGAAAGCCATCTTTCAATTTACATACCAAATTGTTTTAGGCAAACTTTCACGCTTTAGACGCTAAGACAAGAGATCACTGTTTATGAAACAGTGTCGTCCAATGCAAGTTTGTTTTTATCGATTATTTTGGTAATATTATTTAAAATTGGAATAAGAAAAAAAAAGTGACTTAAAAACTTATTTGGAAACCAAACATTGATACCAATACTGCATTTTTGAACTAGGCAGCTAAATGATTGTAGGTTTTTCCCCGCATGACATTTTATATCAAAATATCGTTTTCTCGTTACACTATAACATGTTAGTCAGTTAAGTGCCATATGTAATGTACGCTTGGGCGATCATGTCTCGAAAGAGACATGACTGACTGGGCAGAAGATTATCCCGCAGTAGTTTGCCATTGCTTTCTACGGTAGACTGATTGCCAGCCAAGGCTATAGAATCCAATCTGTCCTACTATTTAACCCATAACTTTAGGGGAGAGACGGATTAATACCTTTACCAAGGGTATTTGTGCGGAAGTGAATGCAATGATTCAACTGGAATTCGAACTCGGCTTCCCGATTTCTCGTTCCGAGTCGATATCTACTGAACCACAACGCACATCGCTTACTATACAAGTATTAAACCATAAATAAGTAAATAAGAATCGAATATATTTCAAATTAGCACGATGGAATGCTGATTAACGGTTCGGAGTGAGGAATAGGAGATGCGAGTTTTTATATTTGCTTACGCGGAAATCTTGAGAAACGTATGAAATCATCTCTTTACCTATGCAGGTAAATAGCAAGGAAAACTCTAGTCTAGTCTGCCAACCAGTTTAAAAGAATTCAAGACCTCTATGTGCTAAATAACCGTTCCTACTATAGCGTGAGATCTACGACAGTATCGTACAATAATATTGCATGTGTATACATATTTAGGATATGCGTTTTGGTGTAGTAGATATCGGCGTGGAACGACAAATCGGGGAGCCGAGTTCGAATTCCAGGTAAATTCATTGCAATCACTTATATACAAATACCTTTGAGGAAGCTATTAATCTCTCTTTTCCCTCCAGTTATGGTTTAAATAACAGGACAGATTGGATTCTACAGCCTTGGCTGGCAACCAGTCTACCGCAGAAAGCAATGGCAACCTACTGCGGGATAATCTTCTGCCCAGTCAGTCATGTCTATTTCCAGACATGATCGCCCAAGCGTGTATCACATACGGCGCTTAAGGGACTGATACATATTTAATTAAACCTTATATTACATATACATCTACAAACTATTTATATTAAAAAGGTAGAGAGGTAAAAAGTAAGCCCGCTATCAGATAAAATACGCATTTATTTCAGCGATAAACACTGAGTATATCTTGTGGGAATGGCTCGAATAGATCATTGAAATTTTTTCTCGTCTTCCAGCAAAACTGTTCCAGAAATGTATAGTCAATAGTCATTTACCTCACTACCTTGCATCCTTTCTCCCATGCTCTCATCTCATTTCTGCAGTATTCTCATCGCTCTCCGACCCGCTTCCTGACTTCCCCTTTATTCTGTCACTCCTTCTCATAACTTTCCTGTTATGTAACCCCCTGCACAACAGTGGCAGTATAATGTCTTGCCTGGGGCGATAAGATAATAAAAAAAGATGCAACTGGAACAGTTGACTATCAATACCTCGTTATCTAAATCTAATCGAATCTAAACTAATTTATAAATGGATCTTTGACTGTGTGTGTGTGTGTGTCCGTTACTTATAGACTCCGAATCGGCTGAACCGATTTTCTTGAAAATTTACACAGTTGTACTATAAGCATCTGTGAGTGTTCTTAGCTAGGGTTTGTGTCGAGGTACCCCCGATAAATATCGAAAATCGATAATCGAAAAAAATCAGGTTATAGAAGGAGTGATCCGATTTTAATCAAATTTGATGCACTCATAGACAAATACATAAGAAACGATATTCAAAAGTTTCAAGGTTGCAGTTCTTACAATAGTGCAAAAAATCGATTATATATATATATATTGTTGTCATCCGCAGACAGATCTGTTTCGCCGTATCACAGCTCATCAGTACGGTTAGACTCCGATTGCTTTTTTACCCAAGATTGAAACCCGACCGAAATGGCGTCAGTCGGCGACTCTACCCCTGGGCTATGGGCGCTCGGTGGAAGTAGGCAGACTTTTTAGCGCATATCATTATACGCGCCCAATAGCTAGTGCGCTCTAATTCATTTCACTGAAAGGCAAGATGTTTGTGTGTGTGTGTGTGTGTGTGTGTGTGTGTTTATCTGCCTGTATGTCCGTATTTTTTCAGCAATTTTATTTTAGTTTTTGCTTCGGGTTTGGCTCTAAGTAGGTATAATTGTAGTTCTTAGTCTCAGTCATGATACCATTTACTTAGAGGACTTTTTTTTCCTTCAAAATTCTGTTTACGACGAAAAAACTTATTTGATATCGATACCAGGAAATCGAAATTTGACTTATATCCATTGATTTTTCTTTCAGTCTACGGTTTCGCTTTAACTGGAAACAACTATTGCTTTTTAGTCATTCGTGCCAACGTCCAAAGAGTCTGAGCTCCAGGATCATGGATTAGTTTTAAAGCTTTCATTACATCCGAGCAACGCCGGGCTATACTGCTAGTTGTTTTTAATTTTATTTATTCTTTATTTTTTTGGAGAATCATTGTTTTTGCATCCAACCACGATTGCTCAATTGCATGAGTGTGTTCTCCTGTGGTTGGATTCACATAATGGCCACGTGTGGGGAACGTTGCACAATAGACCTACGCGCTACAGCTGGATAAACAATATATTGCGATAGGCCTCATGCTAGAGCACCAAACAACAAACCCGCCATTGGCCAAGCATGGTAACTACGGCTACACCCCTAAAATCATGATCGATCAGAGAGGAAGGCCTCTGACTGAATTTGGATATTTAACAATTAAATGTGATTCATTCAAAGAAATAACTGGCAACTGGTCTTGGAAAAATAAAATTTCGAATTCAAGACCTCCATCTACGGGTTAAATAACCGTTATTATAGCGTGAGTTCTACCGCAGTATCAAACTATAATATTGCATCTGTGTACATTTTTATTTAAACCTTATATTAATATTTATATATCTATATACTATTTATATTGACATCTCGAGGTGGTGTGATGGTTAGCAAGGTTTTCTCGCTAGAATCATTGCAATTGTGTCGTGAGTTCGCTTCTCACTGGGTACCTCATATTTTCGGCTTTGTGCAGAAATTAGAAAATCAAGTATACATTTTGGAAAATTACCATAATCCCCGTGTTAGGCACATCGGCATGGTGTAATAGTTAGCAAAGTTGTCTTGCTAGAACCTATTACAACTGAGTAGTGTGTTCGATCGTCACTGGGTTCCCCATACTTTCGGTCTTGTGTGCCGCTTAGGAAAATCAACTCTATACTATTTATATTAATAAAAAGGTAGAGAGGTAAAAATAAGCACGCTATTAAATAAAATACATATTTAAATAACTAAAGTCAACTTTATCATATCAGACTGGCGAAAGTTTTCCCGTCTGACTTGAGTTTTCATTAATTACTGAAACTACTTTGCATACAAAGGAATTTTAACTCTTATAGAAAATATCCCATTTTATCAGCAAACTAAAAACTTCAAGTGAGATCTTAAAAATTAGAAATTAGAAAACAGCAAGCAATTAAATCTTATTGTAAATATCCGATTTTATCAGAAAAGTCAAAAAGGTAAGTTACAAATCGGAGATAAAACAGAAAACTGGTGTAGAAATATAAATATCTATATAAATATAAATATCTAGGACGTGTTTTAACAGAGGATGGGAAATGCAACAGATCCGAACATGGAACGCACTAAGGAAACACGCATTTCAAAAGCAAAGCAGAGTGTTGAGAAACGGAAAAAATCATTAGAAAGAAAAGAGACCCGAATTATTGGGCGATATCGATCTGCTTCATATGACAGTGAACACTAAACAATTCGTTGACGAACGTGTTCATGGATGGCTGGTCAGAAGCTTTAGTGAATAGACAGAAAAAACTTAAAAACCAATAGCGATAAGAGATTCTGGAGAGCCATGATCGCCTATGTCGTTAAAGAAAAAAATTCCTTCCAAAGGTTTTAAGAAATGAGGCCTTGCACGGTTTCAAAAAGGTTTCTGTGTGTAGAAAAATCAAGTAACCATTAGTACTCTATATCCTATTCATCAGAAAACAGTCAATGATATTGCCGCACATCAGGTAACGAGGAAGCTTAATATTTATTGCAAAGTACTGAATATCAATATGTGCGAAAATACAGAAAAAAGAAGAATGTCAAAAATTTGGTAAGGAAAGGTTGGTTTTCGTTGTCCTGTCTTTTAGACGAAATGGTCACAATCCTTGACCTAAACAATTTTCTTTTCATCGAAATATTACGTTTATACACTTTTGTACAAATTAATCAAAACTGCTTTAGTTTCCTTCCTTTCACCATACTGTCAGTTTCAGATCTACCTGAGTGACAGGGTGTAATCGATTTCTATTTTTTTTCTCAGATTAGGTCATTTTCAGCATGTATCTATTTTCAGAGTCTATGATGAAATCTGTTTGGACTTGCAAAATATTGTATCATCTGTTTGTGAACTGCTGTGAAAAAGTAAAATTGTTAACAGCAGTTTCCTTTTAATTATTATTTTCTTTGAAATTTCTCGTCACTTACATGCTGTATCTGTTATTCTCAGCATTCGACGCTAGAAATCCATCTATCACTTCAAATTCGTCTATAACGAGGTTGACCTAATTCTGGGTCTGAAAATTATGTCTCAAAATCTTGATTCATATGGAGGAATTTTCTGTTCAGAGGTCACAGAACGATATTCTCCATTTAAAATGTAGAATATTTTATTTAAAAATTTAATCTCCATTTAAATGTTAGATTAAAAAAAAATCACTTCTAACTCAGACAGCACTTTACTTACTGCCATGTACTTTCGAAAAACAAAAAGCATCGAGCCGGAGCATTTGGTATTTTTTTTTTAATCATATGACCCCGAGCAATGCGGTAAGGCCACTGATGTGCTAGGGGCTACGTAAGAGTGAAAAGATTGGAAAAGAGAAAAACCGGAAACCACATCCTAAACAGGGAACAAGGGATGAGCCTCTTCACCTGCTCAATAGACGTGGGTGGAGTGTGAACCGGGCGATAGTTTAGTCTATCTACTCCAACTGAAAAAAAAAATGAAAAAGAAAGAAAACAGTGAAAAGATTGGAAAAGAGAAAGCCGGAAACCACATCCTAAACAGGGATCAAGGGATGAGCCTCTTCGCCTGTACGTAAACGTAAGAGATTAGATCCAATAGTTTCTTCAAACAGACAAGCTTTTCTGTAACCTTGTCTATCCGTTCTTTTAACCCATATAAATCGAGTCTGCGAAGGTCGAGCAATGTAAAGCACTTGTTAACTAACTGGATAATGCTTTGAAATACTATATTTTTACTGGTCTTTCCAGTATTTATATGGGCATAAATATTCGGAGATTTATCTCCCCCATTATAAGTAAATAAAATGAATATGTGCTTAAAATTCAATCATTGTTAGTCTGTTTCATTTCTCGTGAAAAAGAAGTTTGAGAGCAAAGCATGGGGTTGAATTGTCTAGAAAATAAGTAAGTGAAAGAAAATTACGGTTCTTCTGGTGTTAATTTTATTTATCAGGAAGTTCAGGTTCGTGTTGAAAATAAAGTCTCATTTATGAAAATTTACCCAATATAAAATTCTAATCGAGTGAACATCTGTAGTAAGTGTAATCTTCAATTTTATCGGCTTAAATTCAAGTTTGATGATAACCTCAAGAGGAGTAAACAATTTTTATTATGTAAACATCTTTGCTTATTTTATTACGTGTCAATTCCAAATATCCTAATTCATTTTAAGCGAACATATTTTCATAGCGAAAATTGTTTTCGACCCCAAATTCTTTGAAGTACGTTTTAATAAAGTCATTTTAAGTTGCATGCTGTTTGAAAATGTTTCGCTTTATAAAGCATCAACAATTTTTTTATATTTTTAATTAGTGTTCACTCAATAAAATTCCACTCAAGCTGCAGGGTTACTGAATCGGGTTTGTGATACAAATACCAGAGTGAAAATGTAGATTATGTAGATTTTGGAGACAGGTAAAGACGGACACTGACGAACTTTTAGCGTTTAGAAAAGCATCAACTCTGGAGAGCTTTCCACAAAGCAGAGATTTTGGGAGGAAATCTGTCAGAGTTGGATCTCCTCCTTAAAAACGGAATACGGAAGGAGGAAAGGTGTTCCGACGCCGTGGACGTAGAATGGAGCGTCTCAGGCGTAATAGCTTGAATTGGCTGAAGCTCGCAGAATCATTTGCAACAAAAATATTGACAGATGAGCAACAGGCTTGCGGTGTTAAGAAAGGGAAAGCAGAATGGAAAAGGTCGGGTAAACCACTCTGAACAGTGACCGTAATGCAGGCAAATCTTTAGAGTATCGAGGTCTTCATAGTTAGGATGAAGAAATATTACTTGAAGCTGATAAGCGAAATAAATTTTTAGTCAAAATTTGTTGAGCTTGCCACTCAACAACTCAAATCCTCAGAATGAAAAGTTACCAAAAATCAGGATATTATGCACATTTCGGAAATGCGGATCACATTCGAAATACTGACATGAAATGTTTTTAATTAAAAAAATAAATAAATAAAATTATTTTTCAGAGCAGGCTCGAACGTAGACCCCACTTAGAAATAGCGCAACCGAGTCACACATATTTAGGGTGATAGCAAATGTCAAACTAAAAATGTGTTCAACTGCTGTCATACGCGTTTCTGTAAAGCAGTGAATGCTGAACAATTTTCTTACAGAGGAAGAGACACAAGGAAACAGTAGTTCTACAGAAGGATACTGAAAATACTATTAAATGCAATGGAAGTGCCTCGCTGTGAAAGAATTTAATGTGAAATTTAGTAAAAAGAGCTTTTTTTTATTTTGGTTTGAATCACTATTTTGACGCGAATAATCAGAATCTACAAGAATTTACTTAGTTTGAAAAAATGTCATTGATTATTGTTTTTTTTTTTAATCATATCACCCCGGGCAAGGCGGTAAGGCCACTGGTGTGCAGGGGGCTACGTAAGAGTGAAAAGATTGGAAAAGAGAAAGCCGGAAATGACATCCTAAACAGGGAACAAGGGATGAGCCTCTACACCTGTTCAATAGAAGTAGAGAACTCAATTCTCACTGGGTGTTTTGTGCCCCCATCTAAAACCACCTCTCCCTCTCTCATAAACCGTTACGAAATGTCACTGTAGTTTAAACTACATGTGTGTCTTGAATATATATATATATATATATATATATATATATATAACAAGTTGTGTTAAACGATAGCGACAACATAGTCATATATTTTCTTTTGAATGTTTTCATATTTTCTGATTAGACCCTCTATCTCCGAATTATATTTGTATAAAAATTGTCCAAAGATTGTCCTCGTACTTACGAACGTCATCGTTCATCATCAGGGAATATAATACAGTTTAAAATCGAATATTGCATTTGAATAATTTTTATACAAATATAATTCGGAAAAAAAAAGTCCAACCAGAAAATATGAAAAAATTCAAAAGAAAAAATATATAAGACTTGTTCTATCGTTTAACACAACTTGTTTAAAAGAAAAGATGCTGCCAAAATATACGCACTTTATATATATATTAACCAGTTATTGGTTAGAATTAATTTAGACCAGTACACAACCTTTCTCGTTGCTAAATGAAAGGTCCGAAGTCATGTCTGGATGTAAATACCTCAGAAGATATATTTTGGTATCAGACGAACTCGAATAAAAATGCTTATCATTTTTTACCAGCACCTTTCTTGATCGTTGATATTCAAATTTGCAGTCATTTACTCTTAATAGAAAGACCAGTGAGGACGTACCAATGCAAAAACTAGGTATTTTTTTCAGTTTAAAGCATCAAAACAAGTTAGATTAACAAGTGGTTGATGCTACTGCTTTCTTTTCTTATTATGAAACATATATATATATGTATATATATATATATATATATATATATCGGAATATTCGAGAAATCTTGTTAAAAAAATATGCACCGGCAGGATTTGAACCTACGTCTCCAAGACCAAAGGAAACCTTCAATTGATTCTGGCTTTGCATAATTGCGAATTCACTCGTGATCGAGCGGTTTAAGACACGTAAAACCAATTAACTGTTTCCCGTAGGCCAAGGAGACGCAGGTTCGAATCCTGTATATATATATAATTATTAAAAAAAAAACAGTATCTTATCAAATACGAGTGTCCATTAAAAATAATGTTTGGATAGATTAGAAATATGTCGGATTTGATCCATTTAGCAAAATAATGAACTAGCATTGAAAAGAGGAAAGACGAAGGAAGGAATGTAGTTACTTCTTTGGGAGAAATTGGGTGTTTATACCGACTCGGTAAGCATTTGCATAAGTAGCCCCTTTTTGAGCGTGAAAGAATCTGATGTTTCTGGGGGTTAAGTGATAATCGATCGAGCTGGTTTAAGTTTTGGCAACCATTTTTCTACGGAAAGAGTATGCTAACGATTACTTTAGATATTATAATCCAAGTTGAAATTACTCTGAGATGTTACTTAAATTATGGATTGCAACCGTAAGACGGGTATATCTAAACTTATTTATTACACTCCGAAACGGCTGAACCAATTTTCTTGAAAATTTACACAGTTGTACTATAAGCGTCTGCGAGTGTTCTTAGCTAGGCTTTGTGTCGAGGTACCCCTGATAAATATCGAAAATAGATAATCGAAAAAAATCAAGTTATAGAAGGAGTGGTCCGATTTTAATCAAATTTGATGCACTCATAGAGAAAGACATAAGAAACGATATTCAGAAGTTTCACGGTTGCAATTCTTACAATAGTGCAGAAAATTTGATATCGATACCAGTAAACCAAAATTTGATTTACATCCATTTATTTATTTTCAGTCTACGGTTTCGCTTTAACTGGAAACAACTATTGCTTTTTAGTCTTTCGTGCCAACGTCCAAAGAGTCTGAGCTCCAGGACCATGGATTAGTTTTAAAGCTTTCATTACATCCGAGCAAAGCCGGTCTATAGAATATAAAAAAAGTCTGTTTAAAAAGAAAATTAGAAATAGTAAAAACTCAAAACAGGTAGTTCGTGAAAGTCTGAAAAAAAAAAAAAAAAAAGAAAAAAAAGACTTGTTAATTGCAAGAATACGGAACGTATGTTTGTAATAAAGACATGAGCTGATGCAAACTACAAACTGGGAATGGTAATATCAAGCAAAGAGAACAAACGTATTTGTTAAGTGTTTTAACATGACGGAAAGTGTGTCATCTAAATTTCAAGGCGCATTGGAATATCGGAAGGTGCCTTCCAAACGCTAAGCAAAGTCAGTCACTTAAGTGCCATACGCGATACACGCTTGGGCGATCATGTCTCGAAAGAGACATGACTGACTTGGAAGAAGATTATCCTGCAGTAGGTTGTCATTGCTTTCTGCGGTAGACTAGTTGCCAGCCAAGGCTATAGAACGCAATCTCTCCTGTTATTTCACCCATAACTGGAAGGAATAGACGGATTAATACCTTTCCCAAGAGTATTCGCACGTAAGTGAATGCAATGAATTCAACTGGAATTCGGACTCGGCTCCCCGATTTCTCGTTCCGAACCGATATCCACTGCACCACAATTTCATTAGAAACAAAATAATTGAATGATAGACAATTTTCTCACAGATTCTACAGAAGGATACTATGGACTGAGCATGTAACTAATATTTTAGTAAAATAGATAAAAACAAAAACAAAAAAACTTAGAGACAACTGAAAATTTCTAGGACACGCAGAAGAGGTGGGGGTGCTTGAAGAATTTCTCTCTCACCGGGCATACTTAAAGTAAAAGGGGACTAGAACAGAGAGTTCGAGGGCCCTGTTCAGGATGTGGTTTCCGGCTTTCTCTTTTCCAATTTTTTTCACTTTTTGTTTTTCTTTTCATTTTTGTTTTTCAATTGGAGTAGATAGACTAAACTATCGCTCGGTTCACACTCCACCCACGTCTATTGTACAGGTGTAGAGGCTCATCCCTTGTTCCCTGTTCAGGATGTGGTTTCCGGCTTTCTTTTTTCCAATCTTTTCACTTCTCTTTTTCTTTTTTTTCTCCTCTTTTTCATTTTTTTTTTCAATTAAAGTAGATAAACTAAACTATCGCCCGGTTCACACTCCACCCACGTCTATTGTACAGGTGTAGAGGCTCATCCCTTGTTCCTTATTTAGGATGTCGTTTCCGGCTTTCTCTTTTCCAAATCTTTTCACTCTCACGTCGCCCCCTGCACATCAATGGTGTTACCGCCTTGCTCGTGGTGATATGATATAAAAAAAAAAAATGAAATGTAGAACAGCAAGTGAAAAGAATAGTAAAAAAGACAAGCATTACTAAGAGCTACAGATGATAGAAGATTGTGGAGAGCCATGATCACATTCGTCTTGAAGGGCTACGGCACAGAAAAATATTGTGATAAACAGCTGAAATTTGAATTAATACAGAATTTAAAGAAAGAACTGGGAATAGAGTATTTCGATAAACATTGTCGAAAACTCGGAATAAAAAATGGTTGGACTAAGTGTTCTTTTGAATGCAAGTAATGGAAATTAAACGTCATGAAAATACCAACATTAGTCAACCGATTACAAGTCGGTTAAGTGTTTTCATTTAATTTAACTATTTGAAGAAGATATGATCGATTGACCTATAGAAAGTCGAAGTCATTTTTTTCAAATGCAACACATTTTCACAGTTGTCAAATGATAAAAATTATTTCATTTCAGAAAGTCAAAAGATTCGACAATCATCGATTCGAAGAAAAAAAAATGTCGAATGCGATGCACATTACTTTTTCTTTTTAAACCATTTCGATAAAATTTGTTCTTACCTCAAGAAATCTTCTGACGAAAATGGCGCTTGCTATTCTACAGAACGAATAACAAAAAAAAAAAAACACGAAAGGAAAAACGAAGCCTCTCAATACATTTATATAATAATAGACAGTTTGGTTACATGCCCTTTCACGGATTTCCAAGGGAGATAAATATAAAAGAAAAAATACAAATTAAGTTACAGAGATACTCTCCTTACAAGATGGAGTAATGTATGGTGGCTCGGGCTAAGTTCGAATTCTTTACATTCACATTCGTGTTAATACTTCATGAGAAAGATATGAATCCACCCCGTTTCTTACCTATGGGTAAAATAGCAGGGCAGACTGTGTCCTATAGCCTACGGTGGTAACCGGTATACGAGAAGAAAAACTGAATTTAAACCAGCCAGACTAGTTTGTCCAACACACGCCAGCGATCGAAAAATAAAAATATGTCTTCTTTTGGGATTCTAATTACGAGAATTACAAAAATAAGTCCTTGTTTTTTTGTTTTTACATCATATTTTAAAATTGCCAGAGAACACGCGAAACTAAATTAAAAGTAGGAAAAAAAAAGATTTAATATTTAATAAAAGTGATTGTCAAATAAAGAAGTCCGAGTTGTAAATCAACCCCCCCCCCCCGAAAAATGTATCATCGTTCTGGCTGGTCTGTTTCAAAAACAAAGTTAAGTGTTTAAGTGAAAAATGAAAATCAACAAATTTATAAAATCTGCAAGAATAATTTAATTATCGCAAAAGAACAGATGCCTTTCGTTTTGTTGTAGTGTTTGTATGATTAGAATTTTTTTTAATCATATCACCCCGAGCAAGGCGGTAACGCCACTGATGCGCAGGGGGCTACGTAAGAGGGAAAAGATTGGAAAAGAGAAAGCCGGAACCCACATCCTAAACAAGGAACAAGGGATGAGCCTCTTCACCTGTTCAATAGACGTGGGTGGAGTGGGAACTGGGCGATAGTTTAGTCTATCTACTCTAATTGAAAAAGAAAAAAGAAAAGAGTAAAAAGATTGTAAAAGAGAAAGCCGGAAACCACATCCTAAACAGGGAACAAGGGATGAGCCTGTTCAATAGACGTGTGTGGCCCCACTATATATGTGTGTGTGTGTATATATATATATATATATGGAGAGAGAGAGAGAGAATTTTCGACTAGTATTTCTTTCATCATAACCGTTTCTTAAATCTAAAGACAGAAACATTGGTATGTAAAAGAAAGAAAGAACCCATACCGAGCAAAATTGATTTTTAGCATAGGTTGTTGGCATTGATTCATTTTCATCTGCTACAAGTACCTTGTGAAAATCAAACTCACCCCAGAACAAGTGGCTTGCAAAACAAGCCATTAGTATTCACTAAGATTAGTCTGGTACAAGTCCAACAAGTGTGGGCGCGCCAGTAAGAATCGGTTTCAGAAAATGGTATTAATGTTCTTCAGCACTAGCTAGCTAAACTTTATCAACGACAATGGTGGAATAGACAAGGGAAGGCTCGAAATATTTCTCGTTTTATTAGATTATAATAAAGGAATAACAAGATGTTTGTTGTAAAATAACCAAGCAATAGTAAATATATTGAAAGGATTTAATCTGAGCTTAACCCCATCTCTTCGATAAGACTTGCTGTGTTAGGAAGGGGAGTTGTTTTTTTTTCTTTCCTCCCTACTTTACTGAAATCGTTTGATCCCTTGTACTGCAGCATCGGTAAATTTTTAAAAAATGTCTCTGGGGAGCACCAAGCAAGTCTTAGCAAAGAGTACATATGCCTCCGGGTTAAAAAATGTGAAATTATGGCTTGATGAAAAGAAAGGAAAAACGTCTATTTTTGATCTCTGGGTCAATTTACAGCCACCTATGGTTGATATTAGAATTCTAAAGCGATGACTCAGCTCGTTCTGTTTGTTTGTTTTCTGTGAATGATGAAAGCCAAAGAAAGAAAACTATGGCCGCCGGCGAAAGCATGAAAGACGAAAAAAAAAAATTCTTTCAACTTAAACCGATTTTCATTGATAGAAAACCAGATGAAAGAATTTTTAAGCATCAATTTTCTACACCTTTGACCATAAAAAGGCTTTCTTTTATGTTTGTTAATCGAATTGTTTATGTTTTAGTCGCAATTATACGTTAATTTTAATTTTCTTTTTAATTGAGAGAAAAAAAAAAAAGAAAATACTTTAAATATATTCTTTTGACAAACTATTTTGTTCTCGGGGGATTATTGAATAAAATCCTTATTGCTAAAGTAATTCCTCACGTTAGAATTTGTATCCTGAAGCATTAAATTATTTCATTGTTATTAGCATTTTACAGACTTGTCGAACCATAACGTCCTTTATAACAAAAATTTATCGTAAATAATCAGGCCGGTAGAAATAAATATATCATACAGTTTGATTATGAACAGAATATCTACTTAAATACGCGTATCAATCAAAAATAATGTCCAAAGAAATCATTTCATATATATATATATATATATATATATATATATATATATATATATATGGGTGTAGTGATCTGAGAAATGATATGTTCTAAGAGTATCCGAGTACGACTTATCATTTCTCAGATCCCGAAACCCATATACCAATTCTCAAAATTCCTCAATGATAATATCACCCCCATATTTATTTACTAATTTTAGCATTAATTCTTTCAAATTCTTGAACTTACAACCTACGCGCCCTCGCGCCTCTTGACGTCGAAAACTTATTTACTAATGTCCCTGTTGCTGAAACCATTGACAATCATTATACACGTATATAAATATATATCAATTTCACCACCATCTAATATATATATATATATATATATATATATATATACTCAGTTAAAACTATATTTTACAATAGTTCTTCAAACCATATTAATTCAATTTCTCTATTGTAAAATCCAGTATTAATTTGAGATTTTTACTTATATTGTGTATGGAGAAATAAGAGAGCCGAGTTGGAATTCTTGTATGGTCCATTACAGCTACTTATGCGCATTTAAGCTTGGGAAATAAAGGTACCCTTCTCTATTCGTCTTAGCTAATTACTCCGCTTGGCAAGATAGGCTGGTTTGCAACCAATCTATTGCAGAAATAAATTGCAACATCCTGGCAAAAAGTCGTCTTCCTATTTAATTATGAATCGAAAGAGAGATGCTCACCAAAACGTATGGCACGTGTCATACTTAACTGGTTGACCCGTAACACTCAAAAGTGGACGGCAGACGGCAGTTCAATATTTTCATTATAAATAAACGCAACCTCTGATGCAATTCCCTGAGCGATAAATTTAAGGAAGGAGAATAGAAATATTCTTGTTTTAATATAAAAATATTTAATGATTTCAATAATAATTTAAACTATGTATCGACATTTAAGTTCCTGGGATTATGCATATTTATTACCTATATTATTCACATTTATAACTAAAATAATTTGTTAGTAGCATCACAACGCTTCGACTGTTGTACCTTCCTGTCTTCTTCAGATGTCTGTCGATCCGGATAAACTTTAGGGAGTAGATCGTTCTCTTTCCTCTGTCAAGGAACCAGCTAACGTCTATATCCACTGGACCATATTTCATTAAGGATCTGTAACGTGACCCAAAGACTTGTGAGTTCAATACCAGGGTACAGTATTGGTGAACCAGTAACTTACAGGGTCAGAGGGAGGTAACTCATGACGACCAGAAGAGGCTCTAGGCAAAGAATAAAAATAATATACACCAGTGATTGTAATAAAGGGTTCGATTCGAAATTTCTAGCACCTGAAGAAGGCCGGTAGGTACAACGGCTGAAACGTCGTACAAATGGCAACAAAGATGAGGACAATAGTCTGAATAATGTAAAGACTATTAAAACCTTTATTAGTAAATATTGCTATTTAAATAAGGCATCTCAAATGGAACTTCTGAAAACATCTAAAATTGAAGGATCCTTAAGTGGAAATTTAAAAAATGTGGCGTATAAGAACATTAATAATTCCAGATGTAGTTGGAACCCTCCGATTGATTAAAAAAGTTTTTTGAAGGGATTCTTGGTAGCTCATGCCTTAAAGAAATGCAAAAAAATGACTCACTAATACAGTGCAGATATTGCAAAGAACTTTATCTATGTAAAATATGTGCGATATTGGCGGGGGTGGTTGATTTTTACAAAAATGATAAGATGAAAATGATATGAAGCCATTTCTGACATTTTGTTTCTGGTTGGGACCCGGGAGGAAATGTGTATACAACCGAAATTCAAAGAAATAATAATAATAATAATAATAATAATAATCATAATAATCAAACAACATGAAAACAAAAAGAAAAAATATTTATTCATGAAAGAAGGTAATAATTACAAACAGGACTTACATTTATGTCGAAAACCAATACAGAACCTAAGAACCAAAGGTTGCAGCAAAATGTATTAAAAAGAAAGCCAAGTATAAATTTATTGAACAGCTGAAAGAATACTGGCAAGAAAATCCTCTGCATGGCCAATATATTCAACGTGCTAACAAACCCGATTTTGATAAACTTAATAGGCGCTTTTGATTACGATCATATGGATTAAAGTCTGGAACTGAGGGAATTATTCATGCAGCGCAAGACCAAAGCGATTTCACTAGGAACTTTTAGGCAAATATCATACATAATAATGCGGATGAAAAAAGCAGGTTCTGTGACAAATACCAAGAAAAAAAATAGACCATCTAATCTCAAGGTGTTCTGTACTTGCCTCAAATGAATATAAAAATAGTCAAGATAGAGTGGGACAATATTTACACTAGACGATGTGCAAACACTTTTGAAAATATGTAAACAAACACTGGTATAAAAATCATGACTTGTCCAGCGGATTATAACATAGCAACAAAGAAATTTGAAAAAATATCAAAGTATAAAAACCTGGAAATTGAAATTTAAAAAAATGTGGAAACCGTCAACAAGTGATAGGGGCGCTTAGAATAATGAAAAAAGTAACAAAACAACACATTGAAATCCCAGCTAAAGAGATGTATAAAAAATTCCTTAATGTTTTATTAAAAAGTATTATTATCATCATTGTTATTGTGTTTTATTATGTATAGTAGAAGTTGCATAATAATAATGATTATATTGAACAAATAATAACAACATTAATAATAAATTGAAAACAAAAACAGTACCAGTGATAGTATGTGTGCTTAGAATAATAAAAAGGGAACAAGACAACACATTAAAAGAATCTCTGGAAATCCCACACACACTAAGAATTTGTCCATGTTTGTGGTGCAGTGGATATCTACTCGGAATGACAACTCGGAGAGCCAAGTTCAATTCCTTGCATTCACTTACGCACAAATACTCTTGAGAAAGCTATTATCCGTCTCTTTCCTCCAGTTATGGATTAAATAACAGGACAGATTGGGTTCTATAGCCTTGGCTGGCAACCAGTTTACCGCAGAAAGCAAAGGAAAACTACTGCGGGATAATCTTCTGCCTTCTCTTTCAAGACATGATCGCCCAAAGTATGCATTACGTATGACAGCTGACTTTAGGAGGATGTGCGTTGTGGTGCATTGGATATCGACTCTGAAAGAAAAATCGAAGAGCCGAGTTCGAATTCCAGTTGAATTCGATGCATTCACTTCCGCGCAAATACCTTTGGGAAAGGTATTAATCCGTCTCTTCCCTCCAATTATGGGATTAACAGGATAGATTGGGTTCTGTAGCCTTGGCTGGCAACCAGTCTACCGCAGAAAGCAATGGCAACCTACTGTGGAAAAATCTTGTCATGTCTCGAAAGTGATATGATCGCCCAAGTGTGTATCAGGTATGGCACTTAACTGACTGAACGCTGATGATGTTATGGCAGATAAAAAAAAAAACAAATGAAATGTAGCCCTAATAACACACCACTACCTTAGGTCAGTCCGCAGACTTGGTAGGTAGTGTGACAATTGCAGAAGTCGAATTATGACGAAATCAACATAATAATAATAATCAATAATAATAATCAATAATAATAATGACGATGATCAGTATTGCCATCATCTCCTCTTCCTCCTTTTTGTACAAATATTATTAGGTTTAAATTGCATACACCACAGCTTTTGGCTTATATCTTTGATTTTAAGAACAATAATGAATTTGTTCAGAAATGTACATTATTCTTGATTTATTTCATTCAGCTATTGAAAGCAGAACTCGAAAACATACGCACTTATAACAAACAGTTTAATTTTAACATTTCCAATCTTCCCCGAAAGACACTAGCAGCCATTGTCCATACATCTAGATTGACGCAAAAATACATGTAAACATTCTTATTTCTATCACATTAGCAAATGGTCGCTAAATTAAACGACAATGTGCAATTAAGTTTAAGACGCTCAAGAAAGAAAATATCTATAAAATTAATTGACTTTTGCGTATATTTTGTTAAAACTGAATTGGCTCTTAAGAAAATGAACTAAAATTGATTTACCTCTCGCTTTACCCACTGACAAACTGTTATACCAAAATAAAAAAATAAAAGCTTGAAAATTGAGTTTGCATAGAAATCGAATAAATTTGAAGTTCATTTCATTGCTTAAGTGCTAATTTCCAGGAAAAAAAAATGAATTGCTCATAATTAAGCATATTAGATCACTCGACTTCAAATATGCGCTTATGCCACGAAAGAATAGCGACTTGGCAGTTGTCGATTGACAAGAGGATTGATAGTCTACGGTTTAAAGTGCACTCTCATCATAACAGGATTTACATTAATGCCACTTAGAAGAAAATGCCCCGATATTAAATATAATAATAACAATGAAAAAATAAATAGTAAAAGAAACCGTAATAGGATCATCATTTTCTGTACACCCACTTTTAACCAAATGGTTAAAAGTAATTTAGGATACAAATTTCTCCAACAAATCACAAAAACACATTTTTTTTAATAATCGTATTGCCCCATGCAAAGCATTATACTGCCACTGTTACATAGGAGGAAAGTTATGAAAAAGAGTGACAGGTTGCAGGGGGTGTCGGAAAGTAGAAGAAGGATGAGAATACTACAGAAATGAGATGAGAGCATGAGAAAGAAGATGCGAATTAGTGAGATAGGAGATTACTATTGACTTCAAATTTAAATTCTTAGAGATTGTAGCTGTCGGGGAAGCTAGTAAATGGAGGAAATTCCACAGGCGGGAAGTGCGAGAAAAGAAGCTGCTGGAGTAGAATTTGCGTTTACATTTTATTGGTTTCACAGTAAAACGGTGGAACCTAGTTGCTAATATTGTGATTCGAGTAAATTCATATACAGGAGGCACCAGTGACCTAAGTTCATCAGAGCAGAAGCCATGAAAGTATTTGTAGAAGAGACACAGGGAAGCCACATTGCACCGGTGAGAAAGTGACTGTATCTGAGCTGCTAAGTCGGGGTTGATCACATTACAGATTCTCCGTTGGATTTTATCAATGACATCTAGGTGGATAGCAGGAGCACCTGACCAGATATGGCAGCAGTATTTAATGCAGGGGCGGATGGTAGATTTGTATATGAGCAGGAGTGTTTCAGCCGGTAAAAACTTCCTGGCCCTGCACAGAGAACTGACCTTCTTAGCAGCGGATTTAGCTATGGATTCTATGTAGACATTCCACTTGAGGTCTGTTGTGAGAGTTAACCCGAGGAGGTGTATTCCCACAAAAAATAATACAATTAGAAAAATTTTGAATATTGGAATAATGTGATGATAATTCGGAAATAATCATTAAAAAAAACAAAACATACTAAACAAACATTCAGACCAGGAACAAAAGGAACCTGGAAAACCAGTGGAAGCTATCTTGCTCTAGTAAGCCCACTAATACTAAGGCTGCAGTTTATGACCCCCCCCCGCCCCCCCACTAAAGACTAATCGGTTAAGATAATCGATTCGTGATTTGAATAAAAGTTAGCGGCCTATGGAAAGGACTCGATCACTATTCTTTTACAGCTTTTTCATCTTTCTATGCATCTTGTCCTTTCAGAATGTTGACGGTCATGGCTCTCCGCACTCTCCTGTCTTTTGTAGGTCATAATAAAGTTTGCCATCCACTTACTAAGTAGGTTATGTGTTGTTTCCCTTTGACGCTCTTGCTTTTATTCTATAGTATGAGTTTCAAGTTTTCTAAGCCCTCTTTCTTCATTATGTACACTAGGATTTTCAACTCTTCTTCTGATTTTAGGCATAAGTGACATTTAGTTTCTAATGTCACTTAAACTTTGTCACTGCTCACATGTTCAACGGTAAAAAAATCTTCCATGAAAAATAATTAAAAAAGAACTTTAGTTTTTTGTTTTGCGACATATCAACCTCAATAAATTATTATATGCCGAGAAGATTTGTATAATAAATTCGTATAAATTGAATATGAATTCTTAGTAAGAAATCAGTTTGTAGATCAGGTTTCATTGTAAAATTGGTTCTCGTGTGTCAGAAGTATTGCTGGAATATGTATTGCCAACAATACATTTTAAAAAACATTAACATCCATATATTTTTGAATATATATATATATATATATATATTAAAAAATATATTCCTGCTAATGTTTTTTAAAACGTATTGTTGGCAATATTTTTTCCTTCAAAAATGAATTACTGGTAATATTTTTCTCTCTAAAAACAGTATTGCTAGAATTTTCACAACAAAAACTTATTTTTATACTTTCATAGTGTTTTGGACCCAGTTTGGGGTTTAGCTGGGACCCTAACAGGCGCCGCCTGGGTCATGGTGTACCTGAAAACAACAATTAAGAGGTGGTTCCATGATCCTTAAAACTTCCCAATTAGAGTCTTTGCAGTTTATCGTCAGCATAGGATCCAGATGTAGTCTATCGTCATGCCCAGGACGCCTGATTAGGTGGGGGAGAAGCGTATTCTGAAGCCTCAACTGACAAGGCGGAAAAGGGAACTTAATCTTCAATTTGAAATTCTCTGATTAAGTAGACGAATGTAATTTCAACATTTTATATTATTTTTCTTTAGACCAACATTGTATCTTCCGCAGTTATGATATCGGTGATAGTCTGAAATATCTTAGGGATAGGTATCGATCTTCCGTGTTTGTTTAACAGATATCTTCATCTTTAATTTTATCTACTTGCCTCTGCCTTTTGATCTTTCTTTTTTTTTTTTTTTTTTTGCTATAATTCGTGACAGTTATCCGCGTCAATGACACGCTTCAAACATTACTTATATTTGAGGTTTCACTGCATTAATTAATTGGCTTCGTTCATGAGATACGGTTATTTCTTTTTCTTTCGTTTAATGAAATCGTTTAAGATACGTAAATTCAGTCGAGTTTTGACGAAGACTGCAAAGTTTATGTTAGACTTGAAAAAAAAAACTCTCGGGGTTGTGAAGCCTTACTTCTCATTACTTATCAGAAGAAGAAAAAAACGTCTCCAAGGAAAACGTTTAACTAAAAAGTTATTGAAAGGTAACCAAGGACAACGGTAGACATTTTGAATATGTAATGGTTCTTTAAAAAAAATATCTAATAGAATTAGCATGTAGAAAATGTTTAAAACGCAGAAAAATCTGTATGAAATACGATGTCTGAAAAGCTGTGTAGTGGGTTCGATCCTAATTAAATTCACTACACAAAAATTAACCTCCACAAGGTGTAAAAGTAGTTGTACTAACCTTTAACGACATTACTACATACACGTGTGTCTGCAAGGAAAAAAGGTCAATTTTCTTTTTTTAACTAATGAACACCCAATACAAGAGCAACTGAAGGTAGAGGATTACTTGTGGAGTTGCGTAAGATTAACGTAAGAAAGGTCAAATGTTAGTCCAGAGATTAAGCAGACTTTAAAAGGAACCGGAAATCAAATCTTTACAATCAAACAAGGGATAAACCTCTACTCCTAGTCAAAAGGCCAGGGAGGAGTGTGAACCAGACCGTAGGTGAATCTATCTACACCTGTTAGGGGAGGAGAGAAAAGTAATAAAAGAATAATTAGTCATAAATAATATACACATATTACGTGTTTCAGAAGCTAAAAAATACGGTTTTGTTTTACGAAAAAGCTATTTTATTTATTCCTGCATAAATAGACTAAGCCAATTTTGCTAGTCTTGCAAAAATACTCACCAAGCCTATTTTGGCGGTCCCGGTAAAATACATACCAAGCTTATTTTGCTAATTCCGGTAAAATACACACAAAGCAAAATGCCGGTCTCGGTAAAATAGACACCAAGCCTATTTTGCCGATCACGATAAAATACACACCAAGTCTATTTTGCCAGTCCAGGTAAAATACGCACCAACCCTATTTTGTCTATCCCGATAAAATACACACCAAGCCTTTTTTTCCGATCCTGCTAAAATAAAAACCAAGCCTTTTTTTTGCGGTCCCGGTAAAATATACACTAAGCTTATTTTGCCGGTCCCGGTAAAAAACACACCAAGTGTATTTTGCCGGTCCCGGTAAAATACAAAACCAAGTCTATTTCGCCGATCCCGATAAAATACATACCTAGCTTATTTTGTCGATAAATCTAGTGTTTTTAAACTAAGAGTATTATATATTTGAAATCACAAGTGTTAGGTAAGCTGAGTAAGCAAGACTTGAACAAAATGGATTCTGTGGCCTGAGACTGTTGTCTTCATTGCCTGAAGCTGAAGTGTATTGGCAAGAGAACGATGCCCAAGGGTAAGTTTTAGATTTACAGAAACTTATGCCTGAAGTGTTTAAAACCTTTTGAGACTTTTATATTTATTTTAATAATTGATGATGAATAAATGATTTTAACTTGTGTTTCTCGCGTACAGCACGAAATTAATATATCGAATTCGACTGGCTCTCGAATGATTCGTTATTCGCTAGAAACAAGGGAAATAGTACTAAACTACGATGCGATATATGTTCTTCTGTATGGCAATGATTACTGGACGATCTTCTCAAAGATGAAGAGGAGAATTGAAGCAACAAGAATGTTGTTCTACAGAAGAACGCTGAGGATAGCATGTGTTGAACAACGACAAAAATTTGGAGAAAGTGTAGTTTGAAAAAAACTTACCTCATGGACGTCCGTGCGTAAAATAATCTTGTTGGGAAGCCATACTGGTTTTATGTAGAAAAAGTGCCTCAAATTCACGGCTACCACGAGATTTGAGAAGATATAAATATGGCTGCTAAGTAGAACTCGGGAGGTGTGTTTTCATGACTTAGACTACTGAACAACACTATCTTTGGGAAGAACTCTTGTTGCGTTCTAAAGTTTATGACTACTAGACTACGCTTTCTTTGGAAAGAACTCTTGTGCGTTCTTGTGTTTGAGATTACTAAGCAACACTCTTTTTCAGAAGAACTATTTCGCGTTTCGTGTTTGAGACTACTCAACTACAGAAAATGAAAACTAAACCACAAAAATAATGTTAAAATCAGTAAGAGACAGTTGAGGTTGTTGGAGCGCATAATGAGAAAGGAATGCTTGGAAAATCTGGTACTCACAGGACGGATAGAGAGCAAAAGAGATAGAGAAGAATGACGTATAACATACTTAGTGAGTGTGACTAAATGAATGGTAGAACAGGGCTTGGGTGGAATAACAGAACAACAGTCTATTAAGAGGTACAAGTGACAGAAAGTTGTAAGTAGACATGATCGCCTACATCCTGAGCGGACAAAGCACATAAATAAGACGATTCATTAATCTAACCACACGACCTTACCTGTCAAACAAGAAGCACTATTGTAAAACAGTTTCCAATTCATGAAACCATACGCAAGCATAACATTTATAAGACACTGGAGGCACCATAAAGAACAACATGTCGCTGATGTATTATGGTAACTACCTTATGGCGAAATGATTAGAAGACAATCAGTAGAAAATTTTTGTCAGATTATTACTAGAGGACAGAGAATGTTACATTGGAAATGTGAATATCACCATGAACAGCAAAGTTGCGTGGAGGGCCAGTGTGTATTAATACCTAGCAAGTTCAGTGCAAAAGTGTTGTGGTGAACAAAACAAGTTCTAGATTTAAAAATTCAAATGCTAAGCACTGACTCATTGATTTTGTTAAAAATAAACGAATTTACTCGCATTTACAAAACCTTTGCTTAGCACACAAAATTTCACAGCTCGATGCGAAATGTTTTTCAGCCAATAGAAAATTAAAGAACATCTAAAAACAAAATAGAAAGGCCAGAATCACATCCGGGAGTGTATTCCCAAATGATCTTTTCGGAGTCCTCACAAACAAAATAAAAGGTGGAGCAAGCTCGACCGACGTCAGAGAGAAAGGAGACGAGCGTAATTACCATGTCCCATGAAAAACGTCCTTACATTTTAGCATTCACCTTGAGCGATAATTTCAAAGACAAACCTATCCAAAAATAAACGCTCATACATACATACACATATACGTTCCTGCATGCGTACACATAAACTCTCTCTTGCAAGGACTACTACGAACTCTTGATACCCTTAACTTCTTAATACTGTTTCTCACTGAACATTAACTTCTACCAATTCATGTTATTCTTTTCTATTAATAAATTTCTATTTAAACATACAAAATGTATATTTTTATTCTTCCACACATTCCAATCTCCAACCTTGTGATGATAGGGAATAATAACCCTAAGTTGTAGGGAGTTTGATTATGTTTGACACAAGGCCAATTTAATAAACATTACCATCTCCCTACTTCTACGGTGTATCACTGAAGTCTTTTGTTGAATACCGTTGAACTAATTACCTTATTATTATTTCAGGTGCAAACTTTTGATGTATCTTGCTGAAATTAAAAGTTCAGTCACCAATACTTACGAATATCTTTGGTTATTTTTAAGAAAAGCGGAGAGGAAGTCGAATTTTTTTTTTAAACTGTAAACTGTTAGAAAGATAAACGTCATACCGATTTTCACGCATTTTCACCTGAAAATGAACAACGATAGTAAAAAAAAAAAATACAAAAGTGTTCTTTGATCTTAACATTTAATTTCGGTAAAGTTTCTTTACACGTTTCGTCGCAAATAAAACGATTACTTAAATAACAGGAAAAACTCTTTGAACGTTTAAAAAACATTTAGTAGATCATGTTTGCATTAAGATCACTAGTGATACTATCGAATTGTCTCTCTCTCTCTCTCTCTCTCTCTCATATATATATAAGAAAAATTAAGGCAGACACGTTATTTCATGGTAAATCGGAAGTTTGGGCCTATTTCAGGCGAACCATCATCAGCTTCCGTCTTTATTTTACAAAGGATTTTAAGCGAATCTATATACAGGCAGGATGTCTGCCTGTCTGTCCTTTATTCAAATCCACAATTTTTATTCGATTCTCACAAATATTCTTTAGGCTTCCGGTCAGGTCATGGGCAACTTTTTTTCCGATTTCCCCCCGATATCGGAAATCAATACCCCGATATGCGATCAGGTCTGTTTCAAGATCATGATTTCAACCCTTCTTGCTGCAGAACTTGTTAAAATTCTAGCTTTTAATTTCAAACATTAATAGATCTTCTCAGACGACAAATCTTGCCCGATAGCGGAAATCGATAACCCGATATTCTTAGTTTTTCGTGCCAACGTCCAAAGAGTCTGAGCTCCAGAAACATGGATTAGTTTTAAAGCTTTCATTACACCCGAGCAACGCCGGGCTATACTGCTAGTATAATATATATATATATATATATATATATATATATATATATATATATATATATGTGTGTGTGTGTGTGTGTGTATACAAAATAAATTATTAGTAATGCGTTTTGAACCGTTTGCTTAACTAATAAATGGCATTTATTTTTGTGAAATGCACTCTTTTCAATATCTATCTTTTATATATATATATATATATATATATATATATATATATATATACAGTGAGCTAAGTTAATCGGAGCAGAAGCCGTGAAAGTATTTGTACAAGAGACACAGGGAAACTACACTGCGTCGGTGAGAAAGCGACTGTATCCTAGCTGTCAAGACGGGATCGATCACATTACAGATTCTCCGTTGGATTTGGTCGAGCACACCTAAGTGGATAGCAGGAGTACCTGTCCAGATATGGCAGCAATATTCAATGCACCGTCGGATGGTAGATTTGTATATGTGCAGGATTGTTTCGGACATGAAAATCTTTCTGGCCCTAAACAGAGAACCTACATTTTATTTATATATGACACTTTTTATATTTAATCACCTACAAATATCCTTTGATCAAACTAACCATGATTCATTTGGTTGAATAATATAGCGAATCACTTTAGACATCCAATTCATTTGTGTTGAAGGAGGAGGAAACGTTTGTTTATGATGTGCATTATTTGAAAGAAAATGTCAATAACGAATGGTAATCTAAAAATATGACTTAGAACTAAAGAATTCCGACAGTTTTTAAAAATGGTCACCATTTCATTTTTACCTTCTTCGCACAGGCACCAGACAATTTTTTTGCCTATCCCTTTCGCTGAAGTTATTAATAAATCATCTGTTGACTCGGAAAATGGCGCCAGAAGGTCACAGGTACATCGTCTGTCACGATTCAAGAACGAAAACAATGAAGTTATTTCCTTATTTCGATACAACCATATATATATATATATATATATATATATGAGGGGGAGACTTGTGCGGAATATAATTATAGTGTCATCAAATTTCTAAAGAAAAATGTATTTAGACTTTTATTAATATTTGTATTTTTGCCTGTAAGAAAAAAAATGTCATCTTCCCTCAAAGGCCCGTTTATTTTAACAAATATATATTTTTCTCGGTAGGCTTACTTCTTATATTCAAGCAAATAATTTAATTTCGAATGATTATACGAAGAAAAACAAAACAATCGTTGAAACAGAAAGCCATTCAAATCCTCGGACTTTCAGATAGCGATCTCAGCATATCTCTGCCTTAGAGACTTAACTATTTTTCACTCCCCGTCACTAAAACCTTATTGCTTTAATATTCATTGAAAACCCCACCAAAAGATCTCACCAGGCTTAATTTATATTGGTACTAGCAGTATAGCCCGGCGTTGCTCGGCTGTAATAAAAGCTTTAAAACTAATCCATGGTCCTGGAGCTCAGACTCTTTGGACGTTGGCACGAAAGACTAAAAAGCAATAGTTGTTACCAGTTGAATTGAAACCGTAGACTGAGAGAAAAATGAATGGATGTAAGTCCAATTTTGATTTCCTGATATCTATATCAAATAAGTTTTTTTCGTTGTAAACTGCATTTTGAAGGCTAAATAAGTCAATTTTATCATGGCTGAGACTAAGAACTACAATTATACCTACTTAGAGCCAAACCCGAAGCAAAAACTAAAATAAAAGGGCTGAAAAAATGCAGACATACAGACAGATAAACAGACACACACACAAACATCTTGCCTTTTATATATATATATATATATATATATAATCGATTTTCTGCACTATTGTAAGAACTGCAACATTGAAACTTCTGAATATGGTTTCTCATGTCTTTGTCTATGAGTGTATCAAATTTGATTAAAATCAGACCACTCCTTCTATAACCCAATTTTTTCGATTATCGATTTTCGATATTTATCGGGGGTACCTCGACACAAAACCTAACTAAGAACACTCACAGACGCTTATATTACAACTGTGTAAATTTTCAAGAAAATCGGTTCAGCCGTTTCGGATTCTATAAGTAACGGACACGCACACAGACAATGTTCCATTTATAAATAAATTTAGATCGTTGAAGTTAAACATCTGATTAATATTTTTTACAGGTTAATACAAGTAAGTAGGCCTACCTATCGTCCGGCCCGAACCCCTTTCATGTCTATTGAGGAGAAGTAGACATCCATCCTTGGTTCGTTGTTTAGGATATAGTCAACCAGCTCTCTTTCTTTCTTCTATCAAGATCACAATGTTTTAAATATCTTAACATTTTGGCGATCAGACTAGCCAGTGGCTGTGACTTTCCATTGTGAGAGTACCGCGTTGAGAGTTCGTTGGCTGCTGCTTCCTACTGATCATGAGGAGCTCGACCCCTTTGGTCGCGCTAAGAGAAGCTACACTGATCAGCAGTGGTACAATATTGGGGTATTTCTGATGCCATGTCGCTTATGAGTCGGTGTCTTTGCATGTATTTCCGGTGGACAACACTGAAGTCACACTATGCCCTAGTCTCAGCCATGCTCTGGCTGGTTTGTATTACCACTGACGACAGATAGGGACAACTACGGTGGTGTTTTCTCTCTCTAGCCTTGGTCGGCAACCAGTCTACCGCAGAAAGCAATGGCAACCTACTGCTGGATAATCCTCTGCCCAGTCAGTCATGTCTCTTTCGAAACATGATCGCCCAAGCGTGTATCACGTATGGCACTTAACTGACTGACGGTGGTGTTTTCTCTCTACTCTCAAAATAAATCACGTGAAAACAAAAAAACAAAAACAAAAAAAAAAACAAAAAACAAAAGAAAACAACAAAAAGAAATACGATTAAGCCAGCAAACAAAAAACTACCTACGTGACCTCAGTTTTTCTTTCACTAATATTCGCGGTATTCACTCCAAATTCTAAAGTTGAGAAGTTTGGAATGGTCGACAGATATCTTTGCCCTCTGTGAAACTACCCTAAATTTATCCATTGCTACCAATGAATTATTGGTTCCAGGCTATCAGGACGAGTGATGGACTGAAGTCAAGTGGATAAGAGATGGGAACTGACATTGAATTTAAATTCCTGGCGGTTATAACCGTCAGAAAAACAAGTATAGGGAAGAGAGTTCCACAGAGGGGAAGTGCGAGAAAAAAGCTGATGGAGTCGAATTATAGTAAGGCTAATCAGTCCGACGAGGTCAAAAATGGTAGCTGAGGTCTAAAGCAATTTCAAGACCGTCGTTAACTGGGACAAAAATGGCTTGTCATTTTAACATCTCCAAAATTAATCCGTAAGTCAGAAAAGCTTGAAGCTTAGAGATTTTGAAACTGTAGACTTCAAGCCACAGAGATTTTCAGACACGCAACGTGAAGCCTAGAGATTTTGAGACAGACGACTTGAAGCCAAGAGATTTTGATTGGTAGGACAGTCAGGAAAGCTCTTAAGGGTGCCAAATAAAATTGTTGATAATGTCCATAGCTTATTTTGATCAATCGCCAAACCTTTTTCAAAGCAATCGTTAAAATACTAAAAATATCCGGGGAATATGTTGGGATCGAGACGTTAACGTTAGAACATTAAATTCTCGACAATGAGAATCCGATGTCTGTGTTTAATGCCACATTAAGAATCTTGTAAAAAAATTAAAATTCCAAAAGCTTACATTTATTTTTTATAATTATATCGCCCCAAGCAAGGCAGTTTACTGCCACTGGTGTGCAGGCGGTTACATAGGAGGAAAGTTATGAGAAAGACTGACAGATTATAGGGGGTGTCAGGAAGTGGGTAACAGAAGGATGAGAATACTGGTATGATCAGAGTGGAGTGGACGGAGAAAGGAGAGAGAGAGAGAGAGAGGATGCAAGTTTGTGAGATGATGATTGACTTTATATTTAAATTGCTGGAGATTGTAGCTGTCGGGTAAACAAATAAACGAAATGAAATTCCACAAGCGGGAAGTGCGAGAAAAGAAGCTGTTGGAGTAAAATTTGCTTTTACATTTTATTGGTTTCACACTAAAAGGATGGGACCTAGTTGCTAATCCTGTGGCTCGAGTAAATTCATATATAGGGACACCAGGGAACTAAGTTCTTCGGACCAGAAGCCATGAAAGTATTTGTAAAAGAGACACAGGGAAGCCACATTGCGCCGGTGAGACAGTGACTGTATCTGAGCTGCTAAGGTGGGATCGATCACATTACAGATTCTCCGTTGGATTTTGAAATTAGATATTTAAATCAAATCTGGTGTGTGCAATCTATAACAGTTAAATGTTATTCTTTCAACTAACTGGGTGCGCTCGTAGTTTAGTAGCTTTTAGTGCAGAAAGTACGAATGGTTTCCCGAGTTGAAATTTCAACCAATGCCGTTCCTTTCATTTTCGCCCCTTGGAAATATAGTTGAAATCCCACCAGCTAAGGTTTAACAACAGTTAGAATGAACTCACTCGTTTTCGGTGGCAGACGTTTGAGACTGAAAACTTTGAATATAAAACTAACCTATAAAGAACGCTCATGTGAAGTTTGCTTAGACGAAACCCAAACTTTTACAGCTGTATGTAGTTCACCAACGACGCTCATAGATTGCAAGGGTTATGACCTTCCTAAGATACCATGATGGCGATGATTTTCAAAATCATGTATATTTCATTAAAGACATGCGTGAAATTAATTATTTCGGATCGGGCTCAAAAACTCTATTGAGGTCATTTGTATGAACTATCTTAAAATTCTGTATCAGTTAAATGCCAGACGTGATACACGCTTGGGCGATCACGTCTCGAAAGATACATTACTGACTGGGCAGAAGATTTACCTGCAGTAGGTTGCCATTACTTTCTGCGGTAGACTGGTTGCCAACCAAGGCTTTAGAACCCAATCGGTTCTGCTATTTAACCCATAGCTGGAGCAAAACGGGCATTTGCGCGTAAGTGAATGCAACGAATTCAACTGGAATTCGAACTCGGCTCTCCTATTTCTCGTTCCGACCCGATATCCACTGCTCCCTAACGCACATCTGTATATAAGACCATTTTTAGCTAGTTTTTGGTAATATATATTCGGAAGCGTAAAGGGTACAGGCTAAAAGCTGAATGAGCGAAAAAAAAAAAACAAATTCCGGTTGAGTCTTTTACATTAACTTTCTCGCCTTTGGGAAATACAGTCTCTTTACCACTTTCCAGCTGTGGGTTAAATAGCAGGTCGACAACCTTATCCATATTTGGCAGTCATGTTTATTCATAGATAATATAGAAAAGGAAACTGTAGAGAGCCATGCTTGTTTACGTCCTGAACGAAAATGACATTTAAAGAAATATAATAATAAAATCTAAAGACACATCTGGTTAGGTTTTTGCCGTATATAGACGATGAAATCAATCGTCACTTCAATCATGGGGCAAAATTCTAAAATTTGCGCTCACTTAACACACAAGTCAGTCGCTTCCAGCTTCCAAGTGTGAAATTTTTTGTCTGAATATAATTAAAAATACGGGCCGTGACGTCCGACTCGTTATTTTTTTTTCAACACTGACATTAAATCCTTTCTTCGATCTTTACTTTCCGGTTTGTAGTCATTAAACGCAATCGATATTCACCCAACCGACCCTCATCATTTTTAGTCGCTTGAGCAAGTTTTCGAGACGTAAATTGAAGGACAAACACAAGCCAGCCACATGACGCCTAAATCGCTCTAGTACTCTTCATTTTGGGCATCGGCGAGAGATGTGTTAGCGTCTGGTTGATATTTACCACTGACTAATTATTTTGATCATTACTGGGTGCGCATACTTCCAGCCTCGTGCCAAACAAAACCAAATGAATGAAATAACAACAAAAACTCGCCTTAATGTTTTCTTTCGTGAATTTATGAGTCGTTTTATGAATGGGACTAGTTTGTTGTTATATAACAGCTGCAAAGGATAGGCTTGATTCTGATTACTTTGTTTTTAAAAACTTGTCTACCCTTTCTTCTTTTTCTATATGCCCTGTCCTTTCAGGACGTAAGTGATCATGGCTTCCCACGTCTTCCGATTAGTATGTTTCTCCTGTTACACCTCGCAACCCCCGTTCTATCATCCACCTGATCAGGCCCTGCAAATATGTGTCTTTTTCCTTCTATCTGGCCTGTCAGTATAAGGTTCTCCAAGCCCTCCTTCCTCATTGCATGTCCCAGGAACTTCAGTTGTCTCTTCCTGATGCTCGCTATTAATTTTGTTTTTGTTGCCATTCTTTCCAACACCTCATCATTGCTCAGATGCTCGCTCCATAATATCCGCAGCATCATTCTGTAGAACCACATTTCCGCTGCTTCAAGTTTTTTGTCCTCATTTTCGATGATATTGTCCAGCATCCACTGCCGTATTGAAGAACTGACATCACATAGCAATCCAGCACTCTTTTCTTTGTTTCTAGTGAATTTTTCCTGTGTCTTAATACTTTACTCAGCTTCTGGAACGCGTCCTTCCCCATGCCAATTCGCCTTCGGATCTCTGTGTCACACTTTCCATCTCCTGTTAGAACACTTCTTAGGAATTTAAATTTTTGTACTTGCTTGATTTTAGTGTACCCCATCAGTATTTGGCATTTTGGGTTGCATTCTTTTGCTGATGACCATGCATTCAATTTTAATATAGTTTATTTGTAGTCCTTTTTTGTCACTCTCCACAGCTACCTTCTGTAGGAGGTCTTGTAGTTTTATGTCTTTTAAAACCAGAAATAATTTTGATTGTAAGAATTTTCTAAGATAATTAGTAAGAATCAACTTGCTATTAACTCATAGCTTTTGAGGGACAGAAGAGGTGATTTCATAGATTTCCAAAGACTATTTGCACGGAAGTGAATGTAACGAAACGAACAGGAATCGGATATATGACCCCTTATCCATTACACAACCCGCACATCCAAGATTTTGGTATTTCCAAGTGGTCACCCATTTAGGTACCGAACAGGATTGACGTTTCTTAACTTCAGTGAACGTAGGAGAACGTAACATAGGCTTTAAAAACTGCAAACGATAGAAAGTTTTGGTGAACCATGATTTTCTTGAAAGGATACGGTATGTATAAGAAGGTGTTGTTTATGGTGAGTACCTGTCTTGTTCGTGATTTGAGAGTTTAGAGTTTAAATGTTTGTATACTAAGAAATTACACCAAATTGGAAACGACAGTTTCGTCTTAATTCTTATTCTGTATTCGACACCATGAAGGAGTTCCTATACGATTTCTTTTCTCTTCATTTCTCGTTATTACAGTCAAGGGTCGGCCAATAAAACAGAAAACAGTAAAGCAATGTCTGGCTTTTAAAAGATCTCAACCAATTTTGGAACAACGTTAAATCAGTTATTTTTTTTCTTTAGTCGCCATATGCAATGCACGTTTGGACGATCATGTCTATTCGATTCATGACTTATTTGACAAGAATTCTTGCAGCAGGCTACTGTTTTATTCTGCGGCAGAATAACCAACCAGTGTTGCTAGTTAACTCATAGCTTACGAAATTAGGACCTTTCCCAAGGGTGTTAGCGCGTAACTGAATGCCACGAACACTTCTGGAACTAATTCTACGATTTCTAATTCCAAGCCATAACCATCACACCACTCACACAACCAAGCACCTGTTTTCACTCCAACAGTAACTAATCTATGTACTGACCAAAATCAACATTGCTTAACTTAATCAAACAAGAACAGCTGTTTAAACATAAGTTTCGATTAGCGAAGTTAAGCAATTTTGTGGTTTGGGTAACGATTCGGGATGAGAAATTTAGGAGCCGTATTCAAATTACAGTCGAATTCGTTGCATTCACTTACGCACAAATACCCTTGGGGAAGATATGAATTCATTTATTTCTACGACAGCTATGGATAAAACAGCAGTACAGATTGATCCTACAGACATGGTTTGTTATCAATCTATCATAAAAAGTAACGGCAGCCTACAGCGAGAATTCATCTACCGAGAATCAAACCGAGACATGATTGACCAAGCGTACATTGCATCAAAAATGCCACCAAAGGAAGGAAAGAAGGAAGAAATATCTATGGTTCTTATAATTATAGGTCTTTAAAATTCAATTATTAATTGTATGTTTATATGTGTAAACCATTAATGCCTACTATCCTTATGAGAGGAAAGCAGGCTAAGCAAAATTTTACTTATTTTGCCAATACTAATCTTGATCATGAAACATTTCATTAATCTGTAAATATTTATTAAGTTTAGTTTCGTCTGACACATGATTACAATAGCAGGACATCTAGTGAGTATCGTTCTGCTTGCCATCATAGCCTGCCTAATGATTTGTTGCATCAATGTTGTTGTAAAGTAACCATTATTCATAACTCGTTATAAAAAGTTATTTTTTCGATATACAGGATGTCTATAAATTTTATCAAATACATATAATTTAATTGGAGTAGATAGACTAAACTATCGCCCGGTTCACACTCCACCCACGTCTATTGAACAGGTGTAGAGGCTCATCCCTTGTTCCCTGTTTAGGATGTGGTTTCCGGCTTTCTCTCTCCCAATCTTTTCACTATTACGTAGCCCCCTGCACATCCGTGGCGTTACCGCCTTGCTCGGGGTGATACGATTAAAAAAAAATATATATATATATATATATATAAAGTTGTAATTTTTTAAAAAAATTATAACTTTATATTATAGTACTCACGAAATTTATGGACACCCTGTATTGAAATTATTTGTCGCACACGAGAAATGATCGAGTACATTTTTGTTTATGTGGAAGCTACTCATAAAAAAGATTAACATAACCAAGCTTTTTCCCTGGTATCTCAACTGGATGAAATTAAGCGTGCTACTAGATTAGCAATTAGGTCTCACCGTTTTTTAGTTTAACTAGCAAGATGCGACCGCCACTTCTGTTCTAAGAGTTTCTTTTCTTTTCATTTAAACTTGTGCAATTCATTTCTGCTTTCTTACTTCCATGTCACTTACAATATTTGAAATTTAAATGCAACGTCAATCGCCATCTTTTGTCTTCCTGAACCCTGTTCCTTTATTGTCTTTTCCTCACTCCTCCTCACCAAAGTCTTCTCATTCACTTTGACTCAGTGTAACCCCCCCCTGCGTCTTAATGTCATTATCGCCTTGCTCGGGGTGAAAGAAATAACGAAAAAAAAAAGTTAATACCAAGAATTTTCAGTAATTGATTTGGCGAATTCCAATTGAATTCTTTGCATTCGCATACGCACAAATACCCTTGGGAAAGGTATTAATGTGTCTCTACCCTCTAGTTATGGGTTAAATAATTGAACCGATTTGATTCTGTAGCCTTGGTTGGCATCTAGTCTACCGCAGAAAGTAATGGTAACCTACTGCAGGATAATCTTCTGCCCAGTCAGTCATGTATTTTTCGAGACATGATCGTTCAAAGCGTGTATCATGTATGGCACTTGACCTATTGATTATCATAGGCACCTTAAGAGTTTGATTATTCTGAAATTATATTTCTTTTGATCGCGATCAATCCCAATACTCACAAAAAGCAAGCGTTTGATGCTATATGAACTTATTAATATATAAACGTAAATGTTCTTTTCTAATGCAAAATTGTTAGTTTTATATATGCATTTTCGTAGAAAACCACATCAGCTCCGAGCAATGTGTCCCTAGTCATGTGATTCTACGACATATCTAGTCATGTGATTCTACGACATATCTAGTCATTTGATCATGCCCTAACAATCATAATTCTGTTTGATTCTTCCTTAGTTAGTAAGTTAGTTACTTAGTTCCTTCGTCAATTACGCCACTGAAGAAAGATAACACACTTACTCTCTACACGAGTTTTTCCTTCCTCCCTAACTTTTTATAAACGTTACTCTCCTCAGCCATTCTCTCACCTTTGCCAAACGGAATGGTAGTAAAGAGTGAGAGAGTAGAAAAAGAGAGCCTATAGCATTACCGTAGCAGCTTAAGCTGGTGGTTGTAGCAGTAATTGTGTGTGTGTGTATATGTGTGTGTACTGTACAATATAGTAAAAATAGGTAGGTGTGTTGTTGTATCCTGCGACCTAATAACGAAATTTCTAGCCTCTACACCCTTGGTCATTACTCAGTTGGTCTTTTCTGTTTACAATGAACAGGGGAGCCATGATTTTTCAGTAATAAAACAAAATCATTTTCTCATTCAAAATCTCTCACAAAATAGTGTACAGTATTTTGGTTATGGGCTGTGGATACACCGCTAAATATAGTATAAGATTACAGTAAAGTAGCTTCTATGGACATTACTTTTATAGATATTTTAATAAAATTACACTTGTGTTATTGCTATTCTTTTATCCAATGCCTATACGTTAGAAGACTTTACTATCTTTTGTAGTATGACAAAGTAAAATTTTTCCAGGAAATCAGTTATCCATCTGTGGAAATTCCACGGGTTCCGCTTGTAACCATAATTAGTAATACTACATTGTCATTTATTTAAGTCATTCATGTAAAAGACTAACATAAAGAAGTTAGTGGTAATTATTTTTACTGCTAAACTTAGATATTTTGAGTATGTTGGCTATCACCAACATAGAACAATATCGATAATTTTAAAGTTTTTTTTTTAAAATCATATCACACCGAGCAAGGCGGTAACGCCACTGATGTGCAGGGGGCTACGTAAGAGTGAAAAGATTAGAAAAGAGAAAGCCGGAAACCACATCCTAAACAAGGGATGAGCCTCTTCACCTGTTCAATAGACGTGGTAGGAGTGTGAACCGGGCGATAGTTTAGTCTATCTACTCCAATTAGTCTATCAACTCCAATTGATGTCTTCATTTGATCGCTGTTTAAAAGTGAATACGTGTTCAGAGCAGCACCAGTCTATTAATGCGTGAATTTAAATGCTCCTTCATTTCGTATATATTTATGCCTCGGTAAGTAAAAAGTTGGAGTGCTGGATGGTTACCGTTTAATCGGATATATATTCATTCAGTCGTTTATTCTCTGGTGTTGAGAGACAATAATGGTTCGCGCATGTGTGAAAAGCTGCAGACGAAGACCAATTACTTGGTCAACAAGGAATACTTGCTTCTAGAATATGTGATCGTAATTAATGCCTGGCCGTGTCGTTAATTAAAGGAACTGCACCCAGAAGAAAAATTCGCAGCTGGCCAGAGAATTTTTTTTTTTTACTCGGGACAAACAAACATGAAAATAGAAAATATTTTTAACAAAAAGAATGGAACATGATAAAACCAAGATATCAATTATTTTATTCAGTTAAGTGCCATACGTTATACACGCTTGGGCGATCATGTCTCGAAAGAGACATGACTGACTGGGGAGAAGATTATCCCGCAGTAGGTTGCCATTGCTTTCTGCGGTAGACTATTTGCCGACCAAGGCTATAGAACCCAATCTGTCCTGTTATTTAACCCTAACTGGAAGGAAGAGACGGATTAATACCTTTCCCAAGGGTATTTACGCGTAAGTGAATGCAATGAATTTGGCTGGAATTCGAACTCGGCCCCCCGATTTCGCGTTCCGAGCCGATATCCAATGCTCCACAACGCACATCCTCCAATGCTCCACAACGCACATCCTCCAATGCTCCACAACGCACATCCTCCAATGCTCCACAACGCACATCCTCCAATGCTCCACAACGCACATCCTCCAATGCACCACAACGCACATAACCTCCTCAAATCGGGTACATCTTGGATTAGCGTCTTTTCTTATATAAAAGGTGATTTGAAAAAGGAACTTGCGTTTGGTGAACATTTATTTAAAAGTAACAAGGTAAAGTTGTGTCACCCACAGCTGAAGTGAGTAGAGTTTGATTGCCATCTTTCTCAAATGTATGTGCGCAGAAGTGAATGCATGGAAAGTGACTGAAATTGGTACTCAGCTCTACGAAAAGTCATTGTTATTGTAAAAACATTGTTTAAAAAAATAATTATTAATAAAATTCGAAATATATTTCGGCTTTAAATAACCGAGAAAGGATTGATGAGCCGTAAAAGTCATTTAGTCAGTTAAGTGCCAAACGTGTTACAGGTTTGGGCGAGCATGTCTCGAAAGAGATATGACTGACTGGGCTGTAGATTATTCCGCAGTAGGTTGCCATTACTTTCTGCAGTAGACTGGTTGCCAGCCAAGGCGATAGAACCTAATCTCTCCTGTTATTTAACCTATAACTGGTGGGAAGAGAAGGATTAATACCTTTCCCAAGGGTATTTGCGCGTAAGTGAATGCAAAGAATTCAACTAGAATTTGAACACGGGTCTCCGATTTCTCGTTCCAAGCCGATATCCACTGCACCACACCAAGCCGTAGAAACGTATCCGTATTGGCAGAGTCTATAAATTGGTGAAATAAAAATTGAAATACCATCTTTTAGATTTGAATGTGCTAATATTTGTAAAACACACACACTGATATATATATTTATTCATTTAAAACTTATAACATATGTACGTTATAATGTGTTATATTGTCAAATTATGGTTCTCCATCACTTGACAAGACACACAAAGTGTCGAAACAAAATAGCTACTTTGTAGAGATATTATAACATATTTACGTTATAAATTTTAAATAAATATTATTCGCTGTGCAGTTAAGAATATGCCACCTTTAACAAAAGTCACTAGTTTACAAGTATTCTTGTGACGAGCAAACCTCTATCAAATTTAAGTACCTGGTGTGCAGAATTTGAGATATCTACTGAACAACTGACATAAAAATGTGTAAAGTGGAACTGGACTGCTAAGTTTTAGAAGGCGTTTAAAGACAAAAAATGTAGTAACTTTAGGCTAGTTACTTTGGAATAGGAGCAGTGATTTTACATGAATACGATGATAATATGAAATCTGTCGCACATGGTTTGCGTTCGCTAGGACCAGTAAAAAAAAATTAACTCATCGAAAAAGAGGTATTAGTAATTATATTTGCAAAGAAAGAACGCAATTAAGACTTGAAACCTTACTCGCTATGTGACGGTATACTCATGTTTGTTCAATAAGCTGTACTACCTAGTATATTACAAAAGCAAATATTAAATGAATTTCATAGTGAACTTACGGAATTTCAAGGATGTAATCACTGATGAGAAGCTATTTATATTGAACCAAAATGGATCAAGATATCGAAAAAGTAGTAAAAGCCTGCGGATGTTGTGCTCTAGCAGCAAATCCCCCACGACGAAATTACAACTTTGGTCAAAGGCAGATTTTGCTGTAGGTTTTGCAGGTCTAATAAACGAATCACATTATTTGGCAGCAGTGGATAGGTTTACTGAGTATCAGAAAATTTGTAAGCGCAAAAAATAACTTTTTGCTGACAATGAAATATTTACACAAACTGATAAGGATACACAGTTTACTTCACACGATTTTTTTCCATTGAACTACTTCGCCGTATCACCCAAGGTCAAACCGACAAGCGTAACGGTTTGTGGATACTTCAAGAGATCTTTGAAAAAAGCCAGTCATGAAAAAGTGAACTAAGTACTACAAAAAATGTGAGTGTACCGGATAACGCAAAATCTTAATACACTGTTAAACATGTCACCGGCAGAATTAATGTTCGACAAGAAAAATTAAAACGGTGTTCGACAAGATGTTACCAAGTCAAAAATAATAAGAACAGATAGCACAAAAAGATACCATGAATTTTAAAAAGTGGTAAAAAGTGTTTTGTCAGAGTGTATAAAGATGGAAAAGAAATTTAGAAAGACGGCGTAATAAGGCCATGAATAAAAAAAACACAGAAGGTATTATAATCAGCTAAAGGAATCTTTTACCGAAGACATGCACGACAAATGGAAGAACTTATTTAAGTGTTGTATGATGTTTTTTATGTACTCACACCCCAAGAATTCGTTGAACATACAAGTCAGTCAGTTGAGTGCCATACGTGATACACGCTTGGGCGATCATGTCTCGACAGAGATATGACTGACTGGGCAGAAGATTATCCCGCAGTAGGTTGCCATTGCTTTCTGTGGTAGACTAGCTGGCTAGTATTTAGTGGGGGATCAGTATATTACAACATAACAATTGTAAACAGATCCTCCACTTTATGCCCAGTAGAAGTTTTAATTGTTTTCAACTATTTTATTCAGTCAGTCAGTTAAGTGCCATACGTGATGCACGCTTGGGCGATCATGTCTCGACAGAGACATGACTGACTGGGCAGAAGATTATCCCGCAGTAAATAGCCATTGCTTTCTGCGGTAGACTGGTTGCCGACCAAGGCTATAGAACCCAATCTGTCCTGCTATTTAACCCATAACTGGAAGGAAGAGACGGATTAATACCTTTCCCAAGGGTATTTGTGCGTAAGTGAATACAATGGATTCAGCTGGAATTCGAACTCGGCTCCCCGGTTTAAGTACAATTCAAAAAGCAAGCTAACGTACAGAAATAATAGAGTTTGATTATAAACATAAAAACAGAAACTTGAGGAGGTCGGCGAACTCGCCTAATAGCAAAGTATATGATCACTAATAAATAAAATTTAATATTTATTAATTAATAAATAAAATTTAATATTTATTAATTATAAAAATCTCAAATAGTGTATTAAATAATGCGACCTAGTGACACAAATAATCTAGTCTAGATGCTTAAAGAAAGAACTCCAAATAATCTAAAATAATTTCGTTGAGGTCTTCAGAGTGTTTCTTATAGACGTCACGGCGAGAGCTGAAATAATACTTTATATTAGAACTGTAGAGGAACCAGTACTGAAGTGATGATGACGTCATACCTGCTGCTTATGACCAACAGAAAGAAGTCTTCTGTGAACAGTCAGATGTCAATATACCTTGAAACATACAATGCAGTTATAGAGAAGAGTTGAAATTAATGCATGCAAGATTTCACAGTTCTAGCATCACTACGTCATAGCCAGCCTATGAAATTTTCAGTACCCCCTCATATTTAATTTATCAGAAACGTTGGATTAAGTGCACTGAAAATGGCAAGTTGTAGAGTGAGAATTTGTTGTGTAACAAATGTTTTAACTAACTGACGAACGTACTTATATTAATAGAAGAGGGCATCGACGGCTTTCAATATATTAAAAGTATTATGGAAAGTATAAACATTTCTTGTTAACGATAGATTCTTTTTATTTCTTTTGATATATTTTCAAGCTCATAACTTTTCTTATAACCTCTCACCTCACTGAAAAAGGTCCATTTTTACGATATAACATGTATTGGGTTATTTCATGTAAAATCAGCTCTTTATTTTATTTACATCTAAGGGCAAAAAGAGGTTACTTCAAAACTAAGTTATGTGGGAGAACATTGCTCGCTTTTTTAGTTGACTCTGTGGGCTATATATGACCGCTTCTATACTTGACTTTTTACGTAGTTCTACAAGTCAATTTTAGTCGACTTTAGACTTGGCTGTATAAATAAATATTGGCCAGGTTTATACTTGATTTATCAAGCATCCAACCAACCACTGGCACAATTTCATGGTGATTTTATCCTTTTTACTGAATTTAGTCAATGTATTCTAGGATATTCCTACAGAGCAGATTTTACTGACATTGTTTAATTTTAGTTTTAAAATTATATTGTTTTTAATTTGTTTTTTGGGGTTCATCTCCCTCCCCTCATTTCATGTTTCATTAAATCTTTTATATATATATTATATTATTGTATGCATTTTTCATGTCATAGGTTGTTTCCTCTTTTTTAGGTGACTCTTGTAAATATGTGGTATAGTGGTGTGTGAAGGATTAGGAGGTGATGGATGGGTTCTTGTGGTGAATATGCAAATTGTGATGAGTGATTGGGTCGTGATAGGTATAGGATAGATACTGAAGATCACCCTCTATCCACCCCCTTTTTGGCCTTATGCCACAATTTCTTATATCTTATACGAAATAAATATTCAAAGCAGGTTTGATGATGGTGTTGCAACAATTAACGTCATTTTATTAGCGGACAGATTTTAATTTTTTTTGTGACGCAGTTTTGAGAAGGCATGAAACCATTTAGTCCTGCGAAGCGTGATAACATCTCTTGAATGAGAAAAAAGCGAGTAAGTAAGAAATTGACATTTAATAATCGTTTATAACAAAATGCTAAATGATTATAGGAAGATTGTGTTGCGGCATGACTCCAACTATTAAAAGCTCTTCGAACTAGAAGGTCGGCATTCGAAAACAAACAGAAACTGTTTGCTGGTTTATATAACTGATAGCAACAAAATATTTGCATAGTTTCCGTGATGGCTTTGTTTTCAGTTCAGCTTTTCAACCAGTTTTATTTTTTTTATAATCGTGTGGCCCCAAGCAAGGCATTTTACTGCCACTGTTGTGCAGGGGGTTACATAGCAAGAATGTTATGAGAGAGTGACAGGTTACAGGGGGTGTCAGGAAGAGAGTATGAGAAGGAAGAGAATGCTGATGAGAGTGGGGAGGACGGAGAAAAAAGCATGAGAGAGAGGATGTAAATTAGTGAGACAGGAGATGACTGTTGACTTTACATTTGAATTCTTGAAGATTGTAGCTGTTGGGAAAGCAAGTAAGCGAAAGAGAATTCCACAGGCGGGAAGTGCGAGAAAAGAAGCTATTGGAGTAGAATTTGCGTTTACAGTTTATCGGTTTCGCAGAAAAAGGGTGGGACCTAGTTGTTAATCTTGTGGCTCGAGGAAATTCGTACATAGTGGGTACCAGTGAGCTAAGTTCATCGGTGCAGAAGCCGTGTTTGCCTTCTATCTACTTATATTCACAAATCTTTTGCTGAAAAGGAATCCACATTTTTCTTTTTGAAAATTTGGCTATGAATTATTGTTGCTTGTTTGGCTTTTATTCAAGTTTGTTAACTTTGTTTCTTTTACATTTATTCAGTTGTCTTAAATTTATTATTATTATTATTATTATTATTATGTCATTTCTTCCAATCTCTTTTTTCGTTTCTTGTCTTTCTTTCCCTAGATTTTCATTTCGTGAAGTGATTTGTTTTTGTACTAACATCTAAGTGAAATAAAGACGGGATTTTACATGAAATAACCCAATAAATGTTATATCGTAAAACACAACAACCCAGCCCAAGTGGACCTTTTTCAGTGAGGTGTGAGGTTATAAAAAAATATGATTTGAGCTTGAAAATATATCAAAACAAATAAAAAGGTCCTTATGTTAACAAGAAAAGTTTATATCTTGCATAATACTATTAATAATACTATTAATATAGTGAAAGCTGGGTATGCCCTCTTCTTTCAATATACGTACGTTCGTCACTTAGTTAAAACATTGTTTTACACAAAAAAATACTGACTCTGCAACTTACACTCGCCATTTTCAGTACACTTAATCCAACGGTTCTGATAAATCAGATTCGAGGAGGAAATGAAAATTCATAGGCTGGCTATGACGTTGACATAGTGATGCTAGAACTGTGAAATCTTGCGTCCATTAATTTCAACTCTTCTCATTAATAACTGCATTGTATCTTTCAATGTAAACTGACATCTGACTGTTCAAAGAAGACCTCCATTCTGTTGGTCATAAACAGCAGGTATGACGTCAGTACTGTCTCCCGGCTGCTATAACTCTTTTGCAGTTCTAATATGAAGTACTAGCAGTATAGCCCGGCGTTGCTCGGCTGTAATGAAAGCTTTAAATCTAACCCATGGTCCTAGAGCTCAGACTCTTTGGACGTTGGCACGAAAGACTAAAAAGCAGTAGTTGTTTCCAGTTAAAGCGAAACCGTAGACTGAAAAAAAAAATGAATGGATTTTAAGTCAAATTTTGATTTCCTGTTATCGATATCAAATTTTCTGCACTATTGTAAGAACAGCAACCTTGAAACTTCTGAATATCGTTTCTTATGTTTTTGTCTATGAGTGTATCAAATTTGATTAAAATTGGACCATTCCTTCTATAAGCCGATTTTTTCGATTATCGATATTTATTGGGGGTACCTCGACACAAAACCTAGCTAAGAACACTCGTAGACGCTTATAGTACAACTGTGTAAATTTTCAAGAAAATTGGTTCAGCCGTTTCGGAGTCTATAGGTAACGGGGACACACACGCACAGACAAAGTTCTATTTCTAAATAAGTTTAGATTAGATTAGATTACTTCGGCACTCGTCTGTAAGAAATACACTGAAAACTTACCCCAACGAGATTATTTTAACTCTTTATCTTTTTAATTCATTTTCGGTTAATTTGTTTTATTATTTTTGCACATCTTGATTATTTTTTTCTTTTATCGTTTCTTTTCCTTTCTTTAGACATTTCTTTCTATGTTCCTTTCTTTTATTTTTCCCTCAATTTCATAATTTCGTAATTTTCTTTTCTTTCATTTCCTTTTTTTTATTCACACTTTTTTATTCACACTTTGCCGACCAAGGCTATAGAACCCAATCTGTCCTGTTATTTAACCCATAACTGGAAGGAATAGACGGATTAATACCTTTCCCAAGGGTATTTGCGCGTAAGTGAATGCAATGAATTCAGCTGGAATTCGAACTCGCCCCCCCCTGCCCAGATTTCTCGTCCCGAGCCGATATCCACTGCACCACAACTCTTTACATTTCCCAATACATTTATTCTGTATTCATATTTCTTCTTTCATTCTTTCTTCCCAATTTGTTCTCAAATCAGTGGGCTTCTTTCTTTAATTTTTATGTCATTCTTGCATCGTCTTTCCTTCGTCTTATCCATATTTCTTCTTTTCTTCATTCTTTCTCTGTTATCCCTTTGCTAATGAGCTCATTTCTTCATTCCTTGTTTCATACCTTTTCTTTTCTTCCATAATTCAATTCTCTTCCCATCTGTATCTGATATAACCTGTGACATTTTCTTCAATTTTTTTTTATTGTCCTTAGGCCAAATTTTTATAATTTTTTTTATTTTTTGACCTCACAATTTCCACACTCGTTAAATTCGGAACAATGAGAATCCTTCACAATCCGAATAAGCTTTCCTTCTTTCTACTTCTTGTAGGAATTTATTCCTTATCTGCAGGTCAATCAGACTCAGATTCCGCGTAGTAGACTATAGATATGAAATAATACTTGATATGAAAGAAAGTTTAATTTCTAGGCGCATAGAACAGAAACAGCCCCCCTCTCACTACTCCCCATCTTTTCCTTCCTCCGTCCTAGTCAATGTTAGGCTTAACCCTGACTGTAACTTTACGCATTCAGAGATAACGGCCATGAACGACTGACAGATAACGAAGCAATGCCTCTTTGTTTTTTAACCTCCATACGATTTCTGTGAACGCATTGCACTAGATAAGGTTACCATTTTCGACGACCCCCAAAAGAACCTACTTATCACTGGAGATCGCTTTAAAAGACCATCGGCACTGCTGGTAAGAATGACCGAAATCTGACACAGATGCCTGTGAAAATGGTATTCACCACGCAATTTTCAAGTCGAGAGGTCACGGTGAGAGAGACTTCATTGATTCTTGCATTAGCGGACGTGAGACAGAATCTAACGTCTAACAACACATTTATTCTGATCGTATACCATTACTATTTTATTCTTAACACTTTCACTGTCGTATAGCTGTGCTGCTTGATGTTTTTATGGGGGCAGAGAGAAATTACGTTTACTTTAAATAAATGACTATAAAGTATCTAATTGCGATTTTTTATGAGCGCCGCTATTTTGGCTTCAATCGAATACTCAGCGGTACTACACCCCCCAACAAACAATAAAAAACATCACAAACTGGTCGTTCTGCAAACTTATATACAGTACTGTGCAAAAGTATTAGGACAATAACTATTCTATCTTTTATAAGCCATCAAAATAAATTTTAAAATCTCCTCTGTCCTAACACTTTTGCACACTACCGGTAGTGGTTTTTTTTTTTTTTTAATCATTTCACCCCGGGCAAGGCGTAAATGCCACTGATGTGCGGGGGGGGGGGGGCTACATAACTGAAATAAAATTAATTAGAGGAGGGAGAAGAGGATTACAAACCAATTAGAAAGAAGCAATAGAAAGATGAAAATGCAGGTGTAATGACAGTTGCAAGGGGGAGAGAAAGGGAAGAATATACGAGGTGGGGGAAGGGCTAGAGTCAAGTGGTTAGTAGAGGAGTATTGACATTGCATTTAAATTTCTGGAGGTTGTAGCCGTCAGGAAAGCAAGAATATGGGAGCGAGTTCCACAGGCGGGAAGTGCGAGAGAAGAAGCTGCAGGAGTAGAATTGTCGTCTGCATTTGGCTAACCTAACTGTGAATGGGTGGGACCCAGTTGCCAGTCTGGTTGCACAAGTAAACACCTGTTGAGGAGGCACCAGTGACTTAAGTTTGTCCGAGCAGAAGCCATGAAAATACCTATAGAACAGACAGTGCAGAAGTGTTAGGATTTTCCTAAGAACCTTACTGAAATTCAAACACAGGATGAAAAGCCAAGTAAATTGCTAATAAATATTGATTATTTAAAACTAGGTGTAAAAGAAATGTATTAAAAAGAATTTATATTTAATTTTTCCTATTTTCTATTAAACATATTTTGAAACTACTCTATTGAACATCTATGGGATATTTTGGATAAAAAAATGATAAATCTAATGTTACTTTGCAAAACACACTTTGGGAACAAATACAAGCTGCTTGGCAGGAGATACCATTAGATACATTGAAAAAGCTTGTGATGTCAATGCCTGACAGAATGAAGACTGTGATTAAAGCAAAAGACTATTATACTAAATATTAAAATTATTTTGTAGCAAGTATTTTTTCTTGTTAAAGCATTTAATCAAATGAAATTACTTTAATAAAATTGTTTATTTTCTGTCAATCAGCCTCATAAAAAAATAAAATAGTTCTTGTCCTAATACTTTTGCACAGTACTGTATGTCTACGCTGGTTTGGAAATATCACGTTAGTCACTTTATAAAACAAACGCTAGGAAATTACAGTTCAAAATAATAAAAAAATGATATACATAGGCCAACAGCAGTAAAATGGTTAATTTTACTCAATCTTTTTTTTTTTGTCATTTGCTTTTTTCTTTTTCTTTCATTTTAAATCATACCTTTTAGATAGGCTCTTCGGTTTTTTGAATAAACAACGGGAAAACAGAAATAAATGAATGTGAAATCAGCGAACCGAGTTCAAATCTTAGGCTAGTTTGATGCGCTCACTTGTGCACTAATTTCATTGGATGAGGCAGAAATCCGTGACTTTCCCCACTCTAGCTATAGTTAAGTAGTAAGGTCTAGCTTTTGTTGGCAATCAGTCAAGGAGAAATTAAACTGAATGCCAAACCGTAGAGAAGGCAACGGGAAACTAGTTACTATTTTTCCGAATAAAGTATAAATAATAAAGAAATGTGTGGAGAGCCGCGACCCATGTTATAAAGGAAGATGGCATTACAGCTATACTGATAATGATATTAATACGTAAATATACTGAAAATTGGGGAAAATAAAATTGTCAGAAAATACAGCAAGTGTGATTGTTTGAAAAAGTCTATTATGCAAATACCATGTCAAATGTTATGATGCAAATCAATGTTATCGTAATAATGCTGACATTTGGAGTAGATAGACTAAACTATCGCCCGGTTCACACTCTACCCACGTCTATTGAACAGGTGAAGAGGCTCATGCCTTGTTTCCTGTTTAGGATGTGGTTTCCGGTTTTCTCTTTTCCAATCTTTTCACTCTTTTCTTTTTTTTTTTTCAATTGGAGTAGATAGACTAAACTATCGCCCGGTTCACACACTACCCACGTCTATTGAACAGGTGAAGAGGCTCATCCCTTGTTTCCTGTTTAGGATGTGGTTTCCGGCTTTCTCTTTTCCAATCTTTTCACTCTTACGTAACCCCATGCGCATCAGTGGCGTTATCGCCTTGCTTGGGGTGATATGATTAAAAAAAAAAAAATTAACCACCCTATCAAAAGAGTAGAAATGTTAATAAAGTCAAAGAACGGGACAATGAAAGTAGTTACACAATATCAAGAAACTGCACATCTAAACACTGGAAATAATCGGGAGGTGGCTTCACTGTGTCTCTACATATTGTTGTTCTAACGAGTTGTCCTTCTTGGTAGCTCGATGCCATGAATCTATGTGAATCATTAGACTGATAACTAGATCTCATAGGTTTACTGATGAAATAGCTACTCGCCTGACGACGCTATGACACTGTCAGCCCTCTGCCTTCGGGTAGTGGGCGCTCTCTGCTTCCGAGCAGAGAGCAATAACCCAGTCGTGGTTCCGCCGAAAGGTAGAACCACGACTCGGCAAAAATAGACAGACATTTTTTGGCCCGGCTATATGGCCGGGAATACCCACTATAAAATGACTATGTGTCACATCCGGCCTTGCGTGGGAAGGCTAGTAAATACAGCTAGTCAGTCAGTCAGTTAAGTGCCATACGTGATACACGCTTGGGCGATCATGTCTCGAAAGAGACACGACTGACTGGGCAGAAGATTATCCCGCAGTAGGTTGCCATTGCTTTCTGCGGTAGACTGGTTGCCGACTAAAGCAATAGAACCCAGTCTGTCCTGCTATTTAACCCATAACTGGAGGGAAGAGACGGATTAATAACTTTCCCAAGAGTATATGCGCGTAAGTGAATACAATGGATTCAACTGGAATTCGAACTCGGCTCCCCGGTTTCTCGTTCCGAGCCGATATCCACTGTAGCACAACGCACATCCTGAGACATAAACATAACTTCTATTCTAATATTTTCTTTTCTCGCCTGTTGAACCCTCTTTCGACTTGTTGCTTTCTTGTCTCTTGCGGTTTTCAAAAATGTAAATTCAATATCGATTTTCATCGTTTTAATCCTTTTATTTTATGCATCTTTCCCTTCACTAACGCATTCTTATTTGCTTAGTTTTTGTTGCCGTTTGAATCCGAGTGGCTTTATTATCTTGCATGGTGATAAATTATATTATATTAATATTTATAAAGGAAAACTCGACACGTTATTTCAGTTGGTTTATAGATATAACACTTGATATTTTATATTAAGTTAATCTTGTTGGATTATCCTCACCGTTTACGGACTGGAGACACACACACACACACACACACACATATTTCATTGAATACGGCCAGCAAGAAAATTTAATTAATATTTTTTGAAGATTTTACAGCATCATAAGATTTTAGCGTTTAAATGGAGTTCAGTTGTATATAAAAATTGACTATAAATTTTATCGTTCGAAGCGCTTTCAGCCATTTCTATAGCCATTTTCAAGAGTGTTTATGTTTCTGCTGTTGTTGTTTTTACTCATGTTTTGACTGTTACATATTAATTTAATTTTGTTTTGTTTTTAAAAAAATTAAATTATCCTTGCCGGTTCTAATTAATGAAATATAGTTTTAAAAAAAGGCAGCTGTATATATATATATATATATATATATATATATATATATATATATAACACACTACCGGCCATAATTATTAGGCAACCTCAGTTTTTTAAAAGAAATTATGTATTCCATACTATTTTTAGTGGATAATTCTAAATGAAAATGGAATGGTTCTTTTGTTATTATAACTTTACAAAAGTTTACAAGGTAAGGAAGCAAAGATAAACTCGTCCGAATCACACTAAATTTTCTTCATTGATGAAACTGCAATATAGGTAATTATTAAATATTTATAAATTAATTTGATGCACATGTTATTGTGCAGTGTTAACAAAAAACATTCTATTTTCATTTAGAATTATTCATGTAGCAATAAATATTAAAAATAGTATGAAATACATCATTTTTAAAACACTGAGGTGGCCTAATAATTATGGCCGGCAGTGTGTGTGTGTGTGTGTGTATGTATGTATATATATATATATATATATGTGTGTGTGTGTGTGTGGTGGTGGTGGGGGGGGGCTATTTCAGTAATTAAATTTACATCTCTGATTGCTTGCATGACCAAACCTGATCCCGTTAAAGCATTATATCAATATATCTAATTAAGATGGATTTTATAAACTGTTTTTTTTGTAAACTGTATATCGCACATATAAAAGAATGTGGGTCATAGTGAAGACCATCCTTCGTTGACCCTTGTCTGCTGGTGCTTCAGAATCGCAAAGGACTGTGCCTGATAACAAAGACCATATCACTTGAGGAATTTCTACAAGAGCAAGAGAGCTATTTATTTTGACGGCAAATTTAGTCGAAGAGAAAATAATGAGTTAATCAAAATCTTGACGTTTCCCACTACTTCATGCAAAAGTTTAGGAAGGAAACCAAAATCAATACTGACATGACTGATACTGGTTCCGAGAAATCTATTTTTACAGAAAAAAAATTCAAGAGGAAGAATTTAATTAATTCTAATCGACAGTGTCACTGATTTCTCGTTCAATGAATTCCGAATTTTTCTTTACAAGAAAATAGCTAATATTGCAATTAGGATGAAACGGCCTAAACTAAAATCTGACATCGTGCAATGCAAATAAACCGCTAATTAACTTGCTGTAAAAATGTCATGAAATGCAATAGAAATTGTGTTATATTATATATCTAAATCTAAACTTTTTATAACTGGAACTTTGACTGTGTGTGTGTGTGTGTTTCTGTTACCTTGAGACTCCGAAACGGCTGAACCGACTTTCTTGAAAATTTACAGTTATACTATAAGCGTCTGCGAGTGTTCTTAGCTAGGTTTTGTGTCGAGGTACCCCCGATAAATATCGAAAATCGATAATCGAAAAAATCGGGTTATAGAAGGAGTGGTCCGATTTTAATCAAATTTGATACACTCATAGACAAAGACATAAGAAACGATATTCAGAAGTTTCAAGGTTTCAGTTCTTACAATCGTGCAGAAAATCGATTATATATATATATATATATATATAAAGGCAATATGTTTGTGTGTCTGTTTATCTGCCTGTATGTCTGTATTTTTCAGCCCTTTTATTTTAGTTTTTGCTTCGAGTGTGGCTCTAAGTAGGTATAATTGTAGTTCTTAATCTCAGCCATGCTACCATTTACTCAGAGGACTTATTTAGGCTTCAAAATTCAGTTTACGACGAAAAAAACTTATTTGATATCGATACCAGAAAATTAAAATTTGACTTACATCCATTCATTTTTCTTTCAGTCTACGGTTTCGCTTTAACTGGAAAAAACTATTGCTTTTTAGTCTTTCGTGCCAACGTCTAAAGAGTCTGAACTCCAGGACCATGGATTAGTTTTAATGCTTTCATTACACACGCGCAACGCCGGGCTATACTGCTAGTATAATGTATCACATTAGAATGTATCACATGGATACCTACCAAACTCTATCCACAATAAAAATGTAATAGAAATATTCAAATGTAAAAAAGCTGAACATAATGAAAGCATTATATATATATAAAGATATCATTCAATAATATCAACTATGAATACGACCAGAATGTACTGACCGTATTTGGAAAATAAAACATTCCTTATAACTCTACATACATATATAAAACAATCCATATATTCAATTAAAAATAAAATCATCCTTGATAATGGCTAAAAGTATAGCTGAAAGCGCTCAGTCATTCAGAAAATTCAAAAAATTACTACATAATTTATGTCCAGAAAAAGAGGAAAATTATGACACAAAAAATAAATATATGAATAAACAAATAAATAACAAATTTATCAGCAGTACTTGTCAGCCGTTATAAATGAAACCTGTATAAATAAGGGACTGCTGCACAAATATATATATATATATATATATATATATATATATATAAAGTACTGTGCAAAAGTATTAGGACAAGAACTATCTTATCTTTTATGAGGCATCAAAATAAAGTTTAAAATCACCCCTGTCCTAACACTTTTGCTCACTATTGGTCGTATTAGGACAGGGGTGATTTTCCTAAAAACTCACTGAAATCTAAATACAGGGTGAAAAGCCAAGCCAAGTAAATTGCTAATAAATATTGATTATTTAAAACGAGGTGTAAAAGAAATGAATTAAAAAGAATTTATATTTAATTTTTCCTATTTTCTATTAAACAAGTTATTTTGAAACTACTCTATTGATCATCTATGGGATATTTTGGATAAAAAAAAATGATAAATCTAATGTTACTTTGCAAAACACACTTTGGGAACAAATGCAAGCTGCTTGGCTGGAGATACCATGAGATACATTGAAGAAGTTTGTGATGTCAATGCCTGACAGAATGAAGACTGTGATCAAAGCAAAAAGCTATTATACTAAATATTAATTTTTTTGTAACAAGTATTTTTTTCTTTTTGAAGCATTTGTTGAGTAAATCAAAGATAATTACTATAATTAATTTTTTATTTTCTGTCAATATACCTCATAAAAGATAAAATAGTTCTTGTCCTAATACTTTTGCACAGTAGTTTATATATATATATATATATATATATATATATATATATATATATATATCCCCAAATGAATAAAGAACGAAGAAAATATTTACTTCGTTCAAAGCAATAATTTAGAAAGTGCTCAATATAGAAATAGAGCAATGAATATTTATCATAAATTATATTTTAGAACATGTTGAAACTACAATCTACTACAAAAGTGTACATTTTGTTTCGGCATCCATCTCTTTTCGAAGTAACGTTAACCACCATTGACTGAAGAGGAACAATTTTGTTCTTAAACATGAACATTTTTGTGTAGTGATATGCTTTATAAACCAAAATCCTAACAAAATTGCGATCACATGTAAATTTTATATCTTCCCACATACATAGACAACAAACCGAAAATTTATTTTAAATGTAAATCATTTGTACAACAAACATTGCCTGATGAAGAGAATCTATCTTGAAACATAGTGATTTCTCGTGTCACAATGTACAATTAATTCATAACTATATATTTCGGTTTCTTTTCCCAGCTATGAGTTAATTAGTTAAACTTGTATCGCTAAACCATTATTCTAACAAAATGAAACCTGATCTCCTATAAACTAATTTCTTACAATAAATATATATTATATTTATACTAATCTATTCTAAAACTCTGGTCGGTATTAAATGACCCATTATAAATGATGTGCCATAAAACAACACAAACCCAAACTCTCACGACAGAATTCCTCATTAAATCATGAAAAATTATTGAACCTTTTATTTTCCTACTCGTTTTAGTCTAACCACTCAGCTAGCTCTAATCCTTTTCTGTGTCTACGAAATACTTGTAAATACATAGCAGAAAGAAGGTAAGCGTTTCATTCTGTGGTTTATAGTGAATGTACGTGACAAAATAATGGAAATTAATTGTCTCATCTCAAGTGACACTTGTCTGAAAAATTTAGACAAATTTTCCATCTCATAAAGCTGAAGACAGAACAATAATAATACATAACACAAACAAAATGAATGAAAGAAAGAGAACTGAAAGACTGACGTGGATTGTTCAGAAATAAAAATAATCACAATCTGAAATCAGATATTAATGACTTCAGCACAGAAGAGTTCCAACTGTAAGCAATTGTTTTGAAAGTATACACATTTTTGTTGTATTTCTACATTTCCTTCTTATTTTGCTGCCTTTTTTTCCTATTTTTTGTCATTCATTGTTCCTCCATTTATTTTTTCTTTTGTTTGCTGGTTTATTACTTCGTTTTCTTTTTATTTGCTTGTTCACTCTTTTTAAATCTTTCTTTCGTTTTTAACATTCTCTTATCAATAGTCATTTTTTAAAATGTCTTTCTTTCTAAATTTCTTACATTTTAAATCCCTCTTCCTTTCATTTGTGTCCACCATAATGCTCTTTTTCATTTTTCCTTCTCTCTTAATTTTCTTTCAATTTTTAATTTTTCTCTCTGTTTAAATTTTCTTTTCTCGCTCTGTTTTTTTAAATACCCTCTTTCTTTCTTAACATTATTTTTTAATTTTATTTAATTCTCGGCTTCTTTTTCTTTTTGTAAGCTCTCTTTTCTTTCTTATTTTAATTCTCGGCTTCTTTTTCATTTTTTAAGCTCTCTTTTCTTTCTTATTTTAATTCTCGGCTTCTTTTTCATTTTTTAAGCTCTCTTTTCTTTCTTATTTTATTTAATTCTCGGCTTCTTTTTCTTTTTTTTAAGCTCTTTTCTTTCTTATTTTATTTAATTCTCGGTTTATCTTTCTTTTTTTAAGCTCTTCATTATTTTATTTACATCTCGGAAACTTTTTCTTTTTTTAAGCTCTCTTTTTTAATGTATTTCTTTTTGTCAATATTTTCTTCATATTCTTTTTGTATTTCGCTTATTCTCTGTTTTTACTTACTTTTTCCTAATTTCTCGTTTTTAATCTGTTTTTGCAATCTTAACTTTCTTAATTATCTCTCTTTCCTACTTTGTTTATATCATTTCTCGATACTCATTTTAAAAACTTTCTCTCTCTCTCACTTTTTATATTTCACCTCCTTATATTTCATCCTTCTCTTCTCTCTTACTTTTCAACCATTTATATGCTTACTTTATGCTGTTTCCTGTAAAGTAGGCACATGATCTCTCAGTTGGGACCCTGCCCTCGGGCAGAGTGTGGCTAAATTTTATATCTGTCCGAGGACAGATATAATTCTGAGAAAAATAACACTGAGAGGTGGTTGGTCCTGGGGAACAGTGTTCGGAGGCTGAACCACCCCACTGCACGAGAGGGTCGTGAGGACTGGGAAAATTTTGTTTCTGGCTCGTGCGTACGCATTCGGGTTCCCCACCGTAAACTCGACATTATGTCACATCCTTGCGTCACTGGGAAGACGAAGTAAATAATATATCACGAGTATCCCTCTGCCATGAAAAATGAAGGCAAAATATCTGAGAGAATTATATATATATATATTTTCATATAGATAGGTGTGAGTTTGTAACCCTGGGTTTCACGCTTTTGCGATCGTCAAACAAACTCACACCTATCTATATGAATAGGTCTGCTTTATCACTGATATTGAGCGCTTTTAAATAAATACCACGCATATATAATATGTAAGCAATATAATATATATAACAAATTGCATATATATATATATATATATATATCCGAGTGAATAAGGAACGAAGAAAAAAAATTTTTACAACGTCCAAAACATAAATTTAAAACAGTGCTAGATATATAAAAAAATATAGAGCTGTGAATATTTATTCTAAATTATATTTTAGAACATGTACAATATATATATATATATATATATATATATATATATATAACCACTACAAATCGTACATTTGTTTCGACATTGAAACTACAATGTCTCATCACGTGGTGTGAACAGAAGATATTTCAAATATAAGAAAAGAGGCTTTCCATTCCTGTCCACACCACCTGATGAGACATTGTAGTTTCAATGTCGAAATAAATGTAATATTTGTAGTGGATATAAAAAAAATTGTATATGTTCTAAAATATAATTTATATATATATATATATATATATATATATATATATATATATACTCCGGCATATACACATCGCTTATTCAATAATGAATTGGAGCACGCTAGCTATTGGGCGTGTTTATATGCGCTAAAAAGCATGCCTTCTTCTACCGGACGGTCGTGGCCTAATGGTAGAATCGCCGGCTGACGCCGATTCGGTCGGGTTTCAATCGTGGCTAGAAGCAATCGGATATCTAACCGTACTGATGAGCTGCGAAACAGATCTGTCTGCGGATAACTATGTATGTATATTTGTGTATTTAGGCAGCAAATTTTCTTTTAAACATGTTAGATTAAATAAATTGCAAACATTACGTTTGATTATTATTAATAAAATCCGTTCATACTCACGGATATTTTTTCGAGTATTGCAAAAGATGTCGGAAATGAGTTGTAATGTTGACAGATGTTATTTTCTTTCGTTTCTTAAGGTACCCAAGTACTTTCAACCTCTTTCTTCAGGGGTGTGAGTTATGGCAACAAGTGTAACCGGAAAACTGTGTTGCTAAAAATTACTGTATATTTTTCCTGCTACAAATATGACATCTATATATATATATATATATATATCATCCGCATACAGGCCTGTTTTGCATCTCATTTAACAATTTGCCTCAAGCCGGAAATGAAACCCGTCTGATTTGTCAGCAGTAGGAGATATACCCCAAAAAAAGATATCGGCACACGACAGAGAAAAGCAGATTTCATAGTCTGTAATGCTTTATAAAATGTAAATACGTCAGATATACACAACAGTCTTTATTATAATACACACAGAAATAAACACACACACACACACACACATATATATATATATATATATATATATATATATACACACAATTCCTTGCTCGACGGCATAGTTATAGGTAAAAAAAAAAAATTAATAAGGCACTGTTAAAGGACGAACACATGGCAAGAGCTTTCGTAATTGGTAGTAAAGAGAATGAACTGAACCGACGTTGCCTCACGATTGTCTGTCTGTCTGTCTCTCTCTCTCTCTAGGAGCGTGATATATATTTATATGTATATATATATATATATATATATATATACACACACACACAACGGTCTTTTCAACCATTTACAACCATCTTTCATGACTTAGCATTTTATTATCTGCTTCCACTTCTCCTCTTTGATATTTTATTTTGAATTAAAGAGAATTTAAATCACAATACTTCCTTCAGAATTGATATGGAGATATTGCAAAGAAGTAACAGCAGTCGTTGTCATGGCGGCACCAGTATTGCCTACAAAGTTTTTGAATTAGTGGATAGGCATGGAGCTTTTGCAGGCAATCAAGATCAGAGTAGTTTTCCTATAAAAAAATAAAGAAATCAGTAATTTCATTATGATTGTAGCCTAAACTTTAAAAGTAGACGGTTTAAAGCTTGCCCAATTTTAATTTATACGTTTCCATGTCCTTTCATGACGTAGCCGTTCATGGGTTTGCACAATTTCCGGTTTTTTATAGGTCCTAATAAATGTTAAATGTTTGTTATCTCTCCTAAACCTCGTCTCGCCATCAAGGTTATTCGTTGGTTTCCTCTGTCTTTCTTGCATTCAGTCTGTTGAGTATCAAATTTTCCAAGCCTTATTTCCTCCTTTTATGCCTTAGAAAATACAAATCACTCTCTGGTCACAAATATAAGTGTCCTTTTTGTGTCCATTTATAAATAAGGAAACATTAATTTTTAGTTTAGTTTGATTGATTTTGTTTGGCGGCATATCAACCTGTATAAAGTGTTTAATACCGAAATCTAAATATTTTGAACGTAATTGAATACCTTCAACTACTGATAAAATATATTGCTTCTAGGTGTTGTTGATAAATTTTTTGTTATGGTGCCCTCCTACGATGAATGGACTCTTTCTCTTGTTTTATATAGTTACCTGCGTGACTTCCGAGAGGAGCAGTTAACTGCCTTGCGTATTGTCGATCTCTCTGCCTTCGGGTAAAGAGTAATTACCCAGTCGAGGCTCCGACAAAGGGTAGAGTCATGCTTGAGGATAATTTCTCAGAAATATTTGCCCGGGCTATATGGCCCGGATTACCCACATTAAAAAGGTTTTGTACCCCATTTTGTCTTAAGTGGGAAAACAATTAAATACTGCAGTTAACGAGAGCAGTTAAAGAGTAGTTAACGACAGCTGATAGTCAGGCAATAAACAGCGTAATAATACCTTTGGACTTACTTATTCTAGTTACTTATTATTAACATTTCTTTTGAATATCTGGTTATATTCATACACTGTTTTGAACCTACCTTCTTGTTCCGTGTCTTACTTCGGACACAAACCGGTCACTACATTTTTGCGGCGAAGTTTCGCCACAATTCCACAACAAATTGGCGACGAAGATCCATATCATTTTTGTATAATATTTATTGCTGGTATTTTTACTACAAAAATCTAATTTTATACTTTCATAGCGTTTCGTTTTTGCTTGGGGTTCACTAACTGCCCGTAGCTGCGACCCTAAATACTACAACCAGGTCATGGCTAACAAGGGAACAACAGCAACGAAGAGGTGGTTCAAAAAAGGTGTTCCTCAAAAGTTTCAATCTCCCCATCTGATCCATTGATCGAGGATGACGTTTATTCTCATACCTGGGTCTCGTTTTAATTTATTTAACAGATAGTCACCTTTTGACTATAGATATAACGTCACATAATGTCAACAACATTCAAGAATAGCAAAATGTCATTCAATGATTCTTCTTTTATATTCCCTGCCCCTTCATGACGTTGGCGATCATGGTCCCCTCACAAATTCGTGTCCGTTGTGGCTTTTAATAAATCTCGTTTTCTTGGTATCTCTCAAAAACCTTGTGCCACCATCGATTTATTCAAGTCCATTTTGTATGCCAGGTGTTGATTTCCCCTGTCTCTCATAAATTCAATCTGTTGTTTGCCTTATTTTTAATTGTATAAAATCAACATTCCCTTCTGGTTTCCCTGGCTGGTTAAAATAGTCAAATACGAGGTAATCATTTTATACTGCCATATCTATATGTATTGTGTAATAACGATTACATTCATAAAACAAGTGTGCATGGAATATAATTGCAAGTCTTGAATATTTTCTGTGCTATCTACAGACACATTTGAAACAAAAGGCTTTAAAAATTCCATATCCGTTTTCTAATAAACTCGATTTCACAATATCGAAACAAAATGAACACTAAAAACTATACAAAACAAATAAAAAAAGAAATAACGTATATATAGTCATCCGCAGACAGATCTGTTTCGCTGTATCACAGCGAATCAGTACGGTTAGACTCCGATTGATTTTTAACCCAGGATTGAAACCCGACCGAGCTGGCGTCAGTCGGCGATTCTACTTTTGAGCTATGGGCGCTCGGTAGAAGGAAGCAGACTTTTAGCGTGTATATTATCATTATGACGTTGTGGTGCAGTGGATATCGGCTCGGAATGAGAAATCAGGAAGCCGATTTCGAATTCCAGCTGAATTTATTGCATTCACTTACGCACAAGTACTCTTGGGAAAGGTATTAATCCGTCTCTTCCCTTCTGTCATGGGTTAAATAACAAAACAGTTTGGGTTCTTTAGCATTGGCTGGCAACCAATCTACTGCATAAAGTAATGGGAATCTACTGCGGGATAATCTTCTGCCCAGTTAGCCATGTCTCTTCCGAGACGTGATCGCCTAGGTGTGTATCACGTATGGCGCTTGACTGAATGTCTGGTGAATACGGCGGGTGGAGTAGGACTTCCCATTTAAGCGTTCCCAAGTAGGTTTTCACTCGTTTTGCAACTTATGTAGCTGAGGGTTGTCATGTTGCAAAATCACTTTGTTATGTCTCTGCTCGTATAGCGGCCATTTTTCTTCAAAGTTCGGCTCAGACGCATCAATTGTAGTAGATAACGATCTGTCGTGATGGTTTCAGTCGGTTTTAGCAGCTCATAATAAAGGACATACCAACTGATCCCACTAAATGCAGGTCAGAAGCACCGAACAATGGATATATGGCTTTGCCGCCGATGTTGATGCATGGCCACGATCTTCTATTCTTTGGTCATCGTAGTGTTTCCACCTTTAATCGTCGATCACGATCAGTCAGTCAGTTAAGTGCCATACGTGAAACACGCTTGGGCGATCATGTCTTGAAAGAGACATGATTGACTGGGCAGAAGATTATCCCGCAGTAGGTTGCTATTGCTTTCTGTGGTAGACTGGTTGCCAGCCAAGGCTATAGAACCGAGTCTGTCCTGTTATTTAACCCATAACTGGAAGGAAGAGACGGATTAATACCTTTTCCAAGGGTATTTGTGCGTAAGTGAATGCAATGAATTCAACTGGAATTCGAACTCGGCTCCCCGATTTCTCGTTCCGAGCCAATATTCACTGCACCACAACGCAGCAAACAAAAAAAAAAAACAAAAAAAAAAACCGAATTCTTTTTCTACCTTTGAAGCAGCTGTTCAAACGTAACAAGAGGCCGTTCGACGTTTCTGGGCTTCTAGTTGTACGACAACCAATGTCATTGCTTTTCAATCATTCCTAATGTTTGAAACGTTTCGAAACTGTCATCAACTTTTAATGATTCTTCAATTCAGCTTGCGCCTGACCTGAGTCTTCATAAGGCAATACCACCAATTCTTCGTAATCAAATTTTTTCGTTGCTTCTGAACGTCTTCAACATCAAAATCATTATTTTTTAAGCATCTAAATCAATCTAAACATGTTGTTTCCAACAGAGCATGGTCAGCATAAATCTCAGCAATAATTTTGTGTGCTTTAGCTGCAGATTTCTTTTGAATAAAGTAGTGCGGTAGATTTCCCCGCAAATACTATCTTTAGTCCGAAATCCGACATGTTTAACGCTGTGAAAAACTAAGTTGTTTGCAATTCGGTGAAATGTCTTCCTTATAGATGCGTTGCCACCAAAAACTACACGCACACAGTTCTTGGAAAACAACGAGAACTTATTCAAGGTCCTAATATATATATATATATATATATATATATATATATATATATATTTATTAGGGCCTGAGAATAAGTTATATAATATAAATATAATATGCTATAAATACGATTGAGCTCTCTTGAGAAGAAAATTTTAAAAACAGTTTTCGCTTCTGCGATATATGCGTGACTCTTTAGAATTGAGTTCTTTCGGTGACTGGCGTGTGTATACACTGCTTATATACATCAAGTTAAAATTTCCCTTCTCTGATTCCATGCGCCTATGGTTTAGAGAGTAGCGACTCCGGCTGACACCAAATCGGTCGAGTTTCGATCCCAGCCAGAACCAAGTGGATGCGTCTGACCACACTGATGAGCTGTGATACAGCGAAACAGGCTTTTATGTGGATGACTAATATATATATATATATATAGAGAGAGAGAGAGAGAGAGAGGAAAGAATGATTATGTCTGCGAGTGAGACAGGGGATTGCGATTATATATAACCTCGCCTGTTTACTTGCACACTTTCTCCAATCTCCCAACAAGCATAGATAAAAATATAAAGGTTCTGATCATAAATTACTCTCATCATCAAACCTAATTAAAAGAAACTAAGTTTTTGTTTCATTCATTCACTCCCCTTTATACTCTAGTGGTCTACATACACAACCCGCTAAATATATATATATATATATATATATATATATATATATATATATATAGCCTGCTCAAGACTTAGGGTCCTTGGTCCGAAGATCACATTCAAGCGTGAACCTGACAATCATAGAGCTCACTAGCCTTAACTCCAAAACAAATCGCTCATCTTTTTCCCCTTATTTTGTTGAATACTATACCAAATATTCTCTTTAGGAACCACTGTTTGGTATCTTTGCAGTATGGATAGAACCGTTGTTTTTTGATAAATGACATTTGATCTGTTTTCTTTAAAACAATTAGTCCCGTTTATACTTCAGTTTGTAGGCGAAATTGAGAAGATTTTAACTTGAATGAACAATTAAACATTTACCGGGTTTATACTTAAGTCTATATGTAAACAACAGTCGATTTTATACTTGAGTCTATACGTAAACAGTACTGCGTTTTATACTCAAGTCGATGTGCTGTGGAGTAGTTTTTGCACTGAAGGTTATAATTGTGCAATGTCGGTTGCTAATCGACTTAACGCACCCAAAATGTTAGGACATTAGTAATCTTCCACTGACAGCTGACTCCTTAGTATTAGACTAACTGCCGACTAATATCAACTGCCTAGTAGTTCTACTGAACTCCAACAGAAGTCTAAAGAACAATATTTATTTTGCATAACATACAAAATTATTGCACACGTCCAAAAAGGGGAGGGGCAGAGGTTGGTACTCACTTTCAATCCTATACCTAGCTAAACACTATCACGACCCATTCACTCATTACAATTTGTACAATCATCAAAAGAACCCATCCAGCACAATACCACAATTTTACAAGGCACACCTAAAAAATAACCCATGACAATAAAATGCGTTTATATACAATATAATATATAATTTAAGACATTTAATGAAAGATTAAATGATGGGAGGGTGATGAACCTAAAAACAAGTTAAAAATACAACAAATTTTTGAACTAAAGTAATAAATAATGTTAGTAAGACCCGTCCATCCCATAAAAAATAGTGGCGGCTGTATTCTGCCAACCGGCGAAATCAAGAAGCACACTCGTTAAGGGAGTGCGGGGTGGGGGGGAATAATTAATGGAACGGGACTAATCAAAGGCTGAACCAGCCGAGGTAAAAGGAGGCCAAAACAAACTGGGGAGGTTCAGGAATCTCGACTTGGATCATAAAAGAGAAAGCCGAGTACAGGCTAGGAACACTTTCATTCACATTAACTAGGTACATAAAAGAGAGCTACCTTAACCAGGGGAGGGTTCCAAAGGAATCCACCCCGATGACGGAAGTCTAAAGAACTCCTATGAAATTTCCGTTAACTGTTATTAATATCGGAGGGAGAGTCCAGTATCTGAGGAATGTTTCCCCATAACAATATGCAAACAGCCGTCGCATTTATACTTGAGTCTATACGTAAACAGTCGTGCGTTTTATACACGAGTCGATATGCAAACAGCCGTCGAATTTACACTTGATCTTATATGTTAACAGCGATCGATTTTATACTTAAGTCGATATGCAAACAAAGGTTGGTTTTATAATTGACTGTATATGTACACACTGTTTTTTTTTTTTTATACTGGAGCCTATTGTGTAACAGTGGTTGGTTTTATAATTGACTCTATATGTAAACAGTGGTCAGTTTCATATTGGAGACTGTAGGTAAAAATCGTTTAGGTTTATACTTGATTCTCCAAACTGTTTATACCCTCTTCCGCACGCATCCACCTGGTAAGTTGCCCACTTTTGTATGGGAAGGATCTGAGGCCATCGATCTTTTCTAAGCCCTGTCAACAGGCCAACTAAAAATAGATAAATTAAATGCGAAAGACGCGAGAAAAGCAATTGCGAAAAATCCTATCATGAGATTTGCTTAAAAATCACGTATTTTGTTTGTTAAAAGTGGCTTTAATGGAAAAAAGAATGAGTCATCATGATTGCTATTTAACTTGACTACGTCTTGTTGCCTTTTCAGAGTCTTCTACAGTGTGAAGTTTTACTAATTATTCCCAGGGCAGGTCTGCATAGCATTTAAATTTTACCATTAATTAGAAGAAGAAGAAATCTTTAATCAAGTGAATAAAAGCGATGTTTAAATCGACCAATTTGCAATTCTGATGCGAAAGAAATCAGGTGAGTATGACAACGTCTTTCTTTCTTTTCTTTTTTTTTCAGATAAATTTATGTTTATTTTCTGTTTATTTAAATTCGCAGTTTTCATGTCATAGAATAGTGGCGTTTAACTTTGCTCTGTACGCCAGCCGATTTAAAAAAAAAACAGACCAGTTGTGGGTCTGTGTGTGTGGTTCTAGATCAAATTAATTCATCTGATTGGACTGGTGAAAACAAGTTTTTCGTCACTACAATACTTTCTTTTCGTAACACTTCAGATTATGAGTTTTTTCTTAGAGAATAAAATTGTTTAATGCATAGCAGTATTTTCAATGTAATTTTTAAATAGTAAGTTTTTTTTTTAAGTATCTTTGTCGTTTCAACAAGTATTTGAGTCTTCGTGCTATTCCTTACATTTGCGAGAGCAAGATCTGGCGGAAAATACAGTCAGTTAGTTAAGTGATACACTCTTGGACGATCATGTTTTGAAAAAGACATGACTGACTGGCACAAAGAGTTTCCTGTAGTAGATTTCCATTTTTTCTTCGATAGACTCGTTGCCAACCAAATCTATAGAATCCAACCAGTCCTGGTATTTAACCCATAGCTAAAGGGAGAAGCGACAGATTATTGCCATTTTTAAGAGTATTTGTGCGTGAGTGAATATCAATGATTTCAACTGGAATAAGTGATAATTGACTTTTTCTTTTTTTTTTTTTTTTTTACTATCTTTTATTTTGAGTCAGCAAATATCTGACTCCTCCTGCTATCCATCACATTTACGAGAGCAAGATCTGGCGAAAAATGCAGTACTTTTGCTATATATTGGCAGGAGTTTTCTCGTCTTCAGTTTCCGGTCTCGAAAGGGTCAGAAATCATCCTTGCGGGTGATGAATTTTTTCCATTTCCTACAGAGAAAACGACGCAAAACTATTCCTTCTTCATCGCTATTTCCATCGAAAGTTTTCAAACTACTTACATTTCTTAGTTCCACCAGTGCTAACCTTTCCATAATAAGTGTTCAGATAATCTACATTCCTTAATTCCATCCATCTTAAAGTTCACGGCGAAGACCCGCCATGTTCCGCACATTGTAGCATACCACAGCCAGTCCTTTAATATTTCATTGGTTATATGTAAGTCTCTCTCGAGCAGCTTCTTCCCACGAACCGTTGCGACTCCCAAGAAGATGCCTTTTTGATCGCTACAATCTTAATTTTTTCAAATTTAGAATTAATCGTTATCTCTCCACATATTCCCATAAACTGTGACTTTACTTTGTAACCGTCTACATCGAGTGGCTCTTGTACTGGGTGAATTTCATTGTAAAAAAAAAAATGAAATGATGTATTTCATACTACTTTTAAGTGGATAATTCTAAATGAAAATAGAATGGTTCTTTTGTTATTATTACTTTGCAAAATTTTACAAGACAAGGAAGTATGAACTCGTCCGAATCGCCCTAAATTTTTTTCAATCTTTTATTGATGAAACTGCAATATAGGTAATTATTATATATATATATATATATATATATATATATAGTCAATTAATGCACATGCTCTTGTGCGGTATTAACAAAAGAACCATTATATTTTCATTTACAATTATTCACTTGGCAATAAATACTAAAAATCTTGGGGATCCTACGCCGTTGTTTATAGGGCCATATTTACCGAAATGTATGATTTTAACATCCCCAATATGTAATAAACCTTGGGATTGCCGTTTTGTTTACAAACATTTATTCCGTCCTCATTAAACTGCTATTTAATTCTTTCATTTTCTCTTCTTTAAATTATATTTTTTGTGTCCCTCCAGGGTGTGTCCGATCATGGCTATCCTACTTGTTAACCATACTGTCTAATAGTTCTTTCTTTTTACCTTCCAATTTTGCGCTCACTTCAGTGACATCCACCATAGTCAGTCAGTTAGGTGTCATACATGATACACGCTTGAGCGATCATGTCTCGAAAGAGACATAACTGACTGGGCAGAAGATTATCCCGCAGTAGGTTGCCACTGCTTTCTGCGGTAAAAGGCTATTATACTAAATATTAAATTTATTTTGTAACAAGTATTTCTCTTCTTAAAGCATTTGTTGAATAAATCAAATAAAATTACTTTAATTAAATTGTTTATTTTCTGTCAATATGTCTCATAGAAAATGAAAAAGTTAGTCCTAATACTTTTGCACACTAATGTATGTACAATATATTTAGCTGAAATTATTATTAACTAAACTATACTCCACATTTTATAGCGTGTGTGTGTTTGTGTGTACAAAACTATAGAAGTCACCTCCCCATTTACAAATACTTGGCGTTTTGTCTAGTTGACATTTTTTTCGAATTGTGTTGAGCCGAGAAATTTTCAGCAGTGTTAGTATAATATTAATGCATGCATGTATTTTCTCTCTCTCTCCCTCATTTTCTTATCTTTCTCTGTCTCACATATATACGAAGGATCAATAAATTCGTAGCTTGTCACAGATATTAACATGAATTTTTATATGAAATTTAACAGTGCTGTTTGATCTATATGATTAATGGAGACGTGTAAGATTAAGTGCATTGACAAAAAAATAAAAAGAGTACATTGAAAAATAAATATTTCTTGTGAGATAGGATGAATTAACGCTTTGCTTCGTTGAACTTATTTATACCGATCTATACGCACGCACACATACATGACAAGTAAAAGATTATCCTTTTAAAGATGAAATTTTACACACACACACACACACGTGTGTGTGTATGTGTGTATAGTTCGAAGAAAGTGCTTATTTCTCACAAAGTAGATAGACAATTGGAGTAGATAGATTAAACTATCGCCCGGTTCACACTCCATCCACATCTATTGAACAGGTGAAGAGGCTCATCCCTTGTTTCCTGTTTAGGATGTGGTTTCCGGTTTTTCTCTTTTCCAATCTTTTCACTCTTACGTAGCACCCTGCGCATCAGTGGCGTTTTCGCCTTGCTTGGGGTGATATGATTAAAAAAAAAACTGGTTGCCGACCAAGGATATAGAACCCAGTCTATCTTGCTATTTAACCCATAACTGGAAGGAAGAAACGGATACCTTTCCCAAGGTTATTTGCGCGTAAGTGAATACAATGGATTCAACTGGAATTCGAACTCGGCTCCCCGGTTTCTCGTTCCGAGCCGATATCCACTGTACCACAACGCCATATTATACGTTATATAATTTTATGTCCACTGTTAATAAATTCGGGTAGATCACCACTTTCTTATTTAAACCTTTCCTTTGTGCCCAGGTCCATTGTTTTGATATGTGCCGACAAATCTCCTCCGAGATGGTGAGAAGACTTCAGGCAACGGAAATGGGGTTCTACAGAAGGATGCTGAGATAGACATCTTCAGAAAATCTATTATGTCATTCGACTAATGATATGATTTTAGCTGAAAAAATGCATAAAAGAGCGTTTCCTCACATCTACTGAATAAAGTGGGCAGTGAGTATATATATAATTATAATTAAATTCGTTTTTTTATTTAAAACGAATTTGATTTACATTGCGACAGGTAAATTTTTATGTTTCCAGATTTTACCTTCTCATCATTTAATGTTGACTTATTGTTGTGAAAAGGATTTACAGTTAAATGCATAAAACAACACGCTTGTTATTTAAATAGTTGATCTGTGTTTAATTTAACTAATGAAAATGAAGTTAAACTTTTAATATTTAAAAATATATGTTATATGTTTGGGTCTTAACGGGAAAGTATCAATCAACTTGGCCCCCTCTAGACTGCTCTCTTCCGGTGTGATGTATTCATTTTTGTTACAAGATTATTGAAGGATAAACTTGAAGCAACTGAAATGTGGCTCTACAGAAGGATGCTGCGAATATCATGGATCGAGCATGTCAGCAATGATGAGGTCTTGAAAATGATGGAAACGAAAAGGAAATTAATACTGAGCATCAGGAAGAGACAACTAAAGTTCCTGGGACTTGCAATGAGGAAAGAAGGCTTGAAGAACCTGATACTAACAGGCCAGATAGAGGGAAAAAGAGACAGGGGAAAGCAGTGGATAACATATTTGAAGGACCTAATCAGATGGATGACGGAACGAGGGTTGCATGGTGTAACAGGAGAAAGCGTTCTAAGAGTTATCAGGGATAGGGAGACGTGGAAAGCCATGATCGCCTACGTCCTGAATGGACAGGGCACATAGAAGAAGAAGCAAAAGAAGAAGAAGAAACCGTTCTTTATTTCCATCTATAAGATAAATAACGAAGCAAATAATGTTAGCTGAAAGATATAGCAAGGGAGGACATAATGGGGGATTTGATTTGAAGTTAAGTGGGCTAGATGATTGTCAGTTTCATACTTATATGTGATGTTCGCGTCAAGGGCCACCCCTCTTTTAACGGGCTGTGTATATATAGCAGGTAATGTATGTATACTACAAAAGCATAAAGGGAATGTGAGCAATGACGAAATTTTAGAAAAAATTGAGAAAAAGAGTACTTACTTCACAGTAAAACAAGATAATTGAAATTTCTAGAGCACATAATGAGAAAAGAGAACTTGGAAAATTTGATACTCACAAAGACATTAAGAGCAAGAACGACCAAAAAAGCAGTGAGTAACCTATCTTAAGTGCTTGTAAAAATGACAGAACCTATCACACTAATTCCCAATTATTCTCAGAACACTCTCATCTACCCAACCCTCATTCTCTGTATCCTTACCCGCCTATCACCCACCCTCTGACATTTCCTATATTTAATCATCCTTTCTCCACTCTATGTAGCCCCCTGCGCAGTAGTGGCAGTGACATGCCTTGCTCGGGGTGAAACGCTTATAAAAAAAAAACAAAAAAAAAACAAAGATTAGGAGTGATAGGAAAAAATAAAATTTTCTAAGAGTTACAAAGGATTAGAAATTGTGGAGAGCCATGATTGCCAATGTCTTGAAGGGATATATCACATAACAGATGTTGAAATTTTTCAGGATTCGATCTTATAATTTAAGAAAACTGTTCAGTTACTTTGAAGTCTGATGAATTGAAAAAGATAGGTAATTATTTTTAGTGTTTTTTTTTTTTTAAGTTCAAAGGAGAAAAAATCCATTCGCTCTGAACTTTGATATGCAGATTCTATAATTTTGGGTTTGAGAATTTTGGTATAAATCAGCAATTGTATTTATTTTCTTTTACTCCACTTTTTATAGTCTCCATCAGAAAACTGTAGTCTGCATAAATCTACATATAAGGTGGTAATTTATTTCATTTATTTTTGCTTCCCTCCCAAAAAGTCTTCTATGGAAAAGACACTTGAAAATGTTATTAAAATGTCCTTCCTTACTATTTTTTCAGCTTATATTTTCTGCTTTCTTATTTCTTATTTCTTAATGTTCAGTCGGTTTTTTTAAATTTTTTACCTGCCTGTTTCCGTCTTTGTTCGTCCACCCACCCACTACCAGCACCACCTCCCCCCTCTCTCACTCTTCTTCGAGTGGCATTTTTGGATATTATCAAAGATACATGACATGCACAAAAGCTTTTATTAAGAAAAGACACAAAGACAACCAATAATAAAAATCTCACTGCCATTGCAGACATAGAAACGAAACGTAGCCTCTTTGGGTTGAGGAGACAGGTTAATAAAAACAACGCACATAGGAACCTTTTTTAAAGAAAATAAAAAAAAAAAACCTCATAGATGAATACCAAATTAACCGAACAATATTATGCAATTTTTTTTAACTTCAGCCTAACATGATAAAAAGCGGAAAGAACCGTTTGATATTGAAGCACAGTTTACATCTTTTTTTTATATATATAAATTGAGACGTTTTCATTCTCTTCACTATTTTTTTTATGTATGTTTTATTTTAATTACAAAGAAATAAAGACAACAAGGATATCTATAAAATCGATATTCTCATGGACAGTTGTAGCGACCTTAAGGCTTATGATCAAAACGCCATTCAATTTTCATAAACTTTATACTTTTTATTTGGACAAGCCGAGAAGTGAACAATATTCACGCATAAAATTATGCTCGTCTAATATATAGGCACAGAGAATTATATTGAAAAGAAAGAGGTATTAGTTAAAAGAAAACTTATTCATGAGAAATACGTTTATGAAGTCTATAATTTTTGGCTTAGAATATTGCTGCCATATATGGTCTTGTAGCCCTGCTATTTACCTTGGGATCCGTGATAAAATCTAAAGAAAAATCAACATTATTACTGGTCCTGATCAGGCAGCTCGGCTTCAGTCACGCTCCCAACACCGTAGGGTTGCCTCCTTATGTTTTTATTTTTTTATAAATACTTTCATGACTATTGTTCGGAAGAGCTCTCCACCATTGTACCTAAACTTTTTTTAAAATTTAAGCGCAGATGTGCGTTGTGGTACAGTGGATATCGGCTCGGAACGAGAAACCGGGGAGCCGAGTTCGAATTCCAGTTGAATCCATTGTATTCACTTACGCAAATACCCTTGGGAAAGGTATTAATCCGTCTCTTCCTTCCAGTTATGGGTTAAATAGCAGGACAGACTGGGTTCTATATCCTTGGTCGGCAACCAGTCTACCGCAGAAAGGAATGGCAACCTACTGCGGAATAATCTTCTGCCCAGTCAGTCATGTCTCTTTCGAGACATGATCGCCCAAGCGTGTATCACGTATGGCACTTAACTGACTGACTGATTAGACTGACGTTAAGATCTCATAGAGTTTACAGTTGAGCTGGCTAGATGAAACTGTAAGTTCTATGCTAACCGCTTCTTTCCAGCTCTAAGCTTTCTAGCCAACCTTAATTTGCCAATTTTCCTGTAATTCCCTTGTGTCTTAGTGGCTTTACTGCCTTGTGTGGGGTGATACCGATTAAAAAAATGTTTCTTAAACGTCTGTTGCTTGCGTATTTTAAAAATCCAATGAAATCCCCTTAATGATTAGAATTCAATAGATGTTATTGTTCTTAATGCAGCAGTAACAGAGCCTACTGTTTGGACTGCTGTCTTCATCTTTTTTGCCATGTTCACGACGTTTTAGTTGTTGTACGCTCTAGCCTTCTTCAGGAGCTAGGAATTTCGAACCGAACCCTTTATTTCGATCAGTTGGTTATTATTCTCATTCCATGTGCGATGCCACTGCCGGATGTCATGTAGTTATTTCCTTTTAACTCAACTCTCTAAGTTATTTGTTCACCACTGCTCAACTCTTTGAGTCAAGTCACTTGAACGAAACAGAGTCTTAATTCCCTGAACTTTTAACAGACACCTCATTTCTGTCTACATGAATATATAATTATTATCCCTTGTGAAAGTTGAAATACGGCGGGTAAGGTAGTTATATATGCTGGGACAAAGAGAGAAATAGATACAGCTGCTATTTTTCATGTCCGTCTCACTCTCACTCTCTCTCTCACACACAGACTTGACATATCTGCGCTGACGCTACTCCAATTACTCTCAGGGTTCTCCACAAAACCTAAATGAGAATCTGCAATATTATCAATCCTGATATGGTAGCTCGACTTCAGTCACTTTCTCACCGACTTGATATGGCTTTCCTCTGACATTTCTATAAATATTATCAAGACTTCTGCTCTAACGCGCTTCTCGGCTTTGTGCCCGTCCACACAAATTTACTCATGCTACTAAATTGGTTATTAGGTCCCAACCTTTTACCGTGAAATTGATCAAATGTAACCGCCACTTCTACGCTATCAGTTTTTTTTCGTACTTCCCGCCTGTGAAACTCCCTTCCATTTGCTTGCTTCCCTGATAGCTACAATCTCCAAAAGATTTAAGTGCAATGTCAATTGCCATCTTCTACCTTCTTGATTCCCAACTTTCTCTTATCCTTTTTTCTACTTTCCTCTTAACGTGTTCCCTCTTTCTTTTTCTCTCACTGCAACTTTCTGAGCACCGGTAGCGGTGTTGCCTTGCTTTGTGGGAAACGATTATATATATTGTTATGGAAAAACACACCTATTCCTCAGATAATGGACTCTCCCTCCTATATTAATAAGAGTTAACAGGAAGTATTTGAAAAGTTCATACAGTTATTTAGACTTCTATTGGAGTTCAGTAAAACTACTAAGCAGTTGATATTAGTCGGCAGGTAGCCGAATACTAAGGAGTCAGCTTTCAATGGAAGATTGCCAAGTTCCTAACATTTTGGATACGTTAAATCGACATAGCACGAGTATAACCTTCAGTGTGAAAACTACTCCTATATATATATATATATATATATATATAAATGATTTATGTGGACAAGTTAGTTACTTAACTGAGAAAAGTCATGCCAAAGTTTCGTGGAGTTAACATTATGACGTCTTCACTCGTCAAAGCTCATTTTCAATCTGTAATTTCAATGAAGCAGATTAAAATTAAACCCTTATTTGTGATGATATCATAAAGGTGTCTTTACGAATCTTCGAAGTAGGCATGAGTCTGTTAAGTAACAAACTTTTACACATTAATCTTATTAATTCTCTATCTCTATATCGATATCGAGCACATTACGACAAACAAACAAAAAAAAAACACCTGCATGCCAAAATATCTTTATCAATGAACCACTGAAAAAACAACAATCTTGATACTGAGCATTATCACAAATAAACACTATATAAGAAATAAAAAAGATTTCGAAATTTAAATTCGTTGGATAGCCATTTCTACGGGTAATTTCTCGCTTCCTCAGCAACGGCTGAAACCAAAACTTTATTCAAATTCAAATGTGTTAAAAGAGATTTTACCGGTAGAAACCTCCCAAAAACCATCCATACACAGGAAAATAAAATGGGGTGGGATTAACAATTTTTGAATGAAAGAAAGTAAGAAGGGGAAAGCAGACAGATACCTCTGTCTCATATTAGAAGACTTACCCCTCCCCCATACAAGAGCCAAGAGTTTAAAAGTTAAAATTTAGCTATGTCAGAGGGATAGAAGTGGTAGGCGAAACGAAACGGAACGGTAAGCGAAGGGCGAAGAGGTGGTTGACTGGAAAGTAAGCTATAAAATTTTTTTTTATAGAAACAAAAGAAAACTACTGACTGATATCAATGTTGAAAAAAAAAAACGATTGAAAACTCACCATATATATATATATATCTCAAAATGTTGTATCAATTCATTCCTGAATGTTGTCGTGCATGAATCTTCACAAATTTCTATGCTATCCTTTCAAGATCAAAATCTCTGCATCAGTTTACGTTTTCCACCTGCAGTAGAAAGCATGACGGCCATTCTAATGCGTTCTCATTGAAAGAAAAAAAAAGCAAATATTTCACTGCTTCGTCGCCGCCATAATTCCCTTCAGTTTGTTTTCTGGATTTATACTTTACCTTTCTATTTCCTTTCTTCTTCGGCAACCGAAAAAAAAAGACGGCAAACTGCGACGAACCGTTTACGGTGAAACTTTGTTTGCCCCGAGAGACAACGTTCTCTCAAACTCCACTTGTTATTTGCATGCACAGCTTGCATAAGAACATCAGTTTTGACATGGGATAACACAATTCTGTCCAAAAATGTGAGATCGATACCAGACAGCGGATTACACAGGCATTCAATAAAATCATAAACAAGTTCAATGAAAAATGAGGAAATAATAAAATAATATTTAAGCGTTTTTCAAAGTGAAGTTTTATATATATATATATATATATATATATATATACTAGCAGTATAGCCTGGCGTTGCTCGGGTGTAATGAAAGCTTTAAAACTAATCCATGGTCCTGGAGCTCAGACTCTTTGGACGTTGGCACGAAAGACTAAAAAGCAATAGCTGTTTCTAGTTAAAGCAAAACCGTAGACTTAAAGAAAAATGAATGGATGTAAGTGAAATTTTGATTTCCTGGTATCGATATCAAATATTTTTTTTCGTTATAAACTGAATTTTGAAGGCTAAATAAGTCCTCTGAGTAAATGGTATCATGGCTGCGACTAAGAACTACAATTATACCTACTTAGAGCTAAACCCGAAGCAAAAACTAAAATAAAAGGGCTGAAAATAATACAGACATACAGGCAGATAAACAGACACAAACACACACACACACACAAACATCTTGCCTTATATATATATATATATATATTTAAAAAAAGGATTAATTCAAAGATGTTGAATGGCCATTTCGATATGAAGATCCCCACGGGGGACAACGCATCACCTCAGCAACAGAAAAATCCTTTCAGAAACTCCAGTTTTTCAGGGTTTCTGAAAAGATTTTTCTGTTGCTGAGGTGATGTTTCTGAAAGGATTTTTCTGTTGCTGAGGTGATGTGTTGTCCCCCGTGGGGATCTTCATATCGAAATGGCCATTCAACATCTTTGAATTAATCCTTTTTTTAAATATATATATTTGCTCTGTAATATTTTATTACATGGAGCTCTCTTCCTGTATCATTTTTTAATATTAAAATAAAATTTTTAATATTAATTAGGATCGGGTTTTTTGGAATTTACCTTCCTGCTTTTTTCCCTTGGATTGAAGTATCTGAATTAAAATATATATATATATATATATATATATATATATATATTATCGATTTTCTGCACTATTGTAAGAACTGCAACCTTGAAACTTCTGAATATCTTTTCTTATATCTTTGTCTATGAGCGTATTAAATTTGATTAAAATCGGACCACTCCTTCTATAACCCGATTTATTCGATTATCGATTTTCCATATTTATCGGGAGTACCTCGACACAAAAACTAGCTAAAAACACCCGCAGACGCTTATAGTACAACTGTGTAAATTTTCAAGAAAATCGGTTCAGCCGTTTCGGAGTCTATAGGTAACGGACACACACTCAGAGTTCCATTTAAAAATAAGTTTATATATATATATTTTAGAATATGTAAAAAAAATTTGAGTAAAGTCTAGCTATGAGGCCATAAAACATAAATCACATATTTTAATGTTAAATCTGTCTACAAAATTCTCGACACTTTCCTTAATCAAATATATTCCCTACCCACCCCACGTTTTTCAAAATTCTAACGGACAATTAACAAGACTTATTCTCTGATCGCTAACCCCCACCAACATCCCACACTGAACTCGCCAAATATAAGAAATGAGGTTTTCCATTCCTTTCCACACCACCTGATGAGACATTGTAATTTCAATGTCGAAACAAAATGTGCTCTTTGTAGTAGATTTAAAAAAAAATTGTACATGTTCTGAAATATAATTCATAATACATATTCACAGCTCTATATTATATATCGAGCATTGTTTTAAATTAATGTTTTGGACATTGTAAATTTTTCTTCGTTCCTTATTTACTTGGATATATATATATATATATATATATATATATATATATATATATACACACTACCGGGCATAATTATTAGGCCACTCCAGTCTTTTAAAAGAAATGATGTATTTCATACTATTTTCAGTATTATTGCCAAATGAAAATAGAGTGGTTCTATTGTTATTATTACTTTGCAATATTTTACAAGGGAAGGAAGCAAAGATGAGCTCTTCCGAATCACCCTAAGCTTTTTTCATTATTTCATTGATGAAACTGCATTATAGGTAATTATTAAATATTTATAAATGCACATGTTATTGTGCAGTGTTAACAAAAGAACCATTCTATTTTCATTTACAATTATTTACCTGGCAATAAATACTAAAAAATATTATGAAATACATATTTTAAAACACTGGGGTGGCCTAATAATTATGACCGCGTATAATATGCTTACATTTCAGACAATTAGCATACGTTTCTAGAGAAAGAAAATTTTAAATGGCTTACTTCAAGTCAAATTTCTATTTCTATAAAAATGAAAGATTGTAAGGTGCATTTTAGATACTTGATTCTTTTCATGTATTCCAAGATATGTGTTGTGGTGCACTGAATATTCGAACTCCATTTGAATTCCTTGCATTCACTTAAGCACAAATGCCCTTGGGAAAGATATTAATCCGTCTCTTCCCTCCAGTTATGGATTAAATAATAGGACAGATTGGGTTCTATAGCCTTTGCTGGCAACCAGTCTACCGCAGAATGCAATGGCAACCTACTGCGGAATAATCTTCTCCCCAGTCAGTCTTGTCACTCTCGAGACATGATCGCCCAAACTGTGTATCACGTATGGCACTTAACTGATTGATTGATTTTTTTAATTTCCGTAAAGGCAAAAATACCTCGGGAGCAACAAAAAGATATCTGCTGTGTACGATGAAAGTGTTTTTAGCTGACTGAACTGTACAGAAGTGGTTCGTTAAGTTTCGAGTTTGTAACTGCAGCCTTATTGATGAAAAACGCGCTGGCAGACCCCGCCTATAACAGATGATAATCAAGCGAAGACATTGAGAATAACGGTCATTACACAAGGCGGGAACTGGCAGAAACACGTCATTTATCCAAATCAACTATCCATGAGAACTTAGTGAATTTTGGGTACTTAAATCGCTACGATGTTTGTGTACCAAATAATGTTTGGGTACCACATGACCTGGGTAAAAAGAATCGTTTGGATCACTTTTCTACCCATTATTTGCTGGACAAACGCAATAAAAATTCATTTTTTAAGCAAATCGTGACCTATGATGAGAAATGGCTCGTTTACGACAATTTTCATCGAAAAAGATCCTGGGGTAAGCAAAATTACTCAAATGTAGCCACCCAAAAAGCAAGAATTTATCCTAAGAATGTCATACTGTGCGTTTGGTGGGATAGAAAAAAATCCTGTGCCATAAGCTTCTGCCAAGTAACCAGTCAATTGATTCTGAAAAGTACTGCTCGCGACTAAAGAAATTAAAGGCAACAATTGAAGAAAAATGCTCAGAATTGGCAAACAGGAAAGATGTTATAGTAGCAGACCTCAAATTTCTGTATCGACCCAGTAAAAGTTGTTGCAACTTGGCTGGGATGTGTTAACCCACCCGCCATATTCACCGGACACTGCTTCTTCGAATTTTCATTTACTCAGGTCCTTGCAAAATAATCCCAATCGTAAAAGTTTTAATTCTGGGAAAACAGAATGTTTAAATTGAAGGAAAAATGGAGAAAAAGTATGCAAAATAAACGATTCATAATTTAGTTGAATGAATATTTAAAGGCATAATATTTTTGGGTTTAATTTTCCTTAAAAATCAGCTTGAAGGTTCCGGACAGAACCATATATGTTAATTTTCGCCATTTTATTATGAAAGTTCTACTAAAAACCATATTAATATTGGAAAGAGCTATAACAGTTACTGCAGTTTAGAGACCTATTTTCCGGATTATTTTTCAATAGAAATGTTTTAGAAGTTTCAGCCAACAGTTGTACTGACTGCTTGGTCAATGAATACTGAATGTTTCCATATAAGGAAACAGTTAATGTTGCTATTACTATTACCATACGAGTATGCATTTGTGTTTCGTATGAAAGATATCTACACAGTAAAACAGTGTGTATTTATTGTGTATATGTTATTTTTATATGAAAAATGGTGATGAATGCTGGTCAGGTTATTTTGTTTTGTTTTGTGTGTGTTTTATTTATTTATTTTTCACATTTCAGAAACAGCAGTTAAAGAATGTTGATGGACAGTGATACAAATCACATCCAGTGGTCATAGCTTCATCACCCGAACGGCGCTAAAACGCTCCATCAAAAATCACTCGAAAAAACATTATTCTCCCGCTGCATCCTACCTTCAGGACCCATAGCCGTTTTGCCCAAGACTGTCCTAGTTTTCCTCGACAGATTTTTCTCATAAACGCGTCAACTATGTCCGCATTTTTTTCCGACCTCCTCCTCCTGGTACGCGATTATAAAGACATTTTTTTTAGACTCAATTCTTTTTCATGTATCAATTCTAGAGTTTATTCGAAAAAGAAAATTTTCGACGGTTTCGGCGCTTAATTCGGAATTGCAGAGGCATTTGCTCATTTCGGAGGGATATTTTCTCAGTTTATGAATGACACCCCCATCGGATGAAGAATAGAAAAAGTATATTTAGTTGATCATCTAACAATATTCGAAAGTGACGAAGAATTATATATATATATATATATATATATATATATATATATATATATATATATACACTTCCCTCTTGTCACGCTCATGGAGAGACATATAGACAATAGCGAGGCAGCATCGGCTCAGTTCATTCGCTTTACTACCAGTTATTAAACTTTACTGCCAGTTATGAAAGATCTTGCTTCGTATTTGCTCTTTAACAGTGCTTTATTATTTTATTTTTTGCAATAATTATGTGGTCGAGTAGTGAAACACACACACATATATAAATAGATTTGTCTGCGGATGACAATATTTACGCTCTCACACCCTGATTGAGCACTCTGGAAAAATAGTAGAGTTTGATAAACATTAGCTACTCTGGCGTGTACGCATCGCTCATTCAGTGAAATGAATTAGAGCGCTCTAGCTATTGAGCGCGTATAATGATATGCGCTAAAAAGTCTGCCTACTTCCACCGAACGCCCATAGCCAAGGGGTAGAGTCGCCGACTGACGCCGTTTCGGTCGGGTTTCAATCCTGGGTAAAAAAGCAATCGGAGTCTATCCATACTGATGAGCTGTGATACGGCGAAACAGATCTGTCTACGGATGATAATATATATATATATTTTCCTCCTGTCACGCTCAGGAGTTTGAGTTATTATTTTTAAGTCTTAATGTAAAAAAGTTAATAGTTGGTATATGAATATATATGTTACTGTCATTTTGGACCGGCATATCGATATATATATATATATATATATATATATATATATAGCCATCATTTTTGACGGCGTGGGCCCACTCGTATTGAATATATGAGAAACCCCTTTCAAAAGAGAAAGTTTCACTGTCCTAAAGTGAGTTAGTAAATTATTTTTCAAATATGAAACGAAACCACGAATTTTTTTTATGCGATTCTTTAACATATGGAAGATGGCCTAAAAATCTCTGACTATTAATTAACAGGATGAGGACGAGCGTTTTTGAAATGGTTATTATTCAGCCCCACGAGGAGAGATATATGTGCAACAGATACCATTCGGTCCAAGGTGACTTATTTTTTTTTTTTCAGTCGAGGCCATAGCGCTGTGGATGATACAGCGATTGTTCCCTACGATAGTTTCGTGAAAAATAAAGAGTCTGTCACAGCATTTCAGCGTGTGTTTCGTCGCCGATTCAACATTCACCGAAATCAGGCGGTTCTCACTCGTAACACAATCTTACACTGGGTTCATGCACTTCGTACACGAAGTACACTAATGAACAGCAGACCGTGTGAGTGTGTTTGTGTGCTGGAGGCGTGGCAGAAATGGTACGTAATCCAGAATATGGGGAACGCGTCAGACAAGCTTTGCTGCGCAGAAACGCAAAAAACAGACATGAGGGGTGTTGTTTTCCACACTTGATTTTGTCAAATTCTAATTTAATACGAACGCACTAATGGCAATAAAATTGTTTTGAAGCTTAAATTAATGATTTTATGAATTTTTTAAAAAGTTCCTGTTTTCTGCCTTACCCCATATTAATGTTTAATTGTGATAATATTTTATCACCAAGCTTGTTATTTTTTCCGTGGTTATTACTGATAAAATGTATTTTGACAAGCAGGGTTTTTTTTTTATCGTAAAGTGCTCTATACCGAGGTGTTGATAGGTACAAAGAGTTTGTCTCTTTAACTGAGCAGATTCATTCTGACTTCGAAGTTTAGTGAAGACATTGTGTAGTTTGACTTATTTTTATTTTTAGTGTAAGTGTAAATGGGTGTTTAATTGGTATGAGCCCTTTTGTTTGGTTGACCTCGGTTTGACCTTTTTCTTTGTGTGTTGGTATGGGTAAAGAAAGATTTAATAATCAGAAAACATTATTCAACAAAGAAAAATTAAAAAACAATACGTCATCAAAATACATATGGAACCAGGAAGAAAACCACATTACCACCAAAGATCAATTGGGAAATAGTAAAAACAAGCACCACCATACAACAGTAATAGCAAAAGTTGTAGATTATGCCTAAAAAAGAAACTAGCAATAATTAAAAAAAAACAAAAAACAAAGTAAATTTTTTAACAAAAAACAAAACGAGATAATAGGAAAATGCAGACATGCGAATAAATACATATTTTGCAAACAGCAATAAAAACAACAAAATTAGACAAAATAGTTATATTAAGAATATGAATAAAATAATAAAAATAACAAAAATTAAAAATATAATTATAAATACGAAACAACGATAAACAAAAAAAAAACATACAAATAATATAAATAAGAGAAGTAACACCCACTCATGATAAAAACAGAAAATAATACAACCACTAAACGAAAAATAATTAAAATAAAACAATCACAGGTAAAGCTTACAAACAACCCAAACTTGACCAAGAAAAAATAAACCGTCATTCGGTAAAACATACCGAAGACACACGAACGAAAAAATCAAACCGAGGTGAACAAAACAAAGGTCCCACCCGAACTAAACAAACACCCATAAACTAAAAAATAAAAATAATCAAACAACTATACAATAAAAAAGAAAAGAAAATCAACCAGCCATAAACAAAGAGAGAAAAAAATAACCCACAAGATTACCCCCACAATATCACACCATATTATATATAAACAAGAAAAAACCGTAACTTAATGACAAACTGCCCTGACGAATGAGAACATCATAACGATATCAACACGAAACTTTGAAGTCGGCATGAATCTGCTCTATTAAAGAGATAAACTCTTACACTCTCGCACTCTGATTGAGCTCTCTGGAAGAATGGTAGACTTTGGAAAAACAGTAGCTATTCGAGCATCTACGCATCGTTCAATCACTCAAAATCTGCCTCCTTCTACCGAGCGCTCATAGCTCAGAGGTAGAATTGCTGATTGTCAACTCGGTTTCAATCCTGGCTAAAAAAGAATCAGATGTTCTGATGAGCTGTCATATAGTAGATCTGTCTGCTATATATATATATATATATATATATATATATATATACACACACACACACACACACACAAATCCAAATGGAAACGGCTTGATGATAAAATTCCAAAGGAGATCTTATTAATATTAGTTAGTAAAAATGAAATTATAAAACTGATCTAGCCAGAAAGCTCAATGTAATTAAACTTATTTAACAGAGTTAATATATATAATAAATATTTAAAAAGTCAACGTTATCCAAGATCATATGCCAATTTCAACGACTGAAATGGCCATACGATCTTGTAAATTTTAAGTTTTTTTTTCATAAGTAATATATATATATATATATATATATATATATATATATATATATATATGCTTATGGCCTATCACGTTGATAACACAGGTTCTCGCTCGATCACCGAAGTTGAGCCTGGTCAGTACTTAGATGGGTGACCGCTTGGGAATACCAGGTGCTGTAAGCGTATAGTGACGGATGTGCGTTGTGGTGCAGTGGATATCGGCTCGGAAAGAGAAATCGGTGAGCCGAGTTCGAATTCCAATTGAAAAACCTGCATTCATTTAAGCACTGATACCCATGGGAAAGGTATTAATCCGTCCATTCCCTCCAGTTATGGGTTAAATAGCAAGAGTAGGACTTGGGGACCCTGCTCTTAAAAACAAATCCGAATGAATTCCCAATGAACTCTTGCTTTCAACTCATAGAAACATTTTTTAATAATGCAATTTTACGAAATTTCATTAAATTAAGTGGTGGATGTGGGTGTGTGTATGTGGGGGGGGACATATGTAAAAAAATAGTTTTGACCAAGATTTTCTAAAAGGAAAATTTAGAATTGGAGTAGATAGATTGAACTATCGCCCGGTTCACACTCCACCCACGTAAATTTTGACTGTTGGCCCGAATATACGCGCTTGGGTTATCGACGTAAAACCAGATCTTGTCCCACACCCTGTCTCAAACTTTGCATAAATACCTAGATTTTCGAGAGATTGCAGTCAGTCGAGATAATATTATAACAGTTAGTAGAGAGTTATAACAGATCTTTTCTCGGTAACATGAGGAAATTGGGCTTAGAAAATTTGACACATTCATGAGATATCAAAAGCAAGAGACGGTGCATGATTTACCTAACGGGATAATGCAAATGTTTCACAGAATAGGGTTTACGAAAGATAGAAAGATGATAAACGTTGCGGTAAGGTACAGAAAAAGTTAGGGATAACTAATCTTTGAGCAAACTTTTCTTTGTTTGCAACGAACATAACAATGTTTCTTACTACACAGATTTCATAAACAGCGCGTCAAAATTAAATACAGAAGTTTCAGAAATATTACCCCCACGCAGTATCTCTTCTTCGGGAGGAGACTGGGCTTATAGCCCGGCCCCTGAGATGTCCTCCAAAAAGGTAATTGTCGAGGGGGGTTTGGGTAATTTTTTTTCTCGGTTTTGCCATTATATCCACTAAAATTGACCTTGTGTAGTATTTGGTAGAGATGTAGACGCACTGAAAAATACCTACTTACAATCTAATTTCAAGTATTCCCTGCCCCACCAATAAACTGCGTGACGTAAGCAGGGAGTCTGGTAAGACGTGCCAGCCGAGACGGTTGAGCCTAATGATGCTGGGTAACGATTTCTCTTTATAACAACGGGAGACCATGCACTAGACTGACTGGATGCTAATATGCTATTTTAAGGAATCTCCTTTTTTTTTCGTTAACAAACTGCAACTTCTTCTTCTATGTGCCCTGTTCCTTCAGGACGTAGGCGATCATGGATCTCCACGTCTCCCTATCCCTTGTGGCTCTTAGTATGTTTGTTCCTGTTGCTCCTGGCAACCCCCGTTCCGTCATCCACCTGATCAGACCCTGCAAATATGTTATCCGCTGCCTTCCTGTCTCTCCTTCCTTCTATCTGCCCAGTCAGTATCAGGTTCTCCAGGCTCTCCTTCCTCATTGCATGTCCCAGGAACTTCAGTTGTCTCTTCCTGATGGTCAGCATCAATTTCCTTTTTGTTGCCATTCTTTCTAACACCTCGTCGTTGCTTGTATGCTCAGTCCACGATATCCGTAGCATCCTCCTGTAGAACCACATTTCGGCCACTTCCACACATGATAATAAAAAGGCTCAAACTTAATAAAAACAAAGTCTTATTATCAAAAGTTTTATATTATTTTTAAGAAGAAAGACTAACATAATTTTAAATAATTTTGTCGATCTCCCCTCGCACGTTCAAAATTTTGGTTAAAAATCTTTTTTACGCCAGCAGATTCCGTAATTTACAATTAGTGTCTTAGCGCCTCTTTTCTCATTGGATTAAAAAAATCAAATAATTGTCTGATTTCAATAAAAATTTCACAGCGTATTAAAGAATGAATTTTTTTTTTTAATCATATCACCCCGGGCAAGGCGGTAAGGCCACTGATGTGAAGGGGGCTACGTAAGAGTTAAAAGATCGGAAAAGAGAAAAGAGAAACCCGGAAACCACATCCTAAACAGAGAACAAGGGATGAGCCTCTACACCTGTTCAGTAGACATGGGGGGAGTGTGAACTGGGCGATAGTTCAGTCTATCTATTCCAATTGAAAAAAAATAAGGAAAAGTGAAAAGATTGTAAAAGAGAAAGCCGGAAACCGCATCCTAAACAGGGAACAAGGGATGAGCCTCTTCACCTGTTCAATAGACGTGGGTGGAGTGTGAACCGGATGATAGTTTAGTCTATCTACTCTAATTGAAAGAAAAATAAAAGAAAAGGGTAAAAAGATTGGAAAAGAGGAAGCGGAAACCACATCCTAAACAGGGAACAAGGGATGAGCCTCTTCACCTGTTCTTATATATATATATATATATATATATATATATATATATATATATATATATTGATTGTTTAATACTTAGCTTTTGGACGTAATATGCTGAGACCAGTACACATTTGTATTAAAAAGTGTTCGATACAATTATATTGTAGAACTTGTGAATATTGTCCATTTTTAAACGTGTTATTTCACTACCAAAATTTCTACCATGAGCGGTGTCTTCGGGCGATTTTTAACAAAAAATGTAAAATTAATTAAAAGTCGCCTGAAGAGACCACTCATAGTAGAAACCTAGGTAGCGAAATAACTCGTTTAAAAATGGAATATATAGCGAGAGATTAAAAGAAGGAGAAATGGTATCTGATTTTATATGTAGAAATATCAAAATTATGATAGAAATCCAAATTACTGACGTTATTTCTATGCAAGTCCTTCAGGGTATTTTTTTTTTTAACAACGTCCATCATTTCATGCGATTCTGCGTCTTTATTGCAAGACCGCTAGCGAATTTTGCATTATTAAATCCAATTCTAATATCTATCACCCACCCACACTTTTACAGCGCTAATGAATCCTTCGTGAACCAGAAGACTGGCATTGATTGAATTTCTTGGCAGTCGGATTAGTCCCCAATGACATTTCGGCCACCACAAATAGTTGCTGACGATTGGGAAAGCAAGAAGAAAGAAACGTCGTTTCTTGCGGTGAGTCACCATCGAGACACTTCCGCAGGAACAGGGAACGCGATCAGAAATTTCATTGGTCGACATTGATCAGTGGTAGACCTTTAAAAATTTTTGCTTCCCAGAGTCAATGCCCAAGGTTACTATGACTGGCTCGTGTACTGATAAACACTTACTCGGAATAACGTTTCTCTGTTCTGATTTTGTTAAAAAGAAATGGCTACTCTTTTTCAGTAATAAAAAAAATGGCAACGTCCTCTATTGCAAAGTATCCCTTAATAAGTTAAGCCATACAGGATACACGCTAGGGAGATCATGTCTTTTTCGATTCATGACCGATTAGGGAAAAGATTTTTTTCCGGCAGCAGGTCGCCATTTCATTCTGCGGCAGAATAGTTGACAACCAAAGCTATAAGTGTCTAATCTATTCAGCTATGTCAGCTAACGGATGGATGAAATTGATTAATACTTTTCATCATAGTATCTGCGCATGTGCGTTGTGGTGCAGTGGATATCGGCTCGGAACGACAAATCGGGGAACCGAGTTCGAATTCCAGTTGAATTCATTGCATTTACTTACGCGCAAATACCCTTGGGAAAGGTATTAATCTGTCTCTTCCTTCCAGTTACCGGTTAAATAACAGGACATATTGGATTCTATAGCCTTGGATGGCAACCAGTCTACCGCGGAAAGCAATGGCAACCTACTGCGGGATAATCTTCCGCCCAGTCAGTTATATCTCTTTTCAAGACCTGATCGCCCAAGCGTGTTTCACGTATGGCACTTAACTGCATGATCTGCGCGAACGTAAATGTAAAAAAATCTAGATTGGAATTCGAACACAGGCTGTAAGACTTTCTCGCAATAGGTTGTAATTTTTTTATGTGATAAACCGGTTGCCAACCAAGACTGTCCTGCTATTCAACCAATAGCTAAGAGGAGTAGAGATGGATTCATATCTTTCTCAAATCTACTGTGCGTATATGAATAATCTGCACTAGACAAATTCGAAAACGGCTCCATAATTTCTCATTCTGCGCTAATATTTATTACACCGCAACGCACTTCCAAAGTAGCCGGAGTTTAAAACACAAGTGAAAAGGTGCATAATAAACTATGATCAATCAGTCTGTCAATTAAGTGCTACACGTGACACACGCTTGGAGGATCATGTCTCTTTCAATCCCTGACTGTCAAGACAAAATATTTTCCCGCAGTTGGTTGGCAATTCTTTCAGCGGCAGACTGGTTGCCAACCAAGGCTAAAGAATCCAACCTGTCCTGCTATTCAACCCATAGCTGGAGAGAGAATAGTTGAATTCGTATCTTTCCCAAGAGTATTTGTGTGTAAATAAATGCAACTGGAATTAGAGCGCAGCTCGACACGAGCTCATTTTATTTGAAGGGTATTTATAATTTGACAAGGTTATAGAAAAACTTGAACACTCTTCTACGAAAATATGGCAACAGAATTTTCATTAATATTATTTATTAAAATGGTAGGAAATACGCTTTAATTGTCTTTTAGATTTTTAATTGAGAAAAAAAAAACACTATACAATTGAACTCCAATAACAAAATTATAACACATTGCAACATTGCAAAAAAAAAAAAAAATTCTTTTAGCGTTTCAGTATTAATAAAATACTCCATGAGAGAATGAATGTTTTAATAACCATTTAAATTTTGCGGTGAGAAATTATAAAACATTAAAGTTTTATAATTTCATCACAAAGCGTTCTTGAACGATCACAGCGAAAAGACATGCAGAAGGAAGAAACTAGGGAAAATTCCAGTTAAGTGTAAAACTGCACCTCCCTTGCTTCGACTGATGCAAATTTACCAATAACGACCGTTTAAAATTTAAGCCAGCTCTTAATGAATAGAGTGAGAAGCAGAATCAGACCAGAGATAAGACAAGAACAGTGCGGGTTTGTCAAAGACACTGAAACAAAGAATGCCATATTTATGATTAGGATGCTCGCCGAAAAAGCAATACAAATGAAGGACTTCTACCTGTGCTTTATAGATTATGCAAAGGCGTTCGACAAAATACGCCACAAAGAATTGATGGAGATGCTCAGCAGCCTCGACATATTTGGGAAAGATTTAAGAGTAATCAAGGATCTTTATTGGCAGCAAACTGCTTGTATACGGACAGGTAACGAATTCAGCAGATATACAAAAACAGAAAGGAGCATAAGACAAGGATGTGTCTTTTCACTGGATCTATTCAACTTGTACAGTGAGACTATTCTAAGGACCGTCGATGTTATGCCAGGATTTGTAACTGGAGGCCACAGTTTGAACAACGCAAGGTACGCAGATGATACAGTGCTGATAGCAGACACGGAAAGGAAACGACAAGACCTCCTACAGAAGGTAGCTGAAGAGAGTTACAAGAAAGGACTACAAATAAACTGCAAGAAAACCGAATTCATGGCCATCAGCAAAAAGAGCAGACTAAAATAACAAAATACAGGTAGAGGATACTAAATTCTAGCAGGTGCAAATATTTAAATACCTGGGAAGTGTTCTAACAGAAGACGAAAAGTGCAACACTGAGATCCGAAGGCAAATTGGCATGGCGAAAGACGCCTTCCAGAAGTTGAGTAGAGTATTAAGAGACAAGAAGAATTCGCTAGAATCAAAGAAAAGAGTACTGGATTGCTGTGATGTTTGTTCTTCAATATGGCAATGAATACTGGACAATATCATCAAATATGAATGAAAAATTGAAGCAACTGAAATGTGGTTCTACAGAAGGCTGTTGCGAATATCATGGATCGAGCATGTGAGCAATGATGAAGTTTTGGAAAGGATGGAAACGAAAAGGAAATTAATATTGAGCATCAGGAAGAGACAGCTAAAGTTCCTGGAACATGCAATGAGGAAGAAGGGCTTAGAGAACCTGATACTACTAAGCCAGATAGAGGGGGAAAGAGACAGAGGAAAGAAGCGGATAACATATTTGAAGGGCCTGAGCAGGTGAATTATAGAATGGGGGTTCCTTACAGGACAAGGCACAAAGAAGAAGAAAAAGAAGAAACCTTCGTTCATAGCATTTGACTAAGACAATCTATCGGTGTCGGTGTCGTGCTGGGATCTCCCACATTAAAAGTCTGCCTTGCTTCACATCCGGCCTCAGTGGGAAGGTTACTGGTAAATACCCAATCTATCGGTGCCATATGAATTACGTGATTAATGCCTATGAATAATTGAATATAACACTACAAAATTATTTGTTAAGTTGCGTTCACATCAACCATCAAGTGACGCCCATGACACCTGCCCGACTTGCTAAAGCACAAATACGCTAACGACATTTAGACAATAGATCAAGTTTTATGATTTCGTAATTATGATTCAAAGCTTTTTTCTAAATAATTTCGCTGTTGATTGCAAGGAATTTTCTCTCCCAATCCTACGGCATCCATTATCCCACATATTTCTCTATTTTGTATATTTATATTCATTATTTGCAATACAAAGTTGACTTAAATATATTTTTCGGTCTTCACAAATGCGTGTTGTATCCAAACATCTGTAGAAATTGCTTCGTACTTTTTTGTTTAACAGCACCAATTAACTATCTTGAAATGTTCAGTAGTCAAAAACAAGGAATCGACAGTTTTCCAGCACTTTATGCAATGGATCGTGTATATATATATATATATTGTGTATCGAGGCAGCAAATAATTTTCTAAACATATACTGTTAAATATAAGAAGCAATGAATGTCTATTATGTTTAATCATGAGCTGTTCTAAACGTATTCTGGCTTTAATTTCAGTTGAAAATAAAGACAAAAATTCTCCAACATTTGGATAATTTTTTAATAATTTGGTTCTAAGCTTTCGGCTCACATGAGCCATCTTCAGAGGGGTTATTAAGACGGTAATACAATAACATCCACCATCACCGACGATTTCATTTTGTGTTGACATAAAACTTCGCGAGGCAACGGCAATAGTTACCAAAAATAACAAACGCAGTTCGCAAATTTGCAATGCGGTTCTATGACGTCACACCTCGTGATGTATATATATATATATATATATATATATATATATATATATATATATATGTAAATCTCCAAGTGAATAAGTAACGGAAAAAAATTGACAACGTTTAAAACATTAATTTCAAACAGTGCCCGATATACAATATAGATATGTGAATATTTATTATAAATAATAGTTTTACATGTTCTAAACTATAATTTATAATATATACATATACTTAAAGATGAAAGTGTGTAGCTTATTATTACACATTATAAAATAGTAAAATAGCGAAGCAACCGGTTTCACTCCCGCTCCTCAGGCCTCTACGGGAGATTCAGTTAGAATTAAAATACAGAAGTGTTTAATGAAAATGAGAAGGTAAAAAAAATTATGAATACAAAGAGATAGAGGCTAATAATATCGAGCCCCAACAATTCACGCTGTTTGCACAGGAAAGGTTTGCGGGAGCCGATATCTAAAGCCTACCGCACTTTGAGATGGAAGAGTGTGAACGGGACACAATAGTGAACCAATCAACACTAAAATTCGAAGCAAACTTTCTATTCTTTAAAAATTGCTCGCAAATGGTGGAACACTAAGTATTTTAGGACGAGTCCATTCCGAGGTAAGTTGTAACATTCCTTTATATATATATATATATATATATGAGAAATTATAACGTTTATATCGGAATTTCGGCGGGAATTTGTAAACAAATGCTTTATACACACACACACACTCCTTCAGTCAGTTTAAGTGTCATACGTAATACACGCTTGGGCGATCATGTCTCGAAAGAGACATGACTGACTGGGCAGAAGATTATCCCGCAGTAGGTTGCCATTGCTTTCTGCGGTAGACTGGTTGCCGACCAAGGCTATAGAACCCAATCTGTCCTGCTATTTAACCCATAACTGGAAGGAAGAGACGGATTAATACCTTTCCCAAGGGTATTTGCGCGTAAGTGAATACAATGGATTCGGCTGGAATTCGAACTCGGCTTCCCGGTTTCTTGTTCCGAGCCGATATCCAATGTACCACAACGCACACCCACACTCCTTCACTAACCCTAATTCAAGATATCAAACAGCCCTTTTCCAAAAGTACTGGGAATAAAATAAAAAAAAGTAACATAAATCCACAGATAAAGTAGAGGCTGATAGGCAAGGCCAGGATCCCTAATAGCTTAAGGGCTAGATATAAACTATGTTTAACAGAAATAATTAAGATTTGGAAATTTCAATATCAGAATGTACTTCTGAATAAACGTAGAGAAATCATTAATATGTGTCGCCACTGGAATAAATTTAAATTACAATAATTACCTTATTCTTCCGTTTAGTCAAAACAGAATTTTTTAATAATTTGGCGAAGCAGTAACATTTTCGCTCCAACCTAACACTACTAACCCAATTGTCAAGCCACAGGCCTCCCACAACCAGAAGAGAAATTATTACTAAGATTCCTCTAGCTTAACTCTATATTATCCAACATTCACCCACCACTTCCTTTAATAGGCCCTGCCTCCGGCATTAGAATTTTTTCTCATTCTTTGATTAAACGGGGTTGACAAGGCATGTCTAAAACTGTCATATTGAAAATGGCTATTTCCCCTCTAAATTTTATCTGAATTTACGGATATATATATATATATATATATATCACCCACACATTTACACTTGCATATTATACACTGAAATTAATATAGGATAGTCGATCGAATTGGAGTGATTATTTTTCATCAACTTTTGTTCAATAGAGTTACTCACAAAATATAATAATTTGCGCAAAGACCACAAATACCCACCTGCGTATTGTACATCGAAACTTATTTGGGTCATTTGAACGATTTAGGGTGTTTATTGTTCATGAACTTTTGTTCACCAGAATTACTCATTCACACTCCACCCACGTCTATTGAACGGGTTGAGGGGCTCATTCCTTGTTCCCTATTTGGGATGTGCTTTCCGGTTTTCTCTTTTCAAATCTTCTCACTTTGTTTTTTTTTTTTTCAATTGGAGTAGATAGATTTATCTATCGCCCGGTTCACACATCACCCACGTCTATTGAACAGGTTAAGAGGCTCATTCCTTGTTCCCTGTTTAGGATGTGGTTTCCGGCTTTCTCTTTTCCAATCTTTTCACTATTACGTAGCCCCCTGCACATCAGTGGCGTTACCCCCTTGCTCGGGGTGATATGATTAAATATATATATATATATATATTTTAGTATTTATTGTCAAGTGAATAATTGTAAATGAAAATAGAATGGTTCTTTTGCTAATATTGCACAATAACATGTGCATCAAATGAATTTATAAATATTTGATAATTACCTATATTGCAGTTTCATCAATGAAAGAATTAAGAAAATTTAGGGTGATTCAGACGAGTTCATCTTTGCTTCTTTGTCTTGTAAAATTTTGCAAAGTAATAATAAAAAAAGAACCATTTTATTTTCATTTGGCAATAAATACTAAAAATAGTATGAAATACATCATTTCTTTAAAAATAGAAAACTGGGGTTGCCTACTATTTATGTCCGGTATTGTATATATACACGATCCATTGCATAAAATACTAGAAATCTGTCGGTTCCTTGATGGATTCCAGTAAGTACCTGATTCCCAATTACAATGCTCTGTTATTACAAAAGCCAGATCAGACCGACAATGGAGTTACTTCTAAAATATCTGAACAGGAGCTGCCCAGTTTTCTCTTTCCAGTTTTCATAGTGTTCAGAAGCCTCGACGTAGACTTGTGGGTGATTATTTTCCACACTACAACTTCTTACTCAAAGGCGACCAGTTGCAAGCCCCGACTCGATCTCTATTTCCATGGAAATTATTCTGACGAGATGCATTCCTTAGCTTCGCCGAGTCTAACACTCACAGCCCGGACCCGCCAAGTCACGTACTCTAAAACCGAATCATTCTAATGCGACTAGTAAGAAGAAAGTTGCCCATGACCAGCTTATTTCCACGAACTGCTACTTAATAAAACCAGCTCCCAAGAGGGTGCTTTCTCAATTACTACAATTTTAAACTTTTCAAGCCTAGAGTTAATTGTTATTTTTTTACACATCTCCTCCTCTAGCTTTTTGAACAGGAGCATGAGTTATCCCTTGTTTCCCGTCTAGGAATGGGTTTCCGTTTCTTTTTAAAGACTTTTCCTTCTTTCACACCTAGTAAAATTGATTACTAAAAGTAGTGCTTCTTAACTTTTACCTCTCAGACAAAAAAAAAAAAATCTTCAGTAAATCTGTATCTTGAGGGTCTCTCGAGTCTTGTATAAAACGAATCAAATAAAACAACCTTTTTTTCAACCAATCAATAATCGTTAAGTGAAGCTACTTGCTCTCCGGTCCTATCAAGTTAAATAAACGCAGAGTTGCAAATAAAAATGATTGAACACTATTGATTTTTTCTTCTTCAAGAAGTCAGTACCTACTCGATATATATTCAATGACTACGTTCGAATTCTTTCACAAGCACCTGGGAGATATAGCACAAGTCCGAAAGTATGGGGCACCCAGTGAGGATCGAACTCACTACTTAATTGTAATGATTCTATTGAGACAAGCTTGTTAACCATTACACCATGTCGAAATGACAAAAAAAAGCAGCTGTGTTATGAAATAATTTTAAATTCTTGCGCTAACTAAATAAACGAGAGCGAGGCAATATTATATCAAAGCGATTTCATTGGTTAATAAAATTATTCAAAATGACGTATAAGCAAATACAGCCTTGATTTTTAATAAAATAATTTAAACTTTTCTCTCACTGTAACCCTTTCTCACTAGGGACGGTCTTGCTTTGCTCTTGGGGTAATATAATTACTATATATATATATATATATATATATATATAAACAGATCTATCTGCGGATGACGATTTACGCTCTCACACCCTGATTGAGCACTCTGGAAGAATGGTAGACTTTTAAAAACAGTAGCTACTCTGACATCTACGCATCGTTCATTCAGCAATGAATTAGAACACTCAGCTGTTGGGCGTGTATAATGATAATATACACGCTAAAAAGTCTGCCTCATTCCATCGATCGCCCGTAGTCAATTCGGTCGGGTTTCAATCCTGAGTAAAAAGCAATCGGCTGTCTAACCGTACTGATGAGCTGTGATACAGCGAAACAGATCTGTCTGCGGATGACTATATATATATATAAGGTCGAAACAAACTGTACTTTGTAGTGGATAAAAAAAATTGTAAATGTTCTAAAATATAATAAATATTCACAGTTCTATATTATATACCGAGCACTGTTTTAAATTAATATTTTGGACGTTGTAAATTTTTCGTCGTTCCTTATTCACTCGGATATATATATATATATATATATATATATATATATATATATATATATATAAGCTTGTCACGCTCATAGAGAAAAAGACAATAGCGAGCCAGCGGCGGCTCAGTTGACTCTCTTTACTACCAGTTAGGAAATCTCTTGCCGTGTGTTTGCTCTTTAACCCTGGAACACTAACCATCAGTTAAAGTTACAACGCTACTAATCATGGGTATATCATACCCGATTTTGAAAATATCAAAAAAATATTAAATATAAATCTTAATTTGAAATATTTTACATGCAGACACTTCAAAATGTGTACTTTGAGTTAACCTTAATAGAAACTGGAAAACATTTAGGTAAAAAAAATCAGGTACTGAAAATTTAATTAAATTGTAATTAAAATGGCATCAGTTGCGCTGGGTACTATTTTTTTTTTTAATCATTTCACCCCGAGCAAGGCGGAAATGCCACTGATGTGCATGGGGCTACATAAATGTAAAGAGATTAATTAGAAAAGAGTGAGGAGTACAAACTAGTTAGAAAGGAACAATAGAAAGCTGAGAAAGCAGGTGCGATGACAGATACATAGCTGGAGAGAAAGGGAATGCTATACGGGGGTGGGGAGAGAGCTAGAGTCCAGTGGTTAGTAGATGAGTATTGACTTTGCATTTAAATTCCTGGAGGTTGTAACCGTCAGGAAAGCAAGAATATGGGAGCGAGTTCGACAGGCGGGAAGTGCGAGAGAAGAAGCTGCAGGAGTAGAATTGTCGTCTGCATTTGGCTAACCTGACTGTGAATGGGTGAGACCCAGTTGCCAGTCTGGTTGCACGAGTAAACACCTGTTGAGGAGGCATCAGTGACTTAAGTTCGTCCGAGCAGAAGCCATGAAAGTATTTATAGAACAGACAAAGGGAGGCCTCATTTCGACGTTGGTGAAGTGGCTGCAGTCGAGCCGCCAGATCAGTACCTATCACATTACAGACTCTCCTTTGGAGCCTGTCAAGAACACTGAGGAGAACGGCAGGGGCGCCTGACCATAAATAGCAGCAGTACTCCATGCACGGATGGATGGTTGACTTGTATATATGCATATATAGGTATAATTGGTGTTCTCGGGTTAACGGTACCTATTTTATTTCTTTTCAATAATTATGTCGTTAAAAAGTTTTGAAGCCGGCACGAATCTGGCCAGTTAAAGACAAACTTTTTGTACTTGTCCATCGCCATATCGAGCACTTTATGATCGTTGGTAACCAGTAATAAATTTTTATGAAAATTTAAAAGAAATTCTTTACTTTTTTCCAACAGTTAAAAGTCGAGGCCATAAAATCAGAATTAAAAATATACTTGTGGGTATGTCTTGATTAACAAATTAAAAGTAAGATCTACGATAAATTGGAAAATAAGATCAAGGGTGGAAGTGGGTGTTATTTTAACATGTCACAATAAACCTGTTCTTAGACTTGTTATCACTAACGAACATATATATATATATATATATAGGTAAAGAGACCCCAAGGTTTTACGATTTTGAGTTTTCTGGCATTTACTTTTTTTTTCTTAAAGTGTTCAATACAATAAATATTGTAGAGCGTAATATAGCTATATAGTTTAAAATACATTGCGATACGGAATTTGTCTATGTTTCGAGATTTCTATCTTGTCATCTGGCAATGTAAGGAGGTTAGTTGTGAAAATTATATATATATATATATGTGTGTGTATGTGTGTGTAATATTTGTTGTACAATTACAAATTAAAAATACATTGCGACACGGAAATGTCTGTGTTTCGAGATTTCTACCTCGTCTTCAGGCAATGTCAGTTGTGAAAATGATTTTCATTTAAATACAAGAAACAATACGTTTATTATTTATAGATATGAGAAGACATCTCTTTTCTGATTAGTTAAATGGAACACACACATGAATTATATGAATTCTCATTATGGGAATAAGTAAAATTTCGCTAGAAAGAAAGAAGAGAGTACAGGATTGCAATGCGATATTTGTTCTTCAATATGGCAGTGAATGCTGGACAATCTCATCGAAGAGTAAGGTGGGACTTGAAGCAACTGAAATATGGTCCGATAGAAGGATGCTTAGGATACCATGGTCCTATCATGTGAGCAACGCCTAGAGAGAGTCAGTCAATTAAGTACCATACCTGATGCACGCTTTGGGCGATCACCTCTTGGCAGAAGATTATCCCGCAGTTGGTTGTCATTGCTTTCTGCTGTAGACTGGTTGCCAGGTAAGGCTACAAGAACCCAATCTGTCCTGTTATTTAACCTATAACTGGAGGGAAGAGACGGATTAATACCGTTCTCCAGGGTATTTGTGCGTAAGTGAATAAAAGAAATTCAACTGGAATTCGAACTCGGCACCCCGATTTGTCGTTCCGAGTCGATATCCAGTGTACCACAACGCACATCCATCGAAACGAAATGGAATCTAATACTGAACATCAGAAAAAGACAGCTAAACTTCCTGGGACATGTAATGAGGAAGGAGGGCTAGAAGAATCTGATACTCAAATGTCAAATAGAGGGCAAGAGAGACAGGGGAAAGCAGCGTGTAACATACTTGAGGGTTTAAGCAAGTGGATGGCAGAGCCGGGTTTGAGTAGGGTAACAGGAGAAAGCGTGATAAGTGCCACTACGTATAGCGAGATGTGGAAGGCCATGATCGCTTGATCTGAAGGTACACGGCACATAGAAGAAAAATTATTACCTAACAAGTGGTTACTCTATTGTTACAGAGAGAGAAACAATCTAGATTTTTCTTTATTACCTATGAAGCGTGCGTGTGACTTTAGCCACTGCCGACTAACAAAAGGTCTCAATCAGAACGACACACAGCTGAAGATAATTTACCAATTTAATGCCTATCGCTATTAAGGTCCTGACTGGGTCTACCTAAACACCGAGCAATACGTACTGCTACAAATTGAGTTACTATATCATGCCGTCAGAAATGTGCGTGCGAGTTGACTGCTGCGTCAGTTTTCCTTTCCATCCCGTGCCACTGGTCTTTCTGTATGGACAGGTCAAACGAAAATGAGATGGCATTTCGGCAAATGGGCACACGTATTCGATGGAAATTGCCGATTTCAGTAGACTGACAAAACACGTGCCCTTCCAAAGGAAAAGAAAGTAGATCGAAAAATAACTAAGAAAAGCTTTCACGAAAATATAATTTTTAAATGTCACTCAGCCAGTTAAGTGCCACACGTGATACACGCTTTGGGCGATCTTGAATCGAAAGAGACACAACTGACCGGACAGAAGATCATCTAGCAGTAGGTTTCCATAACTTTCTGCGGCAGACTGGATGTCAGCCAATGCTATAGAACCCATTCTGTCCTATTATTTAAGCCATAACTGGAGGGAACAGACGGTATTTGTCAGTAAGTGAATGCAAGGAATTCAACTGGAATTCGAACTCGGCACCTCAATTGATCGTTCCGAGTCGATATCCACTGCACCACAATGCACATCCACATTTTAAATGTAAAAAGAATAAAACGAAATAAAGCAAAACAAACCACACAGTGGCGTACACTTAATTGATCATTACATATCAGATGACCTGACGATTACGTTTAGGATTAAACAGACTGTCGCTTCCGGGTGTTAATTCGTGTGGCCTCTCCATATATATATATATATATATATATATATATATATATATATATATTAGCGGCCATAATATAAGAAACGGAAACAACAAAGACATAAATATGTGTATTAATTAAAAAGTAATGCATGGTTAGCAATTAAATTTTTACCGAATAAGGATTAGAGTGTAATGCATAAATATTATACAAAGTTACAAACATTTACATCATATTTTTTTTAAATAAAGATTAAATGGAACAAAGGAAATAAGCTTCTGGACAAAATCATGCATTACTTTTTAAGTAAGATACATATTTATGTCTATGTTGTTTCCGTTCCTTATATTATGGCCGCTACTGTGTGTATATATATATATATATATATATATATATATATATATATATCCTACATCTAACGCACGACTCGGATTTTGGTGTATTGCAGATAGATAGATATACACAATAGGATAGGCAGATATAACGGACACAGATAAATAGCGTGATCTATCACTTATATATATATACACTACCGGCCATAACTATTAGGCCACTCGCGTTTTTTAAAAGAAATTATGTATTTCCTATTATTTCAATATTTACTGCCATGTGGATAATTCTGAATGAAATGTTTCATTTGGGAATACTGCACAATAGTATTCTGCTGTCCAGTTTTTGTGCTCTCTCCCCCATGTTAGTCTCTTCTTCCTATTGGCTTGGTGAAGCAAAGACTTCCTGACTGCCTTGTAAAAATTTGTAAAGTAATAATAACAAAAGAACCATTCTATTTTCATTTCGAATTATTCACTTGGCAATATAAGCCAAGATTGAAATCCGACCGAACTGACATCAGTCGGCGATTCTACCTCTCAGCGCTCGGTGGAGGAAGGCGGATTTTAGCGTTTTATATACACAATATAAACACACGCTTGTAGCAGAAAGCGTTCAATTCTTTACTGAATGAACGATGCGTAAATGAGTGGGTAGTCACTGTTTTTAAAGTCTACCATTTCTCCATAAGGCTCAATCGGTGCAGGTGCACTCCACCCATGTCTATTGAACAGGTTAAGAGGCTCATCCCTTGTTCCCTGTTTAGGAAGTGGTTTCCGGCTTTCCCTTTTCCAGTCTTCTCACTTTGGTTTCTTTTTTTTTTCAATTGGAGTAGGTAGATCTATCGCCCTGTTCACACTCCACCCACGTCTATTGAACAGGTTAAGAGGCTCATCCCTTGTTCCCTGTTTAGGATGTGGTTTCCGGCTTTCTCTTTTCCAATCTTCTCACTTTGGATTCTTTTTTTTTTCAATTGGAGTAGATAGATCTATCTACTCAAGGCGGTAAGGCCACTGGTGTGCAGGGGGCTACGTAAGAGTGAAAAGATTGGAAAAGAGAAAGCCGAAAACCACATCATAAACCGGGAACAAGGAATGAGCCTCTACACCTGTTCAATAGACGTAGAGAACTCAATTCTCACTGGGTGCTTTGTGCTCCATCTAAAACCACCTCTCTCATAAACCGTTACGAAATGTCACTGTAGTTTAAACTACATGTGTTTCTTGAATGCACAAAGTGAAAACAAATACAAAAGTTAATTCCGTGTGTACGGAAAATGAACATATATGTGTCTGTATGTGTGTTACTCTCCACACCATTTATTTTAACAAATCCGACAAAATTATTCTGGAGAACAAGTGTAAAATCAGGCATGTCCGATAGAAATTTTATCAACTTTTTCAGTTATCGGCACTTGGTAAGTTTGAGTTTCTGTTTAATTTATTCTGCTGAATTTGTATTTTATTCACTTATAATTGTTATTCATTTCTTTATTACTAAATTATACTAAATTGCTCGGTTGTTTAAAGGTCGTTCGATATAGATAGTTTGAAAATTTAGTTATTTTGCTAGTGACCTCTTCCAAGGAAAGAATTTCGAAGACCGTTAATCTTTGAAGTTAAAACTTAGTAATTTTATATATCCAAATGTATAAGGAACGAAGAAAATATTAACAACGTTAAAAACTTTAATTTAAAACAATGCTCAATATAGAAATAGATCTGAGTATTTATGATAAATCAGTTAGTAAATACTATTTTTAAAATAGCGTTAACTGCCTGATGAAACATCGTTCCTTCAATGTCGAAACAAAAAAAGACCCTCGTGTCGAGTTGAGACTCTTTTTTGAAATATTCTTAAAGTAAGTCATTTTTTTTTCTTCTGCTTAATTTTAAGCTTTTCATGTTTAATTGGTTTTCTTTAATTCTTTTTTTATTTTAGCAGAAATCTCTTGACTGGACTTTTACTACCATGTTTTTTTTTTCAATTGGAGTAGATAGACCTATCTATCGCCCGGTTCACACTCCACCCACGTCTATTGAACAGGTTAAGAGACTCGTCCCTTGTTCCCTGTTTATGATGTGGTTTCCGGCTTTCTCTTTTCTAATCTTTTCACTATTATGTAGCCCCCTGCACATCAGTGGCGTTACCGCCTTGCTCGGGGTGATTCGATTAAAAAAAAAAAAAAAAAAAAAAAAAAAAAATCACCTGAAGAAGAACAATATTGTTCTGAAATATGAAACTTTTTGTGTAATGATATAAGGCTTTTATAAACAACTGTAATAACAAAATTACAATATTAAGCTCTACTTTGTATCGAGCACTCTTTATAAATGTAAATACTTCAACAGTGAGTATTAATCTACCTGTTTATCTAATTTATTATATATATATATATATATATATATATATATATATGTATATATATATATTAAACAAGTTGTGTTAAACGATAGCGACCACACAGTCTTATATATTTTCTGATTAGACTTTTTATCTCCGAATTATATTTGTATAAAAATTGTCCAAAGGTTGTCCTAGTACTTACGAACGTCATCGTTCATCATCAGGGACTATAATACAGTTTAAAATCGAATATTGCCTTTGAATAACTTTTATACAAATATAATTCGGGAAAAAAAGTCATCAGAAAATATGAAAAAATTCAAAAGAAAATATATATAAGACTATGTTGTTCTATCGTTTAACACAACTTGTTGAAAAGAAAAGATGCTGCCAAAATATACGCACTTTATATATATATATATATATATATATATATATATACACTGGTTTTATATATATATATATATATAACCAGTTATTGATTAGAATGAATTTAGACTAGTACACAACATTTCTCGTTGCTAAATGAAAGGTCCGAAGTCATGTCTGGATGTAAATACCCCAGAAGATATATTTTGAGATCATACGAACTCGAATGAAAATGCTTATAATTTTTACCAGCACCTCTCTTATTTAAACTCTTGTTGTGCGTTCGAAATAACTTCAGAAATATATATATATATATATATATATAGGTTTTTGGTCATAATTGAATTAAGCCAGTACTGAGTTGCATTAAAAAGTATTCAATATATATATATATATATATATATATATATATATTTGAATTGTCCAAGGCTTTTGTACCCTCGAGTGCCGTCAGCTATACTTTTAGCCAAAATTCAGTCGGTACGATTTTTTTCTTGTGTTTTTTTTTATATACTGTCGATGTGAAAGTATTTAAGTTATTTAGATAATTTTTCATGTGTTCATATAATTTTTTTGGGAACTCAGATTATATAACAATTGTCCAAAAAAATATCTCCCTATTTGACAAGCTGAATATCACACATTTCTCTTCTACTATCAATCTTACGTTATTTAACTGTGGGACTGGAGTTTGTATTTTTTTAAGAGGAATACCCATGCAAATATCAAACGTGTGCAACACGTGAAAGCTATCAATGAACGCTCAAAATAACACAATCCTAAATTACAATGTAACAGTCAAAACATCAGAAAATACAATTAACACTAGAGATAAAACACCCTTGAAAATGGCTGCAGAATTAGTCCAAAGCACTTGTAACAATGAATATTATGGAAATTTTTGTACTCCTTAACTTCTAAAAAACGGAAGAATACAAGAAAAGCTTAATAAAAATTAATTAAACTTTCCTTGTCTATTGTATTTAATGAAAGATGTTTGAAAGAAAAAATAAAATTATATATATATATATATATATATATATATATATATATTATATACACGGTATACGCACAGCCGGGTGGGTGGGTATTTACCGTTTATATATCATCGAAACTTGGAATAATAAAAGCGAAGCCTTGAATTTGATTGGACCAGCAATCTCGATGACTCATTTACAAACTGAGAAGCATGAGGGGAAGGCGAATTCAAAGAGAGTGAGAGAAGCGAGAAAAAGCGAATCATCAATCAGGGCCCCGAGGTTCCTTACTTTTCCTCGTCTTTTTTCTTGTTTTTCTTTTTTGCCTATAAATAAAAACAAGTTTGAAACGAATAAAGAAACCTTGTTTGTTATCAACTATAGAAAGAGACTGTACATAGCCATCTTCGCCTGCATGCCTGCCACTATTTCTCACCCTCTCGTTATTCTTCCTCCTACAATAGTGTTGTCAGCCTACCAGAACTACGTGACAAATATCCTATAAACCCCTTTCTACTAGGCAACAATAAACGTGCCCAGTTCGAAGACTTGTTATCAAAGAAGATCAATATATTAAGAAAGGGGAGAGCAGGTAGGGAAATTAGGTAAAATTTATGCCTTGCCACTTACAGCATTTTTTTTATGGTTCAGCTGACAGAAAAATCTTATAATGGATCAATGGTTAACAATTTATTCCTGCCAATCCGGAGTTGCCAAAATGGTCTAATCTTGAAATTTTATCTCCAGTAAATTTTGGATTTCGTAAAATTGTGGCAATATAAAAATAAAAGCTGCCATAAACACATTAAACACACGCGGGTAGCATAACATTTAAAATAAATACAAATGAAACTGGCGTCTCGAGTTCAAATTCTAACTGAGAGATATATTCTATAGAAATTAATCTATATCGTTCTAACTTTACTGCTATTCAGTCAGTTAAGTGCCATACGTGATACACACTTGGACGATCATGTCTCGAAGGTGACATGACTGACTGAGCAGGAGATTTTCCTGCGGTAAGATGCCATTATTTTCTGCGGTATACTGGTTGCCAACTAAGGCTATAGAACCCAATATGTCCTGGTATTTAACCCATAACTGGGGGATAAGAAATGGATCCATACCTTTCCCAAAAGTATTTATGCGCAAGTGAATGCATAGAATTCAACAGGAAGTTGGCACTCAGTTTTCTCGTCCTGAGCTAATATCCACTATACCGTAACGCACATTCATTAATATAGAAAGCTGGACCCTCTGAGAAACTTCTATACGCGCACCTTGGATGTGACCATAAAGCAATAGTTTGCACTTTTAACTCTTTAACCATTAGAAATCATTTGATTGACCCATAGATCTGTCATTCACTGCCATATAGAAGGATTGTTATTACATAACACTTCAGTGCTCTTTTCTTTATTTCTAACGATATTTTCTGTTTCTTAATACTTTGCTAAGCTTTTGGAAGGCATCTGCAGCATTCACTGCTATATAGAAAGACTGATATTACATAGCAGTTCAGAACGTTTTCCTTTGTTTCTAACGATATTTTCATGTTTCTTATTACTTTGCTTAGCTTTTGGAAGGCAATTTTCGCTATCTGAATGCTCCTTCGGATTTCGGTGTCACACATTCCATCCTTTGTAAATACACTTCTCAGATATCCAAATTATTGCGCCTGTTTAATTTCCGTATCTTTAATCTGCAATTTGTATGCTGAGCAATTCCTTTTGCTAAAAGCCATGCATTTAGTATTTTTGTATTTGACATATTAATTCCTCTTTCTTTTTCTTCATCATCTTCAGTAAAAGTTCGTATAGTTTATTTTCTCCTATCAAACCTGTGATATCTGCATATAAAAGATATGCAGATATCACAGTGAGTTAATGAATTTGGATATGACTTCTAATTCTCTCAGAGTGGCCTCGCTATAGAGTTTGAAAAGGTCTGGTGAGAAGATACATAGTTGTCTTGCAAATGAAAAGAACAACAAAAAAAAAAAATGACATCATTTTCCATTTCTTTCCAGACAACGTCTATGACATAACTATTACCGTCGAAATGAAAGTGGAATTATTTATCTGAAGTAACGACCTGGTGTAATAGACAAGTGAATGCAAAATTATAATATGATCCTATTTTCATTAGATTGTGTGCAGGGAGTTATAAGAATTAGAGATGTATTTGAAATGTTAGATTTGATTTGCAAATCATTCAGCTATTTTAACTCAGTTGCTTAGAACACCAGTTACGAGTTCTAGTATCACAGAGCGCTTGTTCTTTATTTCCAATCGTCTCAGTCTATTCATTGCTGTAGATCTATGGAGAGAGCAAACTTTCGATAAAAAAGCAAGGAAATTATGTTCGGACTGCTATCTTCATCTGAATTGCCATGTTTACGACGTATCGATTATTATACACTCTGGCCTTCTTCAGGCGATCACTGGGGTGCATCATTCTCATTCCATGTGCAATGCCACTTCCGGATGCCATGGAATTATCTCCCTTTAACTCAATTCTCTAACTCTGCTGTTGCCAGGTACTGAACTCACAACTCTTTGGGAGAAGTCACTGGAACTAACCAACGCCTATATACATCACCTCAAAGACATATGGCTCAGTGGATATAGAGAAAGATGAAGAAGAACAGTCAGAACTGTGTCAGTTAATTGTCATACGTGATACACGCTTGGGCGATCATGTCTCGAAAGAGACATGACTGACTGGGCAGGTGATTATCCCGCCATTGCTTTCTGCGGTAGACTGGTTGCCAACCAAGGCTATAGAACCCAGTCTGTCCTGCTATTTAACCCATAACTGGAAGGAATAGACGGATTAATACCTTTCCCAAGGGTATTTGCGCGTAAGTGAATGAAATGAATTCAACTGGAATTCGAACTCGGCTTTCCCGATTTCTCGTTCGGAGCCGATATCCACTGTACCACAACGCACATCCTTACATCCGAACAGTGTAAATAATGTAAATAATTTCAATACCTCATATCAGAAACATAGACAAATACAAGTTGTTTTCTATTTTGTCCCTCACTTAATCAGAAAAAATATGACAGGAGAGTCAGTCATGTTAAGTGCCATACGTGATACACACTTTGGGCAATCATGTTTCTTTCGAGACATGACTAACTGGGCAGAAGATTATCCCGCAGTAGGTTGTCATTGCTTTCTGCGGCAGACTGGTTGCCGATCAAGGCTATAGAACCCAATCTGTCCTATTATTTAACCTATAACTGGAGGGAAGAGACGGATTAATACCTTTTCCAAGGGTATTAGCGCGTAAGTGAATGCAGGAAATTCAACTGGAATTCGAACTCGGCTCCTCGATTTGTCGTTCCGGGTCGATAATGATCCATTATTTTCAACACCGTTTTTTTTCAGGTTTACGTACATCCTGTTGTTTTTGTTTTTTCCCTTCTGCACTTATATTTTAGGCCATTTGCCTTCTAGAGATATATACTGTCGGCGAGGTATTTTTTCTCGTGCTAAAATCTAGCTAAGATGTTTTTAAGAGTAATGTATAAAATCTATTTAGGCAAAAGGGTGATTTATTTGCGAAACAACTAATTCCCCCACTTGTTTGTTTATGAAATAATGTTTCTGTATATATACAGATTTGTCAAACTGGGCAAATTTTAAAATAAAGAGATAAATTTTCAAATGGCATACTTTTCATAACCAGCTTAATTAAGTTATTATAAAGTTTGAAAGTAGAGAAGCTAGAAATTTACCAAAGCGTAGACTAAAATGTTATCATAGAGACCGCGTGGGTATTCGCACAAAATTCTGATTGGTCAGTTTTTAGAAAGTGGGTCGGGACGATAACTTTTCAGCACTTCCACAGTGTGTTAGTTCTGATCGTGGTGCCACCTTTTATAAGCATGTAGAAAGCGTTCAATCCTTACTGGAACATTACCTTGTGTCAGATAAAAACCGATCTTCGTAAATAAGCGTAACTGATGACTCACCGTAGGGCAAAAGTTAATTAACTATTTTTTTTTTTCAGATTGCTGGATATCGATGGTAAAAATATTATATTGTACCGTTACCAGCTTAAAGAATTACTTATAAAATATACACACACACACACTTATATAAATAAATATATATATATATATATATATATATATATATTTTAAAATTATAATTGTTCTAAAATTTGAAAAAAAAAAGAATAATGTTGAACTTTCAAAAGTATATATATATATATATATATATATATATATTCTGATTCCTTGATTTCTTTACCTTCTCTGGCATTTCCTCAATGAAATCCAAAGAAAATATTGCGACTAATCTATGTCTGCAAACGAACGCAACTAAATACAAAATCCTTCTGGCAATCACTGGCAAAACCCACAGAAAGGCGGGTGAGAAGGCAACTATTCGTGTGCGCATGCCCACTTACGCGGATGTGTGTAATTATGCAAGACCGACGCCGAGCATAAGTAGACACAGAAACATCGTTCAAAGGGAATGCTAGCCAGATATACAGATAGATAGGTAAATTGACTAAGGTTGGTCAGGCGTCCGCAAACAAATCAATAAACTTGATGCCGAGAGTCAGCCAGGCTTGCTGTTATCGATTACTTAGTCCACGTGCAGAAACCAACCTCCATGATAACTATAGACCCCCATCCCAGCTAGTAGCATCTTCCAGGGTAAGGCTTGCTCATTCACTTCCGTCCAGTTACCCGATTCCCTGGCGAGTCACAATGTAATCTCGCTGCTTGTTTTATCGACAGGAAAAAAAAAAAAAAAAGAAAAAAAGAGAGAGGATTGCTCCATCTTTAGCTTTGACTATGCGTTCATAGTCTTTTCCGACTTCTTTCATTATTGGTTGATTCAACTAAAAGCGATGAATTGCAGATAGTAGGGAAGTCATTTGCTGACGATTGATTGTATTGGTTGTTGGTGAAATATTGTTCTCTGTTACTTCGGCATTGACGTTTATTCCCGGGTTAACTTAGTAGCTGGACATCATGACGTCTCTTGTTTAAATGCGGGTCAAACATTAGAAAAGCCTGGCAGGCAGAAGCCATTCAACGTAAATCTATGACGACGAGCGTTTGCTGTAATCTCTGGTAGCTCAGAAAGGATTTATTCCAGAAACACACACACACACACACACTTCTGTTGAAACGAATAATTCCATACACCAAATTTTAATGAAAAATATATAATCATAGTATTTTTTCATTTCATTATTGCTATTATTTTTTAAAGAAGGCTCAAACAATTTTAGCATTCAACGATTGTTAGTAAGCAATATGAAATATGGTTTATTTAACAGTACAGAATGCCTCCACTCTACCTGCTTAATAGTCACTTACGCGCAAATACTATTGGGAAAGTCATCACGTTTAAGGAAAAGGGCAGAACAGACGTGGTTCTAGAGTCTTGGTTGGCTACCAGTCGAGAAAAAAGAAAAATAAGATGCAAACCAACTTGAAGAAAATGGGGTAGCCTGAGGCTATTTTTCCAATAGCCAACACCACTACAGCTGCAGGACACGAGGTTATCACTACAAATCTTAGGAGTTACGGGATTCGCGATCGTAGAATGTAAATAACAGCCTGAGATTTGGAATAAAACTAAAAATTATAAAAGAGATATAATGAAAACAAAAACAAAAAAAACGAAATTTCTTCATCTAAAACTTACAGGCAACTTATGAATATTACATCAAGCATTCCTAGGGTAAATAAACAAGGGATATGATGGAATTATATAATTAGGAAGAAGAGAATAGTGTTAAAATATAAATATTTCAGTTTAGTTAAGCTAGGATAAGCGTTGTGGTGCAATGGATATCGGCTGTGAGCCGAGTTCGAATTCCAATATAAATGCTGAGGTAAGTCAAAAAGTAAAGCAATATTTTGTTATATAAGAAATAAGGAAAACAAATATATCGTACATCAAGATATAGGTATACACCGCAAGTTCACATCCCTACTTCTCCCAACAGTCCCCACCGCTTTCAATGGCAGTGTCTCCTTTACGAATAAAAGTATGTATCCCAGCTTCGTAAAACTCAGAAACATTATACGATGATAATGAAGATGTGAAAACTGCTGTAGGGAACTGGCTACATCAGCAACCAGCACAATTCGACGAACCTCGGATTCACGCCCTCATTTGTAGGTGGAACACTCCCATTGAAAGAGGAGGTGACTATGTTGAGAAGTATAAATTACTACTACCTAAAGAATATAGCCGAAGATTGAATAAGACGTCTTCATAAAAAAAGACTCCTGACAAAATAGTAGATCGCTTTTCACTGCAGGCGCACATAGTCTGCAACTGCATTTTTTATTTCTTTTTTTATTGGCATTTTAAAATAAATTTAAATAGTAATTGTTTTTTTTTTCAAGTGTTCAAAATCTGTTACTCGAGTTTCTTTTACCAGACAAGTAATTAGCACTTACCATCAATAAACTTTACGTTGTTTCCTGGCGTAGTCAATCAAGTGCCATACGTGATACACGCTTGGGCGATCATGTCTCGAAAGAGACATGACTGACTGGACAGAAGATTATCCCGCAGTAGGTTGCCATTACTTTCTGCGGTAGACTGGTTGCCGACCAAGGCTATAGAACCCAATCTGTCCTGCTATTTAACCCATAACTGGAAGGAAGAGACGGATTAATACCTTTCCCAAGGGTATTTGCGCGTAAGTGAATACAATGGATTCAACTGGAATTCGAACTCGCCACCCACCCTATTTCTCGTTCCGAGCCGATATCCACTGTACCACAACGCACATCCTGGCGTAGTACGAAGATATAATCGTCATAATCCTTCCATGTGATTTCTTTTCTGAACTAAATTAATATAAAAGTTGTACAAAAAATGTTTGTTGGCTCCGAGTGTTCTTGTAAGTCATTTTTTTAATTTTCGGTTAGCATATTAGCCAAAAGCGTTTGAAAGCAAGAAACTTTTGCACAATTGTTATATTAATTACAGAAAGGAAAAAAATGTACGTATTCAAGAGAAACAAAATTACCTTATCAGTTTTGCTCCAATAAATATGTGTGTGTATGTAATTCATGATAAATATTGTGAAAATGGGGTAGAATTGTTGTTCTCAACTACGAATATGTTTCACTCACGTTAAACTCGTCATCCTACGACCAGCGGAGTGATAATTAAATAAGAGTGGGGCAGTGTCACAGTAAGAATTTGACACTCGCAGAACAGAACTGAAGGCAAAAGATACAATGGGAAACAACTAGTAAGTCACCAACCTGACAAGTTTGTGTGAATGGATGGCAGAATGGAGTGTGGAAGCAACGATGAATGCACAAAACTTACTAAGAACTGCATACGTCATGGAATTTTGAAAAAACAAGACAAAAATAATACGTTAACAATTTTACTGATGTCAAAACATGGGATTGTTTCAGCCATTTTCTGTCTGGAAGAACACAATCTAGTGCAGATTAACACACACGTATATATATATATATATATATATATATATATATATAATTAATAATTTTTAATTATTTATTCCGCTCTACCTAAGTACTGAGCGCTTTTTTGTTAGTTGATTGCTCGTGTCGGGGTTTTTTCTTTAGGCTACGTGCTGACTCGGTCTGAGCTCTTTTGACTGATGTTCTTGTATTTAGCTCTTTCTTTTTTTAAAACCATTTTTTCCCTTCTTCGTAGATACATGAAAGGTTTTTCGACACGAGTATAGTTATCTTATATATATATATATATATATATATATATATATATTCTATTTTTAAACGAGTTATTACGCGACCTAGGTTTCTACCATGAGTGGTGTCTTCAGGCGATTATTAATAGCTGATTTTACCGTTTACTATTTTTCTTTTTAAGAACGCTCATGTAACGGTGTTCTTTTTTTTTTTTTTTTGGAACGCTCATGTGGCAGGAAATTTTTAAACGTGCAATTTTAAAAATTAAAACGAATTGTGGCGTTTTTATCCATGGTTGTTTGAATGTAAGGGTTTTTTAAAAAAAGACCATTACATGGGCGTTCTTAAAAAGAAAAACAGTAAACGGTAAAATCAGTTATTAAAAATCGCCTGAAGACAGCATTCATGGTAGAAACTTAGGCCGCGTAATAACTTGTTTCTCAGAAGGAGTAAAAAATGAAGAGAAAAATAAAGGGGGGAAAAAAGTGACAAAATGTAGAGATGGAAGAAAGGAAAAGGACAATGGAAACGGCCAAGAGAGAAAAAATTTTTAATTTTTGTCCGGAAGTGAATTGCAGACAGATATAGACATCGGTTACATTGTTTCAAGTTAAATTCTTTGGCCTTTTTAAAAAAGAAATTATTCATAAAACGTAAAATAAAGTAAATTTAAAAAGACAAAAACGAATATATAAATGTATTACACCTAATAGTTAAGATAAAAAAAATTAAAATTTCTTTCTCCTTTTTTAATATCTTTCTACCGCGTACGAAAAAAAAAAATCCTAAAATAAAGGGGAGTGGTGTTTTTTAATTTAAAAAAAAATTTTTTTTTAGATAGAACGTTTTTTACCATTATTGTTAACTATCTGATGGGACATTGTTCAGTGTCGAAACAAAATGAGTAGTTTTTAGTTTACACATGTTCTAAAGTAATAATTGGTTTATATATTTATATATATATATATATATATATATATATATATATATGCATTATTATAAATGTGAAAGTTATTTTGTGAGTGCTATTCATATTTTTGATTTGCTCTAAAATTTTCTGCTGGATTGAAAAGAAAATCAGAAAGTGATGAAAAGTACTTATTTAAAAGTATTCTTTGTAATATACAAAAAACTGTGTTTCAGTATTTTTAAATTTAAAATATGTATATACATACAAGCATATTATATATATATATATATATATATATAACACATCACTCAATAAATCCCCGGTCTGACTTACATATGGCACCACGAACAAAAATCCATATGATTTTATGCAGTACTAACCTTCAAATGGCACGTGACAAAATTTGGACCCAATTAGATTATTAGTTTACAAATTACAGTTATTTAAGTGAAGCTACTGATGTAAAATTTCAAATCATGATTTCGTGTGTTGATAATGCACTGCTTTTTGATGGGAAAAATACTGTTCAAGGAAAGCAAAGCAAAGCTTGATAAGTATTTTTAGGACTCTGTTCCATCGAAAACAATGGTTTAAGAGGTGGTGTGCTGACTTTAAACACACACTAAAAATATCCACAAGCTCGTTTTGACCGATTGTAAATTGATATGAGATAGCAGAGAAGTTAAGCATATCAAAAGGAAGTGTATTCACCATTTTGAATTAATATTTGTCAATGAGAAAGCTGTGTTTGCCTACAGTCGTTAAAAAAACAACGCGTCGACGATTCAGAGCGTTGTTTGCAACTGTTTCAACGCAACAAGAAGGGGTTCGAGATTGAGTTCTGTTTAAAGGCATATCAACCTATGTGGGTTATTTAAGACCAAAAAGCTGGGGGTTTAAGATATTGTTTTTAATATGCGGTTTTAGTGAGTAGGTTGATTTATTCAGATTTTGATGAATTTTTTGTTTATTTTTTTCGAAAACTAAAGATGACTTCTAGGCTTGTATTCAAAAATGTATTGTTGCTAATATTTTTACTTCAAAAAATGTATATTTTTCTATAAAAGTCTATTTTTATACTTTCATAGTGTTCTGACCACAGTCCGGGGGTTAACTATTTGCTCATAGCTGGGACCCTAACAGGTGCTACCACTCCGGGTCAGGGTGGACCTGGGAACGGCAGCAATTAAGAGGTGGTTTCATGCTCCTCACAACCTTTCAATTAGAAGCCTTGCTGCCAGATGAAGTTTACCGACATACGCAGGACTTCAACAAGAAGAGTCTGCATAAATATGTGATAATAGATAAGACATGGATCCACCACTTCTCTCTGGAATCAAATCGGAAGTCAGCTGAGTAGACAGCAGCAGGTGAAAGCCGTACAAAGCGACGAAACATGCAAACATCAGCATTCAGGTTTTTAGCCTGGGTATTTCGGACTGTGCAAGGTATTTTGAACATCGATTACATCAAGAAAGGAAGAACAATCAATAGCGAATATTATATAGCATTATCGGTGCGTTTGAAGGAAGAAATTGCTAAAAAACGGCCACATATGAAGACGAAAGAAAGTGAGCTTTCACCCAGACACCGCAACGTGTCACAAGTCGATCGCAATGATGATTAAAAATTTTAACTTATCGAAATGGTAAATTTTAATTAAAATTATTATTTTTTTGTACTTATGACAAAATCCTCACATGTATATATTTTAATATTTTAATGTCTCAGTTCATTTTTCATATCTATCTGTTTTGATTTTTTTCTTTGATTTTTGCCAATGTTTAAATTCATCTTCTCATTCATTTTTTTTCTTTTTGTTTTCTTCTCGTTTAAAATTTGACATATCTAGGTTTCCACGTTCAATCATTCGTAACTACCGACTATCTAGCGTATCTTACACACGCCGTTGTCTGAATTCTTATTACTTCCAAATTCACTTAATTTTTATTGGATTACCTTGTTTTTATTTATTTCATTTTTTAAAAATCTTCTTATCTTTATATTAGAGAATAAATTTAACTCATTTCACTGCCTGATGATGATGTTTTAACACCGAAACTTTCTAGCTATCAAGTTGAAATATGAAATTATAATAATAATTGACATATCTCTCTCTCTATATATATATACACTAATACGTCCAGACATATATATATATACACACACTAATACGTCCAGACATCTATACATATATATATACACACTAATACGTCCAGACATATATATATATATACACTAATACGTCCGAACATATATATATATATACACACTAATACGTCCAGACATATATATATATACACACTGTACGGTAGACATATATATATATATACACACTAATACGTCCAGACATATATATATATATACACACTAACCACGTCAGACATATATATATATACACACACTAATACGTCGGAACATATATATATATACACGCACACAATACGTCAGACATATATATATATATACCTACACACTAATACGTTAGTTATATATATATATATACACACTAATACGTCCAGACATATATATATATACACACACACCGTAGTCCAGACATATATATATATACACACTAATACGTCCAGACATATATATATATATACACACTAATATAATATGCAAATCCAGACATATATATATATATACACACACGTCCAGACATATATATATATACACACTAATACGTCCAGACATATATATATATATATATATATATACACACTAATACGTCAGACATATATATATATATATACATACACTAATAAATCGAACATATATATATATACACACTAATACGTCAGATATATATATATATATACACACTAATACGTCCGGAACATATATATATACACACTAATACGTCCAGATATATATATATACACACTAATACGTGTATATATATATATATATATATATATATATACACACACTAATACGTCCAGACATATATATATATATATATATACTAATACGTCCGAACATATATATATATATATATATACTAATGCATCCGGGTATATATATATATATATACTAATACGTCCAGACATATATATATATATATATATAACTCCGTCCAGACATATATATATATATATATATATACTAATACGTCAAGACGTATATATATATATATATATACTAATACGTCCAGACATATATATATATATATATACTAATACGTCCGAACATACCTATATATATATATATATATATATATATTATTCAGACATATATATATATACACTAATACACGCCCGAACGTATATATATATATACCTATATCCAGACATATATATATATACGCACTAATACGTCCAGACATATATATATATACACTAATACGTCCGAACGTATATATATACACTAATACAGACAGACATATATATATATATATATATACACTAATAAATCGAACCATATATATATATATATACGTCCGAACATATATATATATATATACCACTAATAAATCCAGACATATATATACACTAATAGGTAGACATATATATACACACTAATAATTAACAGACATATATATATATATACACTAATACATTAAGACATATATATATATATACACTAATACGTCTAGACATATATATATATATACACTAATACGTCAGACATATATATATACACTAATACGTCCAGACATATATATATATATATATATACGTCAGACATATATATATACATACACTAGCCGATAGACATATATATATACATACACTAATACGTCCAGACATATATATATACATACACTAATACACGTGAACATATATATATATATATACATAATACACAATCCAGACATATATATATATATATATATATACACACTAATACGTCAACAGACATATATATATATATACACTAATACAATCCCGAACATATATATATATATATAATAAATCCAGACATATATATATATACACTAATACATCCAGACATATATATATGTATATACACTAATACGTCCAGACATATATATATATATATACACACTAATACGTCCGAACATATATATATATATACACTGTACGTCCAGACATATATATATATATATACACTAATAAATCAGACATATATATATATATATACACTAATGATAAAGACATATATATATATGTATACATATATACAATCCAGACATATATATATATACACTAATACGTCAAAAGACATATATATATATATACACTAATACGTCCAGACATATATATATATATACACTAATACATTCAGACATATATATATATATATACACATAATACGTCCAGACATATATATATATATATATACACTAATACGTCAGACATATATATATATACACTGTCTGTCCGACATATATATATATATATATATAATACGTCCAGACATATATATATATATATACACTAATACGTCCAGACATATATATACATATATATATACACACTAATACGTCCGAACATATACTTGCATGAGTACCCCGAACATATGCTTGCATGAGTACATCCGAACGTATACATATTTTTCACACACATATATATATATATATATATATATATATATATATGCTAGCATTTTAGCCCGGTTTCAGGAATCATTAGAATCAAAAAGAAAAAAAATCATTTATTTAAAAATTCTATTTTACTACCCCTAAATTTGTCTCTTCTTAAAAATTCCAAGATGTCGTTAGCGTTCTAAAATTTTGATCTACATCTGAGCGCAACTCCCGTCGAGCTAGACAGCAAAAGGCAGACGCTAAGTCGAATCTATCAAACAAACACTTACACAACGTCCACCTTCGTCACTTTATATATATATATATATATATATATATATACACACACACACATACACACACATACATACACATCCATACAGTTTTATATATATGTGTGTGTTGGTGTGAATACATCCGGACATATATATATATATATATATATATATATATATACACACGTAAAAGAGAGAGATATTGAGAGCTTGGTAAGGAAACAATGATAGAAATGAAATCTTTTGTCGTTAACCATATAGAAGTCGTTTTATAGCAATACAATAAATCAAGAATCGATTTCCACTCTCGCCCAGTTTTTCATATGACCGACAAAGGCGTTAGTCGCCTTCCAAACTAGACTGTTTCCCCAGATATACATTTTCTTTTGCTCGCGTATGGCATCACTGAATCGCATACAGGAAAAGGACATGATTGGGTTCAGCCTAGATCATAACATGTTCGATTATTTTTTAGACAGCCCTGCAACAGATCTCTTCATGAAAAGCTCTGTCTGCATCAACTAGACATCTCCTGATTTCAGTCGCTGATTAATATGAAGAAGACAAAGAACATTGTCAGATTTTATTGGACAAGTCAATATTTTCATAATAAAGATACTATTAACTATGAGGATAAATTTTATAGAATATGATTTCTTATAATAAATACGTCACTAAAAATGCTTGGAAATTGGGTGATTGGTTGAAAGCATCTGACTCCAGTTATCTTGTTCTATCTTTACAAAAGTCAGGTCAGAACGGAAATGGAACTTTGCTTCTCTGTGCAGGCTGGTGCTATCCAATCCTCATTTTCCGTCTTTGATAGAAGTTAAAAGCCTCGGTGTAGTTATCTTTTTTCAATTCTTCAACCTCTTTCCGTTAAACAAAACGTGGTTTCTTTCTGTTAATTCTCCCTAAATTAAAATTCATACCAAATTGTTACAGAGCGAGGCACTTCTATTTCACTACAGTTGAGTACTCCTTTGCGATCGCCCTAAAAGAATGAAGCCTTTAAAGAGGACTGACTTTGTGAATGACACAAACTGATTAAAATTTGGGTTCGATCTTTTATGGGACAAAGTTTCTGGAGAACTTTTCCGGTTTTATTAGTACAATTTAATTTTTACCTTTCAAATAACAAATTACCTCCCCTAGATAACTTTAAATACTGAAATTTCATTTTAAGTGGGCATTTAATTTTGAGAGCGGTCGAGTTTATTTTTTCTATTCTCACTTTAGAGAATGGTCAAGTTCATTGTAATAATTTTTCGCATTTTAATAATCATCTCTTGCTAATCTCTGAGTTGATGTCGGTAAACCTTGACGGAGGTTTGAGTTTTTTAACTGCTCTTTCTAGTTTAATATTACATTCATCAGGTCTACTAATAAACAAATTAAAATCAACATCAACTCCTATAAAATATTAATACCATAGATTACACATCATAAAGTTAGTCTTTTCTAATATTATTGTTACGTATCGTATGTTATTATAAAACACAGTATCACTAACACGCCATTTGCACCAGTGACGCCACCAGCCTGATGCGACACCATCGACACACCTTGCCTTACCTACATGGCCGCTCAATTTAACTGCGCTTTGGTCAGTATTTACCGTTAGTGTATCAGCTGTTGGACGCGATGTGTGCCTTAGCGTTAATAGAATACTGAATGTGTGTTAATATGCAAAATATGTTACCCCAAAACAATTTTAGTGGGATATAATTGTGACAGCTTGCTGGTGGTGCTGTACGTAAATTTTTACTCGTAGTTTTCCGTTTGTTTAGAATACGGTGTTCAAAGTTTGTATCTGCCATATAAGTCGAGCTTTCTTTTGGAAATATGTTTTAGGCTTGAACACTCGCTTTGTACGCCACAATTTACGATCTAGAATTTTAAATTGTCTTTACTCAACGAAGCTGCAGAAAATATCAGCAGGGTAACCTCACAAAACTTTAAAGTCGCAATGAATCTGCTCAGTTAAAGTGGCAAATTCTTTGCACTAAAACTATATGACTAATATATTATGCTCTCATTGCGATTGAGCTCTCTGGAGAAGAAAATTTTAAAAACAGTTTCTACTTCTGCTATATGCGCGACACTTCAGAATTTAATTGAGTTCTTTCGGTGACTGGCGTGGGTATACACTGCTTACATACAACACATTAAAATTTCCATTCTCTGATTCCATGCGCCTATGGCTTAGGGAGTAGCGACTCCGACTGACACCAAATCGGTCGAGTTTCGATCTCAGCCAGAAGCAAGTGGATGTGTCTAACCACACTGATGAGCTGTGATGCAGCGAAACTGGCTTGTATGTGGATGGCTAATATATACATAGTTTCCTCGGTACCAGATAATGACTAGTATTGCTAGTAGTTTTGACCATTATTTCTGAGTAGTGGGTTTTATCCTCGCTAGACGCGCTGTTAAGTTGTACTGATAGCAAAAATAAACCACTAAAAAACATCTAAGCCTTAGTACTAGAGTATATAGACGAATGAAGCCAAAATAAAATTTAAGTAATAAAATTACTTTAAAATATAAATAATGATAATTAACAAAAAGAAAAAGTTCATTGTAAAATAATAGTTAAATGAATATGAAACTCCCATCAGTAACCGGAACAGGCGTTTTTACCGCCAATGGTAACAGAAATGAAATATTCTCTTTTCATCTTCGATGGCCAAACGAAGCAGATGTCCAGAGACAGTCTTTTGACAGACCATGTGGCTCCTACCAGATAAAACTTTTGTTTATCTCTGTATATATATATATTTAAAAATTTACAAACATTTCTCTGACATGTAGACAAAAGCCTCTTATCGTTTTTGCTTAGGCTTACTTTGTTGTATCTTTTATATGATTTATTTGTAAATGATATATTTCCCTTGTGGGGCTGATTATGCCATTTTAGCTCACTAACAAAGTTGCAATATATATATATATATATATATATATATATATTAATGGGCAGCAACATTTCTTGCAAACATCTTTCGTTGAATACGGGCGACAAAGAGGATTTTATTCAGTTCTGTAATTCGTTTTTCCAACATTTTGACATTTTTTCGTTTTTCTGGAGATGTAGAATGTAAACGCTATCCATAATCACCATCCCAATTGCTTTCGGTCACTTCTCAAGTCAAAACATTAGGATAAAATAAGAACAGCGGTGACAGCATATCCCTAAAAATGTCCGGAAAAGTGACCGAAAGCGCTAGGGACGATAATTCTGAAAACATTTTACATTCGTTATCTCTCCAAAAAACAGAATATATATATATATATATATATATATATATATATATATATATATTGTTGTGGGCTTGTTTTGATTATGATACGTTAGTCATACCTGAATGTGTTGCCTAAATTTTTGTTAAAAATTTGGTCTGATGAGCGGTCTGTAAGATCTCCGCGAAATAAGCTATTATCAATGAATTTATAAAAGCATCCAAATTATTTTCATTATCATACTCTGCTAAATTCTAACATTAATTTCTCATCGGATTGAAGTCCCCTGTGAAATTGACAAAATACCAAGAATACTAGATAGATAGATAGATAGGAAACACATTCAGATATGAGCAACTTATCATGAAAACAACTTCCCAACAAAATAAACCATGAACGTTTTTCATATAAAATATACTTATCAGAATATTGCTTGTAATTACATTCGAATAAAATATATTTTGTGTATCACACACACACATATATATATAAGGACTCATTTCATATTCACTAGCAAAGGTGCCTATGTAGCATAGATACGCACATATACACATATCGAGGTGCCACATCGGGAGACCAAATAAATATCTGTACATTCATTGGTTACAGGCAATATGACTCCAATATCTCATTTTATATACACCGAACATTTTATTAATAGCCAGCGTTCGGGAGAAGTGTGATCGACACATGAAGCTGTTCTGTGTCCGCCATATTGACATACTGGCGTCGCATCGTCTTAAATTGATTGCTGCTGTCAAAATGGTGGGGAGTTAAACTAGCCAGGCTAGCATCAAAACTTTACAAGGACACAAAAGACGAGAGTCTAGGGTGCCATCTTGAGGTTTATTGCGTAGAGGAAAAAAGGGAGTCCAGAAAAAAAGTGATTTGTAGGCGTGGTGAGATAATTTAAACCCTACGTAGCAGTGGAACGAGCAATTTCAAAACTGGTATCGAATGAAGAAGAACGAAGACTTGTATATTTCAACTAAAGTGACTAGAAATGTGGCGTAAAAAGTTGTTAAAGCTTAACAATAAGATGAGTCAACCACAACGAGTTTGAATAGAGAGATGTGAAGTCATCGTGGTCATAAGAACGGAAAGACAGCAATCAGGTATCAAAGTTACAAGGCAAAAATGAAAACGCCAAAACTAAGCGAAATAGGATTTGATGTGTCATAAAATATAGGTTACGAGACATAATTTATTTGTACGTTAATATATATATATATATATATTATTATTATTATTATTATATTTTGAATTAACAAGAAGAATTTACAATGTATTTTTCTAGCGTAGATACAAACCTTTATGTTTAATTTCAATGTCATGCTTTTCAAAGAAAACAGACGACTTGCAACTCTGGCCAATACTCTCGTTTTCTTTAACGAAAATTTATTATATATCTAAACCATAGACTCTACGTGTCGATCTAATACGTTAAGTTTAACCTCCTTTCCCCTTACATTTCGTTCTTCTTTTTTTCTCTCTCTTTTTCTTTTAAAATTTCTCCCTTTTTTTTTTTGACGTGACTATTTTCTGTGTGATTTTAAATGTTCACTGTTGTATGATTTGGGTGTGAGGAGCAGCATGCCCGTGAAATATTTGTAAAATATCCAATTTTTTTTTTATTATGTTAATGTTAAAATTTATTCCTAAATTTAACAAAGTGAGTTCTATTTGGAGTTTGTCTCCGTTGGAATTTACCTTAGAACATACCAAGGATTCTACGTTATAATATATATATTTTCATCAACATATAAACCTGTTTCGCTCGTCAGTGTGGCTAGATAATTGAATGCTTCCAGCCAGGATCGAAACTCGACTGATTTGGCATATAGGAGCACGGCTGAGAGAAGAGAAGATTTTAACGTGTTATATATATACACGCCAGCAGCCAAGAGAACTCAATTTATGACTAGAGAATAATGCGTAAATTGCAGAAGCGGCTACTGTTTTTTTAAAAAAATTCCCCTCTAGATAGCTCAATCGGATAACGAGAACTTAAATAGTCATCGACATACAAGCCTGTCTCGCTCTATCACAGCTCATCAGTGTGATAAGACATCCGATTGCTTCCAGCCTGGATCAAAACCCGGCTGATTTGGCATAATGTTGCGACGTAAGCAACTTGGGACGTGTATTTTCTATATATATTTGAGGATGCGAGCTTTTTATTTATTGTCTTTATTGATGATTGTGTTTGTTGTATGAGTATTGCTTCAAGGATCATAAGTCTGCTTTTACTATTTCATTTTGCGATTATTTTGGTATTGTTTTTGAGTAGCTGTCTAATGTCCCTATGACCTTTATAATGCATATTAATGATGGAATTCGTGTTCGATAGGTGACAGGTGAGTCGCCATGAAAATGTGGTTGTGGTATATACTGACTGGACCTATCTTGACGCTCCTTCATTTTTAGGTTGAAGCGTAATAATAATCTCGAAACAGTGAATTTTCCGCGTTGCAATGTAAATTAAATTTAAGTAAGTAAACAAATTTAATTATAATTATGTTCTGCTCTACGATTTACGTTGTTTTGAGCACTTAATTGGAGTAGCTAGATCTATCTATCGCCCGGTTCACACTCCACCCACGTCTATTGAACTGGTTAAGAGGCCCATCCCTTGTTCCCTGTTTAGGATGTGGTTTCCGGCTTTTTCTCTTTTCCAATCTTCTCGCTTTGATTTTTTTTTCAATTGGAGTAGATAGACTAAACTATCGCCCGGCTCACACTCCACCTACATCTATTGAACTGTTTAAGAGGCTCATCCTTTGTTCCCTGTTTAGGATGTGGTTTCCGGCTTTCTTTTTTCCAATCTTTTCACTCTTACGTAGCCCCCTGCACATCAGTGGCGTTACCGACTTGCTCGGGGTGATACGATTAAAAAAAAAACTTTTACAAAGTAAATGCCGGCGAACTCTGGATTTTAATGTTGTTGGTTCTCTTCATCCATCTATCTATATATATATATATATATATATATATATATATATGTACAAAACTTCAGGCTAGCATAACTATCGCTGGCCTAACAGTCTCATCTACCCAGTTTTACTCACAAGGCATGGGCCAACACTTGTTTTTCAGGCACTTCTAAATGTAACACGCTCAGACCAATAATAAGTGACGAATTAACTAAGATATGCTCAGCAACCTCGACTTATTTGACAAAGACAGCAGAGTAATCAAGAACTTCTACTGACAGCAAACCGGGCAGAAAACGAATTCAGCAGATATACAAAGACTGAAAGGGGTTTGAGACAAGGATCTGTCTTTTCACTGGATCTATTTAACTTGTATAGCAAGACTATTCTGAGGACCCTAGATGCTATGCCAAGACTCGTCATTAGCAGTTACAGTCTGAACAACATAAGATACGCAGATGATACAATGCTGATAGCTGACACAGAAAGAAAACTACAAGACCTCATAAAAAAGGTAGATAAAGAAAGTCGAAAGAAAGAACTACAAATAAAGTACAAAGAACTGAATGTCTGGTCATCAGCAAACGGAGAAACCCAAAATGCCAGTTACAGTTTGGGGACACTAAAATCAAGCAAGTACAAAATTTATGTAGTTGAGAAGCAGAAATGTGCCGAATTTGAATAGCCAAAGAAGCATTTCAGAAGCTGAGCAGAGTATTAAGAGATAAGAAATTTTCACTAGAAGAGAGTACTGGATTGCTATGTAATGTCTGTTCTTCAATATGTCAATGAATGCTAGACAATATCATCAAAGATGAAGGAAAAACTTGAAGAAACTGAAATGTGGTTCTGTAGAAGGATGCTGCGGATATCATGGATCGAACATGTGAGCAATGAGGAGGATTTAGAAAGGATGGAAACAAAATGGAAATTAATACTGAGTATCAGGAAAAGACAGCTGAAGTTCTTGGGACATGTGATGAGGAAGGAAGGCTTGGGGAATCTTACACTTACAGGTCAGATAGAGAGGAAAGACAGACAGGAGAAAACAGTGGATAAAATGTCTGGGCAAGGGGATGGCAGAGTGGTGTTTGGGTGGGATAACAGGAGATAGCGTGCTAAGAGCCACCAGGGATAGGGAGACGAAGAAAACCATGATTGCCTACCCCATGAAAAGACAGTGCACATAGAAGAAGACGAAGAAGAACACTTTCTTTAATAAAAAACAGATTTAAGACTTCGTCGAAAAAACTTTTCACATCAAAGCCGGTAGTGGAATTTTACCGAAGAGAGGAAAGAGAGACAGAAGAAAGCAGTGGATAAAATGTTTGAAGGGCCTGGGCAAGGGGATGGCAGAGTGGTGTTTGGGTGGGATAACAGGAGATAGGGTGCTAAGAGCTACCAGGTATGGGGAGATGTGGAAGGCCATGATCGCCTACAGCCTGAAGGGACATGTTACATAAAAGAAGATTCGAACACGGGACTAACGGTCGGGAAACGAACATTATGTAACGCGCCCAGAATGACGTTTTAATTCATTAAACTCAACATGGACCAGATTGATTAGAAAAATCTTTAATCTTGCAAGACTTCCGGTTTCTAGATGCTAGAAAGTGTCTTCATTTACGCGCTTGTTCGATATTCAAAATAAAACGTCGGGCTTTTCAGAGCTTTTCTTGGTCGACGTGAGCCAAACCGGAAACAGCTTGAAAGTTCGCGAATCAAAGATGGCTGATGAATTGCGTCAATTCAGAGATAAAGAGGAACGCAACAATTATGCTGTTAATAATAAATAATGAATAGGACATCGACTCGCGTATTTGTAAAAGACCACGTAATACAACAGAATCGGAAACTGAATCATGATAAACAGAAGAGAAAAAAAAATCAAGAAAATCTTATTGTGTGTATATGTTTTTTATTTAAACATTAACACAGGTCGAAAATCTGTGCACAATCGAAAAGCGAATACTCGCTCAAAAGATAAGCAAAGGAGTAATTGGAAATGAAAAAAGAAAATTAAAAAAAAAGAAGAAAAAATCAAATTTTTATCAATATCTAATCTAAACTTATTTATAAATGGAACTGTGTGTGTGTGTGTGTGTGTGTCCCCGTTACCTATGGACTCCGAAACGGCTGAACCGATTTTCTTGAAAATTTACATAGTTGTACTATAAGCGTCAGCGAGTGTTTTTAGATAGATTCTGTGTCGAGGTACTCCCGATAAATATCGAAAATCAATAATCGTAAAAATCGGGTTATACAAGGAGTGGTTCGATTTTAATCAAATTTGATACACTCATAGACAAAGACATAGGAAACGATATTCAGAAGTTTCAAGGTTGTAGTTCTTACAACAGTGCAGAAAATCGCTAATATATATATATATATATATATATATATATATATATATATAAAGAAGATGTCTGTATGTCCTTTATACAAATCCACAATTTTTATCCGATTCTCATCAAATTTCACAAATATTCTTTAGGCTGTGTCTGAGCTCCAGGACTATGGATCAGTTTTAAAGCTTTCATTACACCCGAGCAACGCCGGGTTATACTGCTAGTGGCATCATAAAAGTGATCTATCTAACTAAAATAAACAGCAATGAAATTTTTTGCTGCTAATATTCACACAGATGCATGACTAAAGGAAATACGTATTAATACTATTTACATTGTTCAAACTATTTTCCTCATCTCTGTTGCCATATTCACGACGTTTCGGCCATTGTAAACTCCGACCTTCTTCCGTTGACTGGAATTACGAACTGAACCAATCATTTTTCCCCCGGAGTAGATTGTTGTAGTTCCAGATGTCACAGTGCCAGTTATCTCCCTTCCAACTTTTTTTGTCATCTCTGCTGCTACCAGGTATTGAACTCATAACTCTTTCGGTCAATCGCTGGATCCAACCAACGCTTTTATTTACTGTTTCATATTACAACAGCCACACTCTTAACCCAGGGCCGCACTACCTTGTGCGCGCCTCCGTGTTAAGTCTGAGACCCTGTGAGAAGATGAATAGAAGCATCACCAAAAACCTTCCCCATTATAGTCATCCAACTGTCCCGAATCTTATCCACTCTCCTCAGACTGACACCCAAACACACTGAAATGTTAATATTAGAGATTCCGGTGTGAATTCCAAGCAAAACATGAATTTAAAAAAAATTAGCGGAGTGAATTTCATCATTGTGCTCTTTTTCTCAAAGACTGTGTCCAACTGACTCTACTATACTGTGCAGTTGACAAAATCAAACACAAAGCACGTGCGCGAAATCAAAAAATATAAAATGGTGACGATTTATCTATCGCATCGTATACTGTAGCTAATATATTAGCTATAATTCGAAAGAATGCTGTAGAACAGATCGGTCAAAATCTGGTAGCAAATCCACATCGCAGCGAGAAAAGCAAAAACAAAATACGAATAATTCACCAACCGTAATTTCTACTCCAACAGCTTCTTTTCTCGCGCTTTCCGGCTGTGGAATTCCCTTCCACAAGTCTGCATTCCCGACAGCTACAATCTCCAGGTGTTTAAGTGTAGGGTCAATAGACACCTCCTATCACACTAACTTCCAATTATTCTCAGAACACTCTCATTTACCCAACCCTCATTCTCGTTATCCTTACCCACCTATCACCCACCCGCTGACATTTCCTATATTTAACCATTCTCGGTTTCCTTACCCGCCTATCACCCACCCTCTGACATTTCCTATATTTAACCATTCTCGGTTTCCTTACCCGCCTATCACCCACCCTCTGACATTTCCTATATTTAACCATTCTCGGTATCCTTACCCGCCTATCACCCATCCTCTGACATTTCCTATATTTAACCATTCACCGTTTCCTTACCCGCCTATCACCCATCCTCTGACATTTCCTATATTTAACCATTCTCGGTATCCCTACCCGCCTATCACCCACCCTCTGACATTTCCTATATTTAACCATTCTCGGTATCCTTACCCGCCTATCACCCATCCTCTGACATTTCCTATATTTAACCATTCTCGGTATCCTTACCCGCCTATCACCCATCCTCTGACATTTCCTATATTTAACCATTCTCGGTTTCCTTACCCGCCTATCACCCATCCTCTGACATTTCCTATATTTAACCATTCTCGGTATCCCTACCCGCCTATCACCCACCCTCTGACATTTTCTATATCTAACCATTCTCGGTTTCCTTACCCGCCTATCACCCACCCTCTGACATTTCCTATATTTAACCATTCTCGGTATCCTTACCCGCCTATCACCCATCCTCTGACATTTCCTATATTTAACCATTCTTGGTATCCCTACCCGCCTATCACCCACCCTCTGACATTTCCTATATTTAACCATTCTCGGTTTCCTTACCCGCCTATCACCCACCCTCTGACATTTCCTACATTTAACCATCCTTCCTCCACTCTATGTAGCCCCCTGCGCAGTAGTGGCAGTGAAATGCCTTGCTCGGGGTGAAACGCTTATAAAAAATTTTAAAAAAAGTGAATTCAGCAAGTTATACCCATGATAATTTCCAGAAGCATATGTGAATGGGGTATTCTTTCACATTCATATTAATTTTTGTTTGAAGCTTGTTGGTTTTGATCTGTTCCACAAAAAAATATCTCATTCTAAAATAATTTATTTCGATGTCATCATCAAAAATAATGAAATCGGTATTTTTTCTGCTACCAATGCTTACCTACAACATTATAATCTTTGCTTTTGACTAAATATTGACACTGACTTTTTCGTACCAGCAGAGTACCAAATAAAATCCAAGATTTTATAAGCAAACATTGTCTCCCCACGTGAAATTTTGTTGTAAAAAATAAGTTTCCACAGTAACAGACAATTTTTATTCTAACAGGATTTCGGCAAAAAATCCGTATTCCCAAATCCCATATCATCATAACTGATTGCTCTATTTGATTTTTTTGCGGACCTGAAGGAAACTACCACTACCTTTAAATTTGTTGCTTTTCATTTTTTTTTTTTTCCTTTTTCAGCTCAGTCTTATCGGTTATTACATAAAGTTTCCGATTATCAAAAAAAAAAAAAAAAAAAAATTGAAAAAATTTCAATATTTAAACAATTTGGGTGGGTGGGGGCTCACTTTCTCATACAACGTTATAGTAAATCAATCCTCCATTTTAGAACCACTTGCATTGGGGTCGCTTTGTTTTGTTTTTTTGGGGACGAGTTGTTGCTCTTGTTTTTGTCCAGTTTTCTTTAGTTCTTACGATGGCATCTTCCTCGGAAACTCCAAGAATGGCTTTATTCAAAAATTTCTCAAAGGATTCAGTTGTTGAATATGCGCAAGCAATAAAGTTAACAGCAAAGGATCGATTTATTTTAAGGTTGTATGAAAAACTGAGCTCCCCCTCTAAAATTGTTTAAATGTTGAAATTTTTACAATCTTTTTTGTCAGTCGGAAAGTTTAGGGTTTAATCGGTAAGATTGCACGGAGAAAAGTAAAAATAAAATTGATAATCAACCAATTTACAGGTGGTGGTAATGTCGTACCGGCGAGTGGTTCCAAAATGGAGGATCGATTTACTATAACGTTGCATGAAAAACTAACCCCCCCCCCCCATAAAATTGGTGAAATATTGAAATTTTTCCAAATTGTTTTTGTTAATCGCAAAGTTTAGGGTGTAACCGATAAGATTGCACTGAAAAAAATGGGAAAAAAACGTAAGACAACAAATCTAAAGGTGGTGGTAGTCTCCTTCAGGTCCGCCGATTTTTTTTTTACGGTTTATCAACCAATTTTCAGATAATCCAAAGATAGGAAGTATTTTTTATTCTAATTTTTTTTTTTTTTTAGCAAATATTTTTACTCATTTAACTCCTGCTATTTAATCCATAACTAGGGTATGAATTCATACATTTTAAAGGGTATTTGTGCGTATCGAAATCATAATGAACTCAACTCGAATTGGAATTTGGCTTTCTGATTTACCATTATCCATTGCACTACCAGCACATTCATGCTTACAGGGCCGAGTATTCCCATCTTGTCACTCATCTAGTTAGTGCCCAATTTACATGTTGCTTAACTTCGGTGAACTACGAGAAGCAGTGTTTCAACGTGATATGGTCGTAAGCCCATATCACCGTAAAGGTTAGCTACGGAAACGAACTCCATATCTAAATTAGGTAGGCAATCCACTCGGCAGTTTTTCAACGGATCTCTAGTAGAGACGACATTCTCCACTTCATCTATAGTCGAGGAACAGAACTTAAATCAGCTGACTTACAAGTGGCGCAGATGATCAAAATCATTTATTGAACGAACAAACATCGAATATCAAGATGCCAGATTCTAGTACCCAAGGACCCGCCAGACTCAAGGATAAAATACGGCATCTATCGTTATTCTCTTAACGAATGATAATTCCGTATCTGACCAACGATTTAACCGGCCAACAATATCGATTACCTATTGTAAATAGAAAATATATATATATATATATATATATATATATATATCAGTGGGAAGCTAATCTTGAACTAAGACGTAAACACGGGCAAAGAAATCAGACTTCATCCGTAATATCTGAATCATGATCGTCACATAAGGAGGTTATAAACAAGAGGACAATGAAAGAATATTGGTGCAATGTAGTTCGAAACACGGCAAGTAGACTTGAATTTTAATACAATTACCCATACAAAGATACAGTGCAAAACTTTTACTTCTATCATCATCTTTAATAAAAAAAGGATACCATGGGGTCTCCTAGACCCTCACTGGGTACCCCATACTCAGACCCAACCCTCACTGGGTACCCCATACTCAGACCCAACCCTCACTGGGTACCCCATACTCAGACCCAACCCTCACTGGGTGCCCCATACTTAGATCCAACCCTCACTGGGTACCCCATACTCAGACCCAACCCTCACTGGGTACCCCATACTTAGATCCAACCCTCACTGGGTGCCCCATACTTGTAATCAAAGCTAAATTTAATAAATAACACCATATTATTACATGCAATCTATTTCTATCCGTGTGTCTGTATGTTTCTCTCTTATTACATGAGATGTGTAGGTGGTGCACTGGGTAATGATTCGTAATGAGAAATCGGTGAGACGAGTTCGAATTCCAGTCGAGTTTGTTACATTCACTTATAAATAATCTTAGGAAAGAAATGAATGCATCCCCCCAGCCATGGATGAAATAGTGAAGCGTTTATCATTAAAAAAAAAGTCATTGTTATGCTCCACAAAAAATGTTTAATGCAATATTCACTCGCCGAATTTCACAGCTTCAGTGTGTAAAAGAAAGCCGCCTTAGAGCGCTCGAAATTTGAAGCGATGGGAAACTTTAAAAATCGTCTACAACGGGGTATGGCGAATAGAGGCCATCATTTAAAGGGTAGCATTTATAAAGCCAAATAAACTTGAGACTGTTTTTTTTTTTTATCGTTTCACCCCAAGCAAGACAGTATTACCACTGACGTGAACGAAGTTAAAGGAGAGGTGAGCGAAAAGAAAGAGGAACAATATACGGAGCTGGATCAGAGAAAGTATAAGTGAACGATCGGAAACCCAGGTGCACAGGGCGTTACGTGATAGTAGACTGAGAAGGAAGTACCTGGGTGGAGGAGAAACTATGTAAGATGGGAATCGAGGAGATGAATGATTGCAATTGACGTTGCACTTACTCTTGGCGATTGTAGCTATCAGGGAAACAAGTTCCACTGACGGGAAGTGCGAGAAAAGATACTATTTGATTAGAAGTGAGTGTTATATTGGACTGTTTTGAGTGGAAAATGGTGGGACCTATTTATCAATCGAATTAATCTGTGTAGACGGGGCACTAGTGTAATAAGCTCATCGGAACAGAAGCCGTGAAAATATTTGTGGAAAGACAAAGGGAAGCCATATCCCGTCTGTGAGAAAGTAACTGAAGTCGAGCTGCCAAATCTGGATCCATTACACTGCAGATCTTCCTTTGAATTTTGTCGAAAACCCCAAGAGGATTAGCAAAAGCGCCCGACCAGATATGGCAACAGTATTCAATGCACGGACGAATGGTAGATTTGTAAATGTTTTTTATTTATTTATTTATTTTTATAATCATCTCACCCCAAGCAAGGCATTCTAGTGCCACTGTTGAGCGGGGGGTTACATTGGGGAAAGTGGTAAGAAAGAGGGGTTAGTTATAGGAAATGTCAGGAGGAGGATAATAGACGAATAAGAATACCGAGGATGGGGATGGAGTAGATGCGCCCCAAGCAAGGCATTTTACTGCCGCTGTTGTGCAGGGGTTTACATAGGAGGAATGTTGTGAGGAGTGAGGGGTTGCAGGGGGTGTCAGGAAGAGAGTAAAAGAAGGAAGAGAATACTGATGAGAGTGGGGTGGACGAAGAAAAAAGCATGAGAGAGGGGACGTAAGTTAGTGAGACAAGAGATGACTATTGACTTTACATTTAAATTGGAGATTGTAACTGTCAGGAAAGCAAGTATTCAGATGAAAATTCCACAAGCGGGAAGTGTGAGAAAAGCTGATGGAGTAGAATTTGCGTTTACAATTTAGTGATTTCACAGTAAAAGGGTGGGACCTAGTTGCTAATCTTGTGGCTCGAGGAAATTCATATATAGGGGGTACCAGTGAGCTAAGTTCATCGGAACAGAAGCCGTGAAAGTATTTGTAGAAGAGACACAGGGAAACTGCACTGCGTCGGTGAGAAAGCGATTGTATCCGAGCTGCCAAGTCGGGATCGATCACATTACAGATTCTCCGCTGGATTCGGTCGAGGACACCTAAGTGGATAGCAGGAGCACCCGACCAGATATGGCTGCAATACTCAATGCACGGGCGGATGGAAGACTTGTATATGTGCAGGATTGTTTCGGACGGGAAAAAAACTTCCAGGCCCTGCACAGAGAACCGACTTTCTTAGCAGCGGATTTAGCTATGGATTCTATATAGTTATTTCACTTGATGTCTGATGTGAGAGTTAATCCGAGGAGACGGAGTGTTTTACTTTGAGGGAGAGAGATTTTGATGAGAAAAATATTCTGACACGACACAGTGACTCAACATTTTTTTTAAACAGATGCATTTTCAATGAGTGTTCACAGTAGCATAAATTGGAAGAGGTGTTAATTTTTGGCTGACCCTCGTATTTTTTGTTACTCGAGCTGACCGATTTCTTCCTTGTATTCTACCGGATATTCTGCTGGATGTGCGTTGTGGTGCAGTGGATATCGACTCGGACGACAACTCGGGGAAACGAGTTCGAATTCCAGTTGAATTCGTTGCATTCACGTTGGGAAAGGTATTACTCCGTCTATTTCTTCCAGTTATGGGTTAAATAACAGGACAAATTGGGTACTATAGCTTTGGATGGCAACCAGTCTACCGCAGAATGCAATGGCAACCTACTGCGGGATAATCTTCTGCCCAGTCAGTCATGTCTCTTTCGAGACATGATCGCCCAAGCGTGTATCACGTATAGCATTTAACTGACTGATTCTACCGAAACGACTATAGTCTCATCTTAACATCACAAAAAGAAAACTGTTTATATTTCTGAGATGATGTATTGTAATTAATTAACTTTCTTGGACTTTTTTCTTCATATTTATTGTCATATTCACGAAGGTTTGGTTGTTGTACGCTTCAGCCGTCTTTAGGTGATATACATTGGAGTTTCGAACCAAACCCTGTATTTATTGTTCTCGATAAAGGGCTTGGTTCGAAATTCCGACGTATATAATCTGAGGAAGGCCGGGGCTTACAACGGCCGAAACATCGTGAATATGATGATGACAACAGTTCGAAAAAATAGTGTAAATATAAAGAAAATCATCTTAAAATTAATCGAGAGTAGCGAAGACATAGAACAACTATAGAAATGATGAGGTGATAATGAATGTTTTTTTCTCTCGATGAAAGCAGAAGAAATAATAAAACGTATTAAAAGAAAGATGTATCGGAATCATCTTAAGTTTTCACAATAATTTTCCTATTTATAGATTCTAGTTCACACCTCAGTAGAAGCGAATTTATTGTTCCTGACACAGAATATGAAAATGACAATAATAAAGAAAGACAAAACGATAAGACTGTCTAAAAATTAATCCCAATAGTAACAAACACTTTCTGTCTGATTTTCTACGAGGAGAGGCAATTATTATTTACGCTATTTGGACTCAGTAGAAAAGAGCCAGTAATCACAGAGAAATACTAAAGAAATATTAACTAGACGAGATATATCTAGACATGAGCAGAGGGACGAGGACAGTTTAGCCCTGTAGAATGAAAAAAGGGTTCAATACGGAATTTCTTTTAGGACACCCAGATCAACATGCACCTGATTTTAGGCCGGTAGGCACAACGACCGAAATGTTGTGACTGTAACAATAAAAATGAGGACAACAGTCCGCCTTTAGATATAGTAAATATAAATGTAGACATAAATATATAAATACTAGCAGGATAGCCCGGCGTTGCTCAGGTGTAATGAAAGCTTTAAAACTAATCCATGGTCCTGAAGCTCAGACTCTTTGGACGTTGGCACGAAAGACTAAAAAGCAATAATTGTTTCCAGTTAAAGCGAAACCGTAGACTGAAAAGAAAATGGATGGATGTAAGTCAAGTTGATATCCTGGTATCGATATCAAATAATTTGAATTTTGAAGGCTAAATAAGTCCTCCGAGTAAATGATATCATGGCTGAGACTAAGAACTACAATTATACCTACTTAGAGCCAAACCCGAAGCAAAAACTAAAATAAAATTGCTGAAAAAATACAGACATACAGGCAGATTAACAGACACACACAAACAGCTTGCCTTATATACATATATATATATATATATAATCGATTTTCTGCACTATTGTAAGAACTGCAACCTTGAAACTTCTGAATATCGTTTCTTATGTCTGTCTATGAGTGTATCAAATTTGATTAAAATCGGACACTCCTTCTATAACCCGATTTTTTCGATTATTGATTTTCGATATTTATCGAGGGTACCTCGACATAAAACCTAGCTAGGAATACTCGCAGACGCTTATAGCACAACTGTAAATTTTCAAGAAAATCGGTTCAGCCGTTTCGGCGTCTATAGGTAACGGAAAGACACACAGACAAATTTCCATTTATAAATAAGTTTAGATTTAGATAACTCTAATTCACGGAAATTAAATGTAAATAGAATCTATTTTGTCTATTATTTCACTAGTAGAATTATAGGAAATTCCATTTTATATTATATTTGTTTGAAGTAATATTAGATTTATTTTTGATACTTCTAAAATCAAAGATAATTGGAACTATGCAGCTGAACTCTCCGCTGACCTAAAGTTAAAGCCACATGAAACGACAAAAGTCTACTTATAAAGAGTTTAGTTTGGAATTTCCTGTAGGTTAATTTGATCTATATACACATGATGAAGGCCGAGGGGTGCAACAGCCGAAACCTTGTGATGATAACGGTAATAAATGATCCGTATCTAAACATTGTAAATAATAACACTATCACAGAAATTCAGAGAGAAAAGAAACGTGGACATTGGGCGAAGAATTACATACAGCAATTTTTTATTGATAGATTTACAGATATATTGGATGGATTTGATGGTTGGGTAGGGAGTTTCCTTTTTTCACGAAAATAATAAATCAGTAGAACGTAGAAGAGATCAGAGGGAGTAATGAGTAGAGGTTAGGGAATTATTGTGAAATTTCTCCCGAACAACAAAACGGAAAAAAAAACTTTTGCACGGTACAGATCACATGGAGGTAGTTGTGGAGGTTAATAATAAACAAAAAAATGAGGACAATAGTCTATATATTACTAACAAGTTTTTCTTCGCTACAAATAGCATTTCGAACACGAATCATTTTAATTTGGTTACGTGTAAGATTTGTCAGTAAACAGGTAGAATTTGAGGCGTATGTCATTTGTATAAGATACCGCCATCCATCGGATTTAATAACATGAGTTAGAGTGTCAGTTTGGACAGCTGTTAGAAACACCATAACAATCTCACACAGCATTCTTTAAACCCAAATAATTGATTACAAGGATTATAACAATTCCAATGGCTTCTATAAATCTTATTCGTATATGTTTAAGATTTATTAGTTAGTGGATATAACTGTAGCAGGGAAGCTCATGTTGACATACATGATCCAGTTCCAAGCTTTCAATAATACACTAGTTAAAGACTGATAAGTAGGTGCATAAGATGAAGAGAATGGAATATATATATATATATATATATATATATATATATATATATATATATAAAGAAACGTTACTTTTGGCGGGACGTCAAGAATGTATCAAATATTTTGCTTCACTGTAGAATAAACGAAATTGAATCGCGGTATTTCGATCGTTTTCTTGAAGGTCTTCTGTTAGAAATTCCTTTGACAACTTCAGCTGTCGACTGGCTTCGAGAAAACATAAAAATATACATCAACAGTTGCCTGCGAGGCAAACACCGGCTTATGGGAAGATAGCGTTTTTTTTTTCTCTCTAAAGAAAGCGGTCAGTTGAGCAGAGCAGTCTGTGATTAATTGGTATGGAATGGAAATTTAAGAAATTATTGTGGTGCAGTGGATATCGGCTCGGAACGAGAAATCGGAGAGACGAGTTCGAATTCCAGTTGAATTCCTAGCATTCACTTACGCACAAATACCTTTGGGAAAAGTCCTTTCTTCTATCCAGTTATGAGTTAAATAACAAGACAAATTGGGTTCTATATCTTTGGCTGGCAAGCAGTCTACCGCAGAAAGCAATGGCAACCTACTGCGGGATAATCAGTCATATCTCTTTCGAGACATGATCGCCCAAAGCGTGTATCACGTGTGGCACTTAACTGACTGACTGAATATAATAGTTAGAAACATGATTAAGGCTTCTACTGAGCATAAAGTGGGGGATCGCTTTTCTATTGTTATGAAGTAGTAAACTGATTACTACTTAATAATATAATACATATCTTTTCCATCTAGCTATGATTCAAATAATAGGACATATTGGGTTCTATAGACTGGCAACTAGTCTACCGCAGAAAGCAATGGCAACCTACTGCGGAATAATATTCTGCCCGGTCAGCCATGTCTCTTTCGAGACATGATCGCCCAAGTGTGTATCACGTATGTCACCCAACTGACTGATCATGATGAAAATCCAATAATGTTTGCGGCATCTGATACAAAAATTCGCACTGAAATGGAAATACATTTTTACAGTCAAGGAAATCGCGCCGTTGCTCCATGACAAAAATAGTTATCAATGTTACAAATCCGACGCAGTAAAAGACCCAGCAAATAAAACACGTATTGTTCTTTTTATGATGAAACACACTACAGATAGCGGAAATAGCGTCAATTCATAGAACTCATCAACATTAGAGGGGGCTACTATAGCTTGAGGTCTACCTCAATATATCGTTTTTTTTTTGTTTTTTTTTTAATCATATCACCCCAAGCAAGGCAATAATGCCACTGATGCACAGGGGGCTACGTAAGAGTAAAAAGATTAGAAAAGAGAAAGCCGGAAACCACATCCTAAACAGGGAACAAGGGACAAGCCTCCTAACCTGTTCAATAGACGTGGGTGGAGTGTGAACCGGGCGATAGTTTAGTCTCTTCGCATGTGCAGCGTGAAGGTCTATCTTGCCCCTCCCTTCACGCCATGGGTTACCAACTTTCAACAATGAATCACCAGCAACATCATGTGGATACAGCGAAAGGTGTACACACTCAGGCAACTAAGCGATCGTGGTTGGATGCTAAAACGACGATTCTCAAGAAAATTCCAGGCGTTGATAATCTGTTGTTCCAGTCACATCTTGATCATTTTTGCTGGAAGATGATGAGAAAAATTGCAGTGATCTACTCGTGCCATTCCTAGAAGAATTATGCAGTGTTTATCGCGAAAATTGTGAAGAAAGAGAAGATTTACCTCCCGTTGAACGAAGTTGCTTGGCGTGTCAAGTCTTGTTGAAATATCGTGACCACCATTAAAAGTGAAGTGGATTCTTCCGACTTCCGTGCTCTCGCGTGCAGATGTACAATGAAAAAATAAGAATATGAAGCAGTTTGAATTTATAAAATAAAAAGTCCCGCGCGAACGAGAATTGAGTCTCGTATGCAAATATTAGTTCCCCCTCGACGCAGGTATAAAAAGCTAGTCTTTGAGGTAGACGTAATGAAAACGAAAAAACTTTGGTTGGCGTGACGTCGGAAGAACGAACAAATGGGAGAAGACGGAAGAGTCTGTAGCTTGAAAGCAAGTATTTCAATCGATTTTAGGCATCGCAAACGACTGCCGACATAAATTAAGTACATATGTATTGTATTTGATAGCGTGGTTATTTTTGTTTCACTATCCTTAATATAATATAGATAATATATAGATATATTAGTATAAGGTTTAAATAAATATGTATACACATGCAATATTATATCAAAGTTTGATGCTGCAGTAGACCTCACGTTATAGTTGAAACGGGAGGTAGACCTCACGCTATATCGAGGTAAGCCTCGCGCTATATCGAGGTAGACCTCGCGCTGTATCGAGGTAGACATTACCCTATAGTAGCATCAATTAGTGTTATGATGAATGATTTTATCGACAAAATGTCAGAGACTGCTGATTTGAATAAATAATTAATGTTGCAAAAACTACTGATAGTCGTTTTCCAAATTATTATTGAAAACGAAAATACTAGCATTTAAATACCCTCAAGTTGACAGCTTCAGTAATTCTCCTTCAAACAACATATAGTAACTCTCCTTGTATTGGCTGAATTTTAGTTCAAACGTAAAGCTGCAAAAATAAGATGGAATAAATATTGGCCTCAAATTAATATTGATTAAATAAGGTAACTCCCTAACTGTTAACCTGCGAATTAAAATTAAGTTTTTCTTTATCTCTCTGCTCCAATACTTCAACGATACATTTAAGCGTATATATTCTTGTGAGAACAGCGTGTTTTTCTCATGATTTTTCTCAATACAACCGGCTGACACGAGTTAAATATGTCCTTTCATCCCAACGAGTCAGATTATTTCTTTCCCATGTCGATTGCCGCCACAATATTTGTTCATCCAGTATGAAAATCATTTGTATGAGTAAGAAACACAGTGGGACAAACTCGCAGCCCAATAAATGGCAGAAAAAAAAAAGCCACATTGCCTGACAAACAGGCCACACGTAGTCAGTAGAATGGCAGCCTAGGGGTGATCAATCTTTTTTCACTCAGGGATTTACTGACAGCTTGCGAGTGGGCCTTAGAGATTATTAATCTCACGAGATTTTTTTTTTATTTCCTAGATATAAGAAGCAATGTCAGTTATGTGAAAAGATACGAACACCAAAGCGAGCATCAATGTTTTGGTTGGCATTCAACAATGCCGAATCAAATTAATCTTTACAAGAATCCAAATAACTCCCTTCTTGTTTCTCAATTTGCTCATGCGCTACCAACGAGCAGAATTAGTGACAAACTTTTTCGAGATAGAATCTAAAATTCCTTGTTTGATCTCTGTAAACAAACATTAGGGTCCCTCCATCTACTAGCGGGGGCGACGAAAATGTCAGAGGTCACATCACAGTACTCGCAGATTCCTTTCTACGGATGGTATCATCTGGGGGTCACATTTTTTTGTCCCTTATATAGGTGACATTAAGAAAATTTGCTTGAAATTTCGGACGGATTTCTATTGAGGTCAAAGCCAAACTTTTAGGGAGGGGTTCACTTAAAGAGAATAAAGATATTCATAACGTTAGCCTTTTCTGTATTAATGTGAAAGATCAAATTGCTTCGTGAAAATTACAGGAGTTTACGCGAATTATTAATCGATGTCATCCGGTTGAAATAGTTCAACAAAACTATGCCAACAACTAACGTTACGACAAAAACAATTCAGCCTCTAGAAACATCTCTTACTGCCGTATCACGTTGAAGCAGATTCTTGTACGAACACTAAAGTTAAGCAACGTCGAGTTTGAGCAGTAGCTATATGGGTGACCGGTTGGGAATATCAGATACTGTAAGCTTGGATGTGAGGGAGATTTAATAGATAAGAGAGAGCCAAGTTCCAATACTAGTCGGATTCGTTAAATAATGCGCGTATATACCTTTAGCAAATATATGAATCCCTCTATTCAACTCCTAATATGGGTTAATGTTGTGAAGTACTTTTTGCACTGAAAGTTATAATCGTGCTATGTCGGTTTCTAATCGACTTAACGCACCCAAAAATGTTTGGAATTTGGTAATCTTCTACTGTAAGCTGACTCCTTAGTATTCGGGTAACTGCCGATTAATATCAACTGCCTAGTGGTTCTACTGAACTCCAATAGAACTCTAAAGAACTCTCTCGAACTTCTAATAACTCCTATGAATCTACCAAGAACTTCAATATTTATTTTTGTAAAATACAAAAAATGCGGCACAAGGTCAAAAGGGGAATGGGGAATGACTGGTCTTCATCTGTGTTACATTAACTTAGCTAGCCTCACTCACTGACCCAAGCAGACAATACAATATCCCTTGCACCAAAACATCACATTCTTACGTACCATTCTTGCAACAAACACCATAATGCCTCAATACACTCTGTGAAAATCTAAACCCAAATGTACAATTTGTCTGCCGGATAAGGGATAACATTTAAAATTGATAACGCCAATGATTTTTATACAATGAATGAAAATATATACAAAAAACTAAACAAAATTGATGTTAGTAATCTCCCAAGAACTTCTCGAGTTAACTTCCTCTTAACCGATTAATATAGGAAGGAGAGTCCATTATCTGAGGAATAGGTGTGTTTCACCAGAACACATTTTGAAACAGATTCTTGTGCGATTACTAAAGTTAAGCAACGTCGAGTTTGTGCAATAGCTATATGGGTAACCGGTTAGGAATATCAGATAAGCTAGAATGCCAGAGAGATTTAGTGGATAAGGAAAGCCAAGTTCCACTACTAGTCGGATTCATTAAATAATGCGCGCAAATACCCTTGGCAAATCTATGAATCCCTCTATTCAACTCCTAATATGGGTTAATTATTAAGACTTTTATTAGGTAATTATTGTTATTTTCAAAAACAATCTTACAGTCTAAAATTATTTTCTGGTTTTAAAATAACCTTAAAATTGTTGATAAGCAGTATAAAAAAATAAATAAATAAAAACAACAATAAACAAACAAACAAACAAACAAAAAAAAACAACTAATCAGTCAATACTGGAAGACTTTCTGAATTGGTTATGTCGGGTGATCACGCATGCGCACAAACGAGGGATGCTGGGAATTTTAGATTAAATATTTTTTGTTTGTTTCTTCTTCTAAATAAAATGCGCTAAATTAAAAGAAATAAAAATACTTCCAGCATTTCTAGTTCATGCGCATGCGTACTCACACCAATAAAAATTTAGTCCGATGAAGTCCTAAAAGCCGAAAACCTTTTTCAATTAATCTTACATTTTACGCAATATCGTTCTTGATTTATAAAAATGTATATCGTTATCTCAAACTTGACTTCAGTCATTCAGTTAAGTACTACACGTGATACACGCTTGGGCAATCATAACTCGAAAGATACATTGCTTACTGAGCAGAAGATTATCCCGCAGTAGGTTGCTATTACTATCTACAGTAGACTGGTTGCCAGCCAAGGCTATAGAATCCAATCTCTCCATAACTGGAAGGAAGAGACGGATTAAAACCCTTCCCAAAGGTATTTGGCGTAAGTGAATGCAAGGAATTTACCTCTATTTTTGCTGTAAATACAAGCTGGTTAATGATCGAAGCGTACTGGAGTATATTAAGACATGATGATTCAGCTGGAAGCGAAGTTGCGTCCGTGGTACAGAGACTATAGAGTGAAAAATGGGTAGTAATGTTCATTTTACGCCGGTTGCGAGCATCGGAGCAATACTGTCATGTCATGGCTAATATGCACAGTAATTACAGGAAATGATAATGCAGCTTCTCAAAGCACCCGTAATGTAATTCTTCTGGGGCGACTGTAACTGAAGAAAAAGGACTATATATATATATATATATATATTGGCTGCTGAGGGCGACTACCCAATTCCACTTGCAAACGCCTAGTCAGGCATATTCATGTTTTTGGCACACACAGAGTCCACTTGTGTTACACTGGAAATATGCTGAGTGAGTGCACCTTATTTACAGTTTCGGAGAGTGAATTACTATATATATATATATATATATATATATATATATATATATATATATATAGTTTAATTACTTAGTTTTTGGTATTAATAAAATTAAACTAGGAAGTGTTTAAGAAAATTATATTGTAGAACTTTTGAATATTTTTCATTTGTTAACGAGTTATTACGTGTAAAATATGTGTATATATATATATATAGTCTAATTACTTAGTTTTTGGTATTAATAAAATTAAACTAGGAAGTGTTTAAGAAAATTATATTGTAGAACTTTTGAATATTTTTCATTTGTTAACGAGTTATTACGTGTAAAATATGTGTGTGTATATATATATATATATATATATAGTCTAAAGGATTTAATCATAAACACTACCTCAGCATATTCAATTTCATACACAATGTTCTACGCACGCTGATACATTTCTGAATTAAAATGTTAAAATATATCACCTAACTCTCTTCATATATATATATATATATATATATATATATATATGACTGGAAAACTCTGTCACAGATCTTACTGGTGTTTACACTATCAATTTTAAATCACTCAATCTCCAAGAATTTAAATGCAATGTCAATTGCCATCTCTTATTTCCTTGACTCACATCCTTTCCCTGAAAACCCTTATATCATGTCCTTCTTCCTTTCCACTCTACTCTCACGCAGCTCTCTTCAAACAAGTGTTTTCATCCTTCTCTTACCCATTCTCTGACACCCCCTGTGTCCTGTTCCTTTTTTTTCATCCCTCTCCTTTTTTTCATCCCTCTGCCCTTTCGTAACCCCCAGCACACCAGTGGCAGGACTGCCTTGCTTGGAGTGAAATAATTACAAAATAGTGAGTGTGCGTTTTTGTGTGTGTGTGTGTGTATGTGTGTATGTTTATTCGCAGTAATGATTCATCTACATTATTCGAAGTCGTCATGAATCTGCTCAGTGAAAGCAACAAATTCTTTACAGTATATGTTCATTTACGCGCAAATGCGCTTGGGGAAGGTATTAATCCGTCTTTTCCTTCCAGTTATGGGTTAAATAACCGGACAGATTGGGTTCTATAGCCTTGGCTGGCAACTAGTGTACCGCAGAAAGCAATGGGAACTTATTGCGGAATAATCTTCTGCCCAGTCAGTCATGTCTCTTTCGAGACATGATCGCCCAAAGCGTGTATCACGTATGACACTTATTTGACTGATATATATATAACTTATCGTCTCTTCTTATGTGTATGTATGGTTAGGGTCGATATTACTTTCTTCACCCCAGAAGCAGACAGTTGAAAGTAAATTATTTCGACCCTTAACTTCCACAGCTTATATCCCGATAAGTAGATTTTGGCTTGAAATTAATCTGAGGTAATGTCAATGGTTTGCTTGGATGATATCAGATGCTCTTAAATGCAGAAAGAGTAAAGAAAGAGAGAGAAAAAAATAACAGAATAAAAGAAGAAAAATATTTCTGATCCGATCTTTTTAGTTATATTCGGTGTTGTATATTTTTTCTGCTGAAATATCCTACTCTCATCTTAGTGGTGGGCCTAAGGTTGTATTTCATGAAGTGAGATCTTGTCGACACAATAGGAATGTGATCACATCGGCCCAGAATAAGTGTCAAGAATGGTTAGGTCTTAAAAATGTTAAGAGGAGAAATAAAAAATAAACATAGCTGCTTTATTATTCTTAGATAGATGAAGTGAAGAACGTGAATATCTCAATGCGTTGTAATACAACATCGCGTCTGTGAGTCAGTCAGTAAAGTGCCATACGTGGTATATGCTTGGCTAATCATGTCTCTTTCGATTCATGACTAACTAAACAAGATTTTCCAACAATAGGTTGCCAATCTATAAAACCCAGTCTGTCCTGTTATTTAACCCACAGATGGAGGGAGAATGGATTCATACATTGCCCAATAAGTGAATGCAACTAATTTAACTGGAATTCGAACTCGACTCTCTGATTTTTTTTTATTCCGAGCCGATATCCATTACACCACAAACAACGTTTCTTGAATTATTTTCTAAAGATTTGTTGTTGCATTCCAGATCGTTTCTGTATCCCGACGCCAAAGAAAAGGGTCATATATTTTTGGTATTCGTTTTATTAAGAGTGACAGCTTGGATTCTAAGAAGCAGCAGGGGGTCACTGTAGCGTTTGTTGAACGTTGGCACAGAATCAATTCGCGGGTGATATTAGTCAGTCGCAAACGTGGGTGTGGGAAACACATAGACATTTAAGAATTTTTGAGATACTCTGTTTAATTCGCGCCGTTTCAAACTTATTCCAAAACCAGGTAACAGCAATTTGTTACAATCAGCACTCTGGCCAATCGCTGACCATTCTGGCCTTCGCATTCTTTCTACGTGGTTTCGTGCGGTTTGTCCTATGTATGTCGATATTTACTATGTTTCTATAAAAAATACCGGGAACGCGTTCAGATAGAGGCTGGAAAATGCGACACTAAGATCTGAAGATGCATTGGCATAACGAAGGACACCTCTCAAAAGCTAACCACAGTACTGAGAGACGGGAAAATATCATTAGAATAAAAGCAAGTGCTATACTGCTGTGTGATATCTGTCGTTTTATATGGCAGCGAATGTTAGAGGATGAAGGAGAGGCTTGAAGCAGGAGAAATGTGGTTCTACAGAAGGATGCTGAGGATACCATGAACCGAGCATATGAACAGCGACAAGGTACTGGAGAGTATACAAGCAAGAAGAAAACATACTTAGCATCAAGAAGAGACTGCTGAGGCTTCTGGAACACATAATGAGGAAAAAGGGTTTGGAGAATCTAATACTCACAAGACGGATAAAAGAAAAAAAGACAGGGGAAAGCAGCGCAAGACATCTGATGAGTTTGAGCAAATGAATGGTGGACCGAGATTTTGGTTAGATATCAAGAGGAAAATTATTAAGAGCGATAACGGACAGGGACAAGTGGAAGTCTTTGATCGCCTACGTCCTGAAAGAACACGGTGCATAGAAAAAAGATATGATACTTTGAAAATTTTCTCTTACATGCCACCACTTTCTCACTGCCAAAATGCAGCTTTCATTTCATTTTTTACAAACTTTTGGGAGTACATTCCACAGGGGAGTAATTCGTGGGTGGCTGTTCGAGTAGAACTTACTAGTTACAGATCGAAAACGCGGGAAAGGGAAGATGTGGGTGTTTTGCTTCTATGTAAGTGGCATTGCCATGAAGGATTGACTTTGCGGAACCAGAAAATGTAGTTCACCCGAGCACTTTCCGTAGAAGCAGCGATAAAGCAGCGAGAAGCTTGCCTCATTCCGCCTATAGGAGAGAGATTGCTTGTGGTGAAATGATTTAAAAACAAGACAAAACACATCGAATAAGGATGTCCGCCGGCTTATAAACAAGACTTTCTGGAAGTTATCTAATAAAGGGACTTCTTTATAGTTACTATTTAACATCAAATATAATCTAGGTTTCATGAAGCCCTGTTTTCTTTTGTCCAGAGGCCTAAGTACGACGGTAAACTGAGTCCGGTAGCAAGGCATCTGATTGAGAGGTTGTGAGGAGCATGAAACACCTCTTAATTGCTGTTGTTCTCAGGTCCACCCTAACCTAGAGTGGTAGCACCTGTTAGGGTCCCAGCTATGGGTAAATAGTTAACCCCCCCCCCAGACTGGGGTTAAAACCCGATGAAAGTATATAAATATACTATTATAGAAATATATACATAAAAATATACTTTTATAGAAAAATATACGTTTTTGAAGGAAAAAATTACCAGCATTACATTTTTGAATACAAAACTAGAAGATATCTTCAGTTTTCTGAAATACAAAAACAAAATAAAAATAATTTTTTTTATCAAAATCTGATTAAATCAACCTTATCACTACAACTGAACATAAAAATACTTTAAATCCTCAATTTTTTGGCATTAAATAACCCACAGAGATTGATATGCCGTTAAACAAAACTCGGTTGATTGTGGTTTGTTTTTGCTTTCGTGGGATAATCGACTTTAAAACTTTACTTACGCAGTTTTAATTTTAAGACAAACTTTCCAAAATACATTTTTTTTTTTTTACCTTTTTTATGTACTGAGTTTTTTCAGCACGTCAACAATCATGAGTCTCCATAACTTCCCATTTTTGCCACTCTAAATAAATTATGACCCTTTATCATCCTTTTTCCCCTGTTCTCACAAACGAATTAAGCGGGTTACTCGCTGTTCCCACTCCATTTTTCTTGCATTCAATGTCCTGTGATTATTAAATTCTTCAAGCCTGCTTTCTTTATTATGAGGTCCTAGGCATGACGGTAAACTGCATCTCGCAGCAAAGCCTCTGATTGAGAGGTTGTGAGAACTATAGGATCACCTCTTAATTGCTGTTTTTCCCAGGCCCACCCTGACCTGGAGTGGTAGCACCTGTTAGGGTCCCAGCTATGGGCAAATAGTTAACCCCCAAACTGGGGTCAAAACACTATAATAGTATATAAATATGCTTTTATAGAAATATATACATAAAAATAGACTTTTATAGAAAAATATACTTTTTTTTTAAGGAAAAATTATCACCATAACATATTTTTCAAGGAAAACATTATTCTCAGCAAAACATTTTTAAATCCAAATGTAGAAGACATTTTCAGTTTTCTAAAATAGAAAAGAATAAAAACAAAAAAAAATTCATTAAAGTCTAACTAAATCAACATTTTCACTATAAGCGAACATAGAAGACCCCATAAACCCCCACCTTTTTTGGCATTAAATAACCCACAGATGTTGACATGCCGTTAAACAAAACTCAAACTTTATTATAGTTTCTAAAAATTAAAACTCTCTCAATCAGGCTATAAGTCTAAATAACCTTTTTAACCATTATTTTCCTTGAAACTTACTCTTCTCTTACGTGTTCTGTTCATGTAATTCTTAGTATTTGCCGATGGAACTACAACTCTGACGCTTCATGCTCATCTTTTCTTCAGAAAATTAGCCAGGATCCACTAGCATATTCCTGATTAGGTATTACATAACTCTTTAACATTCTTCATCTTTAAAGAACATTTTCTCATCTCTTAAGTTTTATGAAGGCATCTTTCGTCATTCCGATTCTTTTCTGAAATCTGGCAATGCTAAATATAAAATTGAATATAAAGAGATAATACAATTACACACTTAGTTAATAATTCAAAAAAGAATGGCTAATTAAAATGTTTCGAGACTTGGAAAATTCTGGTGTCATTATGTAGTTATGATCCAAACTTACTTTATTCCCTGTTTAGGATGTGGTTTCCGGCTTGCTCTTTTTCAATCTTCTCACTTTTTTTTTCAATTGGAGTAGATAGATCTATCGCCCGGTTCACACTCCACCCACGTCTATTGAACAGGTTAAGAGGCTCATCCCTTGTTTCCTATTTAGGATATGGTTTCCGGCTTTCTCTTTTCCAATCTTTTCACTATTACGTAGCCCACTGCACAAGAGTGGCGTTACCGCCTTGCTCGGAGTGATACTATTAAAAGAAAAATCTGGCACAAGACCATGGGAATGAGAAACACAGACAGGATCAAACTCACTTAACTAGCTTTTGTTGATGAGATTGTGCTACGACAAGCACCTTGTACAGTTATTTACTAAGCTTAGCATCGTGTAACTCAGCGAGAAATTTGGGGAACCCAGTGAGTTTCGATATGACTAAACAGTAGTAATTGTCTACAGCAACAGCTCATTAAACATTTCATGACCCCAAAACCAATGTGGGTTTTGGATGTTTTTTTTTTTTTTACCCTTACATTTCCTCTTGGAAAGATTCTTTTTATTTTAATGCCGAAAACCTATTTCCTTTTTTTGACGCCTGCTTAGTAAATGTATTTCTTGCTATCGGTCAAGAGATGGGGGATTTGTTTTTATCAGTGACGCTCCCCAACCTCCCCCAAAAACAAAAACAAACAAACAAACAAAAAAAAAAAACAGCAGTCTTTCCTCCCTCAGAATGAGAAAGGAAAGTCGCCTTGGATAATTAAGGTAGTGTAACGAAGACAGGAAAAGTAGAATGAAAAAGTGATTGACCTAACTCACAAATTTGACACCACACTGCTATTCATTAAAAAAATTGATATTGCAGCAAAGGTTACTTAAAGCTACAAGGGACAGGTAGTTATGGAGAGCCATGATCGCAAACTTTCTGAAAGAATACATCCAATGAAAGGGGAAGAATGTTTGGAGAGTAGGAAAAATGGAAGGTGAATTAATGGGGGTACGTAATTAATAGTGTAAACAGTCCATCCGGTTTTACTCGGGCCTGGGAAGTAGCACATGACCGATTTTTATGTGGGGCATTTCCGAGCGCGTACACCCTCTGTACGCGGGACCGGGCTCTCGTTTATTTCCCCGCAGACTAGAGACTGTTTTTCGGCATAGAATCGTCTGGTTTCCTCTCCGCCTAAAGGCAGAGAGTCCGTCGATATAAGAGGTTTGATGACTTGATTAAGCATCCTATTTTTGGAGTTCCCACCATGCACTGACATTTTCAATTTTTTTCTTTATGGTCATCCAGTACAAGACCTAAGAGCCACTCAATGTAGGGGGTACTGTTTGGAGTTATATTAGGGTAGGAAAGGACAAGCTTTAGGAGAATAGAGCTGAAGTAGACTTTAGAGAGAACCGAAAAACCAATCTTAAACAGGAAATAAGCAATAAACCTAAAAGATCGGGGGGGGGGAATAGGCGATAGCTCTCATTAGTAATAGTGCTACGCGCCAAGTGCTATAAAAGCGAATAGAAAATCTGTATTTAAAAAACAGAAATCAATAAAATCCCTGAGTAAATTCTTGGAGTGTCAATAAATTACGTTCGCTTTTACTTTAGGTCGACTCTCCTTATTGAGCCTCTTCGTTACAAATATGAAGAAAATCCTACGTTAATATAACTCTAATCTAACCCGGTGAACTAATTAAAGGGTTCAGTTCGAAATTCTAAACACCTGAAGAAGTTCGGAGCGTAGAACGGCCGAAATGTCGTGTAAAAGAAAAAAATGTCGGTAAAAGAGATGACGACAACAGTCCCAACAATGTAAATAGTGTAAATAATTAAAATACCTCATATCAGAAATATAGGCAAATACCAAGTTTTTGTGAGATATATTTGTGGCGACATGCTGAAGGTAGCTAAGAGTAGACAATAATTGTTAGGAATACGGACCCACTTTTTTAGAACTCGTAAAATTTTGCATTTTGTTTACAACTGGAAAAAGGTTTGAATTTTGTATCCGCCATATAAGTCGACTTCTATGTTTGGAAAGTGTTTTATACTCGAAAACTCGAACTGTAAACCGTAATTTACAGCACATATTTTATTCAAATTTCTTGAGGTTTCTCCTACATATTCTCTGTGATAGAGTAAATCGTTCAAGTTTTAGTTCAAGTCCTTCATAGTTTAAGAAGTTTTAAAAAAATTTCTCTTAAGCTTAGATAAATTCTGTTCATTTGTAAAAGTGATAGAGTTGGTTTGTAGCACAGTTGCGTGTGTTATATTGGCCCGCAAACAGATATCGAATGGCGGAGGAAAACAACGAAAAAACTGGTTAAAAGAATATATTGCCCAGATTATTTTTGTTAAAGAAAAATCCATAAGCAAAAAATGTTGCTGTGTACTAGCAAAAGATTAATCTGTAAGCTCATGTCGGGAGTCAAAATAGCGTTGTCCTGAGGAGGAGATTCTTGGCCGTCAGTAGAAAGTGTGACATTTTCGAAGTCGCTGAGAAGCATTGTCCTAAAAAGAACAGTTTATTGCATATCGTTGTTGCCAGCGAGGATGGCTAAAGAAGGAAATCTGTTGGAGCTGGCTGGAGCCGTAAGCCTAAAGGGAATGGCTCGAGCAGCGGCTAAGATAAGCTGGAAGTGATGAAAACTGTCTAGTTTGAACTTCTGCAGATGACAGGAGTCGTAGGCTAGCTGTGTGCTGATGCTGAAAGACTAGTCAAGTGGGCCGTGGAACGCTTGGGCATTTACCCATGCTTACACCAACTCAGGCCGGATGCGAAACAAGGTTAGTTATTTAACGTGGAGGCCCGAGTGCTTTCACGTGCTTCAAAATTTATCCAGCCCCCAAGTACAGAGATATGCATCTAACGGTAGGGCGGTGGATCGCTAGTATTTACCCATGCCACTCCACCGAGACATGATGTGACAAAATGTCAGGCTTAACGTGGGGATCCCAAGTGCAGATATTCGGAGGAAGTCGACTGACTGAGTCGTTTGTCTTTTTCCCCACTAGAGTGAAATGTGATATAAGGTCGGTTTTTACGTGGGGACCCGAGTGCTAACGCTCGGGTCACAAATCTAAGATTACCCAGCCTCCGCTGACGCGGTAATTGGGTACAAACCTGGTCCTAGCATGTCTTAACTGGTTATTAATCACGCTTAAAAGCATGAGTCGTTACCAAGACATGACATCCGTGGATCTCTTGTTGCCTCTTTATATCTTGAATCAGTTTTTTTTTAATCATTTCACCCAAAGCAAGGCATTCTACTGCCACTGTTGCGCAGGGGGTTACACAGGAGTTAGTTATGAGAAAGAAGGGTTAGTTATAGGAAATGTCAGGAGGAGGGTAATAGATGAATGAGAATACCGAGAATTGGGGTGGATTAGATGGAGGAAAGAGCTTAAGAGAATGGATGCGAATTAGTGAAATAGGAAATAGGAGATAGGAGATAGGAGATAGGAGATAGGAGATGTCTATCGACCTTACATTTAAATTCCTGGAGATTGTAGCCGTTGGGGAAGTAAGTATACGAAAGGGAATTCCACAGGCGGGAAGTGTGAGAAAAGAAGCTATTAGAGTAGAAATTGCGGATACATTTTATCGGTTTCACTGTAAAAGGGTGGAACCCAGCTGCAAACCCAGTAGCTCGTGTAAATTCATACACAGGGGGCACCAGTGATCTAAGCTCATCTGAGCAGAAGCCGTGAAAGTATTTATAGAAGAGGCACAGAGAAGCCGCCTCACGCCGGTGAGAGAGCGACTGCAGCCGAGTTGCCAAGTCGGTATCGATAGTCTTACAACAAAGCTGGTTAAGCTTTGTCTTTCAGTTGTTTTTAATGAATGTAGGAATGTCGACATTAGACAACAGCACAGTACATTTTTAATCATTAGATTTTTCAAAAAGTTCTACTCTTCTGTATTTAAACATGTACGTCCTCTGCTTCGCGTTGAACAGAAAGTAATCAGAGTATTGAAGGCGCTTAAAAGTGTTTGTCCTCTTCATATAACTACTGATGGTTACATTTTTATAGTATATAAAAGTTCGTATGTCATTTTTCTCATAAACACACGCACACACACACATATATCTTCTTCGTGTTCCGTGTCCATTTAGGACGTAGCCGATCATGTACTTCCATCTGCTTTTGTCTCTTGTCATTATTAATAACTTTCCTCTTGGTATCTGTCCCAAACACCGCCCCGCCATCCATTTACTCAGGTTTATTAAATATGTCTCACGTTGCTTTCCCCTGTCTCTATTTCCTTTTATCCGTCCTGTGAGTATTAAATTCTTCAAGTCCTCTTTCTTCATTACGTGTACCAGGAAAATCTTCTGTCGCTTCTTGATGTTAAGTATGATTTTTATTCTCGCTTGCATTCTCGTCTACACCTCATCTTTGCTCACGTGCTCAGTCCAGGGTATCCTCAGCATCCTTCTGTAAAATCACATTTCTGCTACACCAAACTTCTTAGAGCACTACCCAGGTATTTAAATTTCTTTACTTTCTAATATTAGTTTCTCCAACCTGTAGTTAGCATTTTGGGGTATTTTTGCTGATGACCATACATTCAGATTTTTCAAGTTTATACTTAGTCCTCTGTTGTCGCTTTCTTTTGCTACCTTATTTAAAAGGTCCTGCATTCTCCTTTTCGTGTCTTCTATGTCATCTGCGTATCTTACATTGTTGAGATTATGGCCGCCAATGACGAATCCTGGCAAGAGTTTTACTTTTCTCAGAATTGTTTCCCTGTATAAGTCGAATAGATCCGGCGAGAAAACACATCCTTGTCTTACGCCTCTTTCTATTTTTGTATGCCTGCTAAATTCACTTCTTATCCTTATGCAAGCAGTTTGCTGCCAATAAAGATTCTTGAATATCCGAATGCCTTTTTCAAAAATGTCCAGATTGTGGAGCATCTCTATCAAGTCTTTGTGACCAACTTTGTCAAACAACTTTGCGTAGACTATAAAGCACAGATAAAAGTTTTTCTGCATTTGCATTGCTCTTTTAGATAGCATTCTGAGCATAAATACCGCACCCCTCGTTTTGGTATCTTTAACGAAGCCCCACTGTTCTTGTCCTAACTCTGGGACGATTCTGCGGCGCGCTCGGCTTATCAGAATCCGGATGATGAGTTGTTATATGGCTCATTAAGCTGATTGTTCGGTGGAGTTCACATTCTTCTGCACTTGGCTTCTAAGGTAGTGCTATGAAAATTAAACTGCATAGGTCCTCCCCTATATTGCTGCCTCTTTAAATTTCGTTTATTATTTCTGTGAGCTTGTCTAGACCAAAACGTTCTAAGGACATCAACATCTCTATTAGAATTCCGTCGGGTCCTATTTTGTTTCTGTTCAATTTGCACGCACACACACACACAGACTAAATAAATAAGTCGTAAACCCAATCAATTTTGTAACAACAATAATAGAAAAAAACTTTAACCAGTCTTAAGGAAAAATTATGACAAAGACATTAAAAAGAAGTCAATTTTGATTAGTAAATGTTAACAGATAATTGTAATGAATGAATTTTAAATGATGTCCCCAAAATATATAGGTGAAGTTAAATAAAAGCTCTTTTACAAAGCAATACTCTCAATGGATTAGCCTTTTATCGTAATAGATCTGACCAGATGTTCGACTTAGATAATGCAGCTTTAATTAAAACAATACTCTCAATGGATTAGCCTTTTATCGTAATAGATCTGACCAGATGTTCGACTTAGATAATGCAGCTTTAATTAAAACAATACTCTCAATGGATTAGCCTTTTATCGTAATAGATCTGACCAGATGTTCGACTTAGATAATGCAGCTTTAATTAAAACAATACTCTCAATGGATTAGCCTTTTATCGTAATAGATCTGACCAGATGTTCGACTTAGATAATGCAGCTTTAATTAAAACAATACTCTCAATGGATTAGCCTTTTATCGTAATAGATCTGACCAGATGTTCGACTTAGATAATGCAGCTTTAATTAAAACAATACTCTCAATGGATTAGCCTTTTATCGTAATAGATCTGACCAGATGTTCGACTTAGATAATGCAGCTTTAATTAAAGCAGACTAAAACTGATAAAAACAAAAATGTATAAAAAGTGCCCTAATTTCGGAATAGACTGTGCTCAATATATATCTAGTGATATACGTCTTCTTTCTTCACATAATTTCGACTAATCTAATGTAGAGTAATCAAAAACATAGGGGGCGACACAACAAAAGCATAATGGCGTCTAAATATAACGGAAGTCAAAATTTGAATATCAAGCGTCTCTATTGTATTTCTCTTTTGGCGCATACAATTGAACCAATCAACAACACCGTTATTTAATGAAGATATTTTTTCTAAATAATATGTGTCATGGTTCTGATTTCGCTAAAACGTGCAAAGCAAATCGTATTACAAAATATCCGCCATGACATTTCACAACAGCGATACACGAAGTCAGGTTTTACTATGAAAATACTAATGTTTTCTCAATTAAAATATTATTAACCAACCAATGATGGCAAGGCGATAACTTTCTTTCCTCACGACCAATCAGTATGCGCCGCACGTTCCTGATCGTGTGACACTTACCAACCAATCAGTGGAGTCGTAATTTTACCTAGAGAAAAAAGAAACCAAAAACCATCCTAAGACACTACTTTCGCAACATGATGTACCGGAATTGCGAATAAAGGGAACTTTGTTATAACATCGATTTTCTTTCCTTTTCAGGGTTGGAGAGAAGGGATGTGACACTTTTTTTTTTTGCTTTTTAGCATGTCCTCAGATAAAAAAAATAAAAAAAAAATAAAGCTTCATTTACGTTCTTCCGAATTGTCACTTTATTTTTTATTTTCGCTATTTCATGCTACCAAAGACATCTATTATATATTTAGTAAACCAAGTGTAAAAATTTACAATATATATTTATAAATGCAATATATCATGCGAACTTCTGCTCATGATATCTGCTCTTACCAATATTTACAAATTTACAATAACAATTTTTTTGTAAACCAACAGAAAGCATGCCATATGATCAAAAGAAAACACAATATACTGACATCGCATATGTAAGACTGACAGAAGTCATTAAAAGATGTCATATATGAGTGATAACTGAATAAATTGCAGAAAGCGTAAAGAGTTAAGAGACTAATAAAAAATAAATTTTAAAAAAAACCCAGTAAAATAAAAGCCTGAAAAAAAAAAAAAAAAAAAAAAAAAAAACAGTCTTTGAAAATTTCACAAAAGATATTTTAAAAAGATTAAAAGCAAATAAGGTTTATTCATCCGCAAGAAAATATTTGAAAAGTCAAAGTGTTCCGAATTTAAAATGGGTAAGTTAAAGGACTTTTTTGTTTACTTTGGTTCATAGTTGATATTTTTGAGTGTTGGCTAATTCGTGTTCGGAAAATAAAACATTCCTGTAACTCTAGATGCACGCAAAATTCAATCTATATACTCAGCTCAAAGAAAAATAAAATTCATCTTTGATAATAGCTAAAAACCGCTTGGATAAATAAATAAAATTCGGACAATTTTTATATAATTTATGTACTAAAAAGGAACAAAAAATAGATCTCATAAAAATTTAACCACAGCACCTTATGTGTCATTGTTTACGAAACATATATATATATATATGCTCTATTTAGAATCACCGTATATGTTTTCTTCCAGTGTGATAATATGGGCAGAATATTTTTTCTTCATACTTCCTTTGATAGAAGACACAATATATATATATATATATATATATAGGGAGAGAGAGGGGGGGGGCAAGTTTTGCATCGTATATTTTTGGTTAGTTTTTAATATTTAAATCCAACTTTGTCTGCAGGGCTCATTGTCAGCATTATAGTGTGTGTGTGTGTGTATTTAAGATGCTCCATGTTTTGTAAAAAATAATCAGGCTTACCTTCCTGGAATTCTTAGCCTCATTCTTTTTTGGCTGGCAAGTTTAAAATATTTGGAAATAATCTGTAAACAACTGTCTACTCACCTGGAAAAAAATACAGAAACAGAAGATAAACGTAAGTCTCTAAACAAAATAAGTCTCAGGTGTTACATGCGACAATATAAACTGACGAAGAAGATAAGGTATTATGTACACAAGTCATTCTTGTAAAGTTTTACTTAACGACCTGGAAAAAAAGAAAGAAAGAAAAAAAAAGAAAAGGAAATGAAAGGAAAAAGAAATACAAAATAACAAATTGAATTTCTCCTTTTCAGATCCATGCAGACAAACCTAGAAATAAACAAATCATAAATTTTATTTACATTAATTACTGTTCGGATTGTTGTTATTCATCTTTGTTGATATATTCACCACATTTTGGCCGTTGTACTCTCCGACCTTCTTCAAATGTTTAGAATTTTTAACTAACCCCTTTATTTCGTTTACTGAGGTAGATTGTTCTCGTTCAACAAGTCATGTCGCTTCAAAATATGTCAGGTATCTCCCTTTAACTCAGCCCTAAGATTTTTTTATTCACCTCACAATGTTCACTTCCTCATGTTTAAAGACATGTGGCCCAGTGGATAAAAGCGTTGATTGAATCCAGTGACTTGGCCCAAAGAGTAGTGAGTTCAATACCTGTCTACAGCAGAGATAACTAAGACATCTGCAAATATCATGACTTATGGAACGAGAACAATCTCTCCCAGTGAACTAAAAAAAAAATGGTTCCGTTTAAAGTTTCCAAAGTGCTGGAGAAGGACGGCGCGTACAATGTCGAAACGTCGTGGATATAGGATAAAGACAACAGCCCGAACAATGTAAAGAATTACAATACCTCATCTCAGAAATATAGACAAATATTATAAGTTTTACTTAATAATCCCAAAATTCAAGAGTAGTGATTTAACAGACCAAAAAGAAACCGTAAAAATCTTTTTTGCGAGTGATTATTTTATTGCATGTATTCATTTTACTTAACCAGAAAGAAAAAGGCTTGAGTCATAAATCAATGCTATTTTGAAGAACCAACCGTAATGATGAATGCATCATATTTATTACTAATCATACGAGGTGGTTAAAAATAATTTTGGAATGCGCTAACATTGATTAGGTTTCCAACATCAATGGCAGCGTATATTGTGGATTAAGAAGAACAATGTTCTCCATGGCAACGCAAGGCCGTATACAAAAAGCGCAACATAAGAAAAGCGATTGAACCTCGTTTGTTCCATTCTATTCAAATCACCATATTTACCTGACCTTTCATTAACCGATCGATGCAAAACGCATTAATGAAGGGCGTAAGACAAGGATGTGTCTTTGCACCGGATCTATTCAACTTGTACTGCAAGACTATTCTGAGAATACTAGATGTTATGCCAGGATTTGTCATTGGAGACCACAATTTGAACAATATAAGGTACGCAGATGATACAGTGCTGATAGCAGACACGGAAAGGAAACTGCAAGACCTACTACAGAAGAAAGCTTAAGAGAGTGACAAAAAAAAAAGACTACAAATAAACTGCAAGAAAATTGAATGCATGGTCATCAGCAAAAAAAAAGCAACCCAAAATGCTATATGAAAGCGGGGGTTCTAAAATCATACAAGCACAAAAATTTAGATATATGGGAAGTGTTTTAACAGAAGACGAAAAGTGCGATACGGAGATCCGAAGGCAAATTAGCATGGCGAAGGACGCGTTCCAGAAGCTGAGTAAAGGATTAAAAGACAAGAAAATTTCACTAGAAACAAAGAAGAGAGTGCTAGATTGCTATGTGATGTCCGTTCTTCAATATCGCAGTGAATGCTGGAAAATATCTTCAATGAAGGAAAGACTTTAAGCAATTAAAATATGGTTTTACAGAAGGTTGCTGCGGATATCATGGACCGAGCGTGTGAGCAATGATGGGGTTTGTGAAAGGATGGAAACGAAAAGGTAATTAATACTGAGCATAAAGAAAAAAACAGCTAAAGTTCCTGGGACATGTAATGAGGACGGAGGGCTTGGAGAACCTGATACTAACAGGTCAGACACAGGGGAGAGCAGCGAATAACATATTTGAAGGTCTTGAGCAGGTGGATGACAGAACGAGGGTTCCGTGGTGTAACAGGAGAAAGCGTGCTTAGAGATACCAGTGATAGGGAGACGTGGAAAGCCATGATCGCCTACGTCCTTGTCACATCAAAATCGGCGGAATTTTACCGAAAATATACCGAAGAGCCACTGCAAACAAAGATTAATATATATAATTGAATGAAATTGAATTGTACTTAATCAAAAAATAAATATGGACGCTATGGTCCAAACTAATATCTTACTTGTTTGCTTATTTGAGTTAGTTTTTACTAACTGAAAAATACCAATTGGCATCGCTAATGCGAAGTTTACAGGTTTGTGAACGGGGGATCGAAACCATGTATGCTGTATTTACAATCTAATGACTGTCGCCTAGACCTCTCGGCCAAGCTGATCAGTTGCGGATGTGCGTTGTGGCGCAGTGGATATCGGCTCGGAATAAGAAATCGGAGGAACCGAGTTCGAATTCCAGTTGAATTCCTTGCATTCACTTACGCGCAAATACCCTTGGGAAAGGTATTAATCCGTCTCTTCCCTCCAGTTATGGGTTAAATAATAGGACAGATTGGGTTCTATAGCCTTGGTCGGCAACCAGTCTACCGCAGAAAGCAATGGCAACCTACTGCGGGATAATCTTCTGCCCAGTCAGTCATGTCTCTTTCGAGACATGATCGCCCAAAGCGTGTATTGCGCATGGCACTTAACTGACTGAATGCGAAGTTGATAACTAATTTACCCAACCGCACGGCAAGGACGTAGTTAGATTGAAAGACATTGAGAAAAATCGTTATTAAAAAGAAAGTAGAATAAAAGAACAGATATCAAGGAGACAGAACATGGCCGACAAAAAAATTTTAATCAATTTTATAAAACGTCTGTCCAGCACCCTATAAAAATTATCCATAACTGTCATCGATCGGCCAAATCGCTTCTGCCATTTCTTTAGCCATTCACAAGGCTGTTCATGTCTCTGGCGTTTTGATTTACTATGTGTTTTTTTTTTCTTTAAAAAAAAAAAAAAAAAAAAAAAATGAGCGTTCATTCCAAGCTCTCACACCGTGCGCAATTGGAAATCGCGTGAGCATTTTTTCTATATTAAAAATCTTTCAATACTCTATTTCTACTATTAAATAATGTAAGGCTGATATATAGTACCTCCCTAATAAAAAAATCAAAATCAAAAACACGAAGGCTGCGGTCAGCTTGTTTGTACGTCTAGTCACATCGGACACGAAAATATATTAATTTCGATGTACTCATCACTGTACCGTCAATATTTTACTTTATGTAAAACTAGCAGTAAAGCCCGGCGTTGCTCGGGTGTAATGAAAGCTTTAAAACTAATCCATGGTCCTGGACCTCAGACTTATTGGACGTTGGAACGAAAGACTAAAAAGCAATAGTTGTTTCCAGTTAAAGCGAAACCGTAGACTGAAAGAAAAATGAATGGATGTAAGTCAAATTTTGATTTCCTGGTATCGATATCAAATAAGGTTTTTCGTCGTAAACTGAATTTTGAAAGCTAAATAAGTCCTCTGAGTAAACGGTATCATGGCTGAGACTAAGAACTACAATTATACCTACTTAGAGCCAAACCCGAACCAAAACTAAAATAAAAGGGCTGAAAAAAATACAGACATACAGGCAGATAAACAGACACACACAAACATCTTGCCTTTTATATACATATATTATCGATTTTCTGCACTATTGCAAGAACTGCAACCTTGAAACTTCTGAATATCGTTTCTTATGTCTTTGTCTATGAGTGTATCAAATTTGATTAAAATCGGACCACTCCTTCTATAACCCGACTTTTTCGATTATCGATATTTATTGGGGTATCTCGACACAAAACCTAGCTAAGAATACTCGCAGACGCAACTGTGTAAATACTCGCAGTACAACTGTGTAAATTTTTAAGAAAGTCGGTTCAGCAGTTTCGGAGTCTATAGGTAACGGACACACACGCACACAGACAAAGTTCCATTTATAAATAAGTTTAAATTTAGATTATAGTCGACATGTATTACATTTTGTTCCTTTCACCCGAAATTTATATGATTGCATAGATAAAACATTATTTAGACGGAAGGACTCCTTTCGAAGAACGAAACGCATAACAGTTCTTTTTTCCATTTTGTCATTCAATTATACTGTGTACAAATTTGAATGTGTCTAATCTGAAGAAAAAAATCCTTTCAATATTAAATCAAAACATTTAAACACGATCTTTGCTTATTAATTAGCATTCACTTGATGAAGATTTTGATAAATGAAATGCTAAAAGCAACTTGACTGTCACAGACGCAACAATGACAATGCCTCAATAATGACATCGCGAGATATCGAATGAGATTTTATTTTCTGGTTCAGTCAAATTTGGCATTGGAATAATGAACTCATGCGTGTAAAGAATCCGTAAACGTTGTTATGTAATAACTAATAATAATTTTAATAATATTAACTAATGATAACATCCAGTAATCGTCTCTATTATAAAGACCGTTGTGTGTGTGTGTGTGTGTGTGTGTGTGTGTGTGTTTATTTTTTTTCTAAACATATACTGTTAAATATAAGAGACAATGAATGTCTATTATGTTTAATCATGAGCCGTTCTAAACATCGTATTTTGGCTTTAATTTCAGGTGAAAATAAAGACAAATATTCTCCAACATTTGGATAATTTTTTATTAAGTTGGTTTTAAGCTTTCGGCTCACATGAGCCATCTTCAGAGAGGATACAGGGACGTTAACATAAAAACATCCACCATCAAAGACGATTATAACTTGTGTTGACATAAAACTTTGCTAAGCAACGATAACAGTTACCAAATAGCAAACGCAGGTCGTAAACTTGTTGGAGAATTTTTTCATATTTGAGCTTCAATATCAATCGTTATTTTTTGTCTTCTTAAATTCGGATGTCCGTGCGGACTTTATTCTAGGTCTTATACTGTTGAAGATCTTCATTAATGATTTTCCGGATGTCATCAGTTCCCAATAGACAAATATGCAGATGATACCACCATTTACTCCTATCTCAATAAGAAATTTGCCAATGTTGACAAAGTGAACCTGGCTATTAATCTTGAAACAGACCTTTAAGTGGGTCAAGAAATGGATTGTCAAATTGAATGACTCCAAAACAAAACAGTTCTCCTTTAACTTTGGCCTCACTTTTTCAAACGAAAAGTTCTCCATCAGCCACACCACCCAAACATATAGAAAGTTGGGTGGCCATGACAGTCGGTTTTTAAGCCGAACATGGTACATGAAAGGAGATAAGCAATACTTTTTTCTTTAATCGAGATCACTCCAGGCAAGGGAGTAAAGCCACTAAAACACAAGGGTTTACTGGGTGTGGAACAGTTAGAAAAATAGTCGATCAGTTTAAGTGCCATACGTGATACAAGCTGGGGCGATCATGCTTCCAAAGAGACATGACTGACTGGGCAGAAGATTATCCCGTAGTAGGTTGCCATTACATTCTGCGGTAGACTGGTTGCTGACCAAGGCTATAAAACCCAATCTGTTCTGTTATTTAACCCATAACTCGAGGGAAGAGACGGATTAATACATTTCCCAAGGTTATTTGTGCCTAAGTGAATGCAAGGAATTCAACTGGAATTTGAACTCGGAACCCCGATTTCTCGTTCCGAGTCGATATCCACTGCACTACAATGCACATCCATGGCAGTAAAGCCACTACAATACAAGGGTTTACTGGGTATGAAACAGTTAGAAACATAACCATTGCTAGAAAGCGAAAACAAATGAAGAGTAATCAAAAGGACAGTAGATAGCGATTGACATTGCATTTAAATTTTTGAAGATTAATGTTGACTGAAAAGCATAAACTTGGAAGGGAGCTCCACCAGTGATAAATGCGTGTAAAGAAACTGTTAGAATAGAATTTATGGTTACATCTAGCCAGCTCAACTGTAAACTGAATACACCTCATCGCTAATCAAGAACTGCGCCTAAATTCGAAGAGTCTAGGCATCAGAGCAAAAAACTCATCGGAACAATTACCATGAAAATATTTATAAAAAAAGACACAGGGAGGCAACCTTACGGCGGTGTGAAGATGACTGAAGCCGAGACGCCAGTTTAAAGCCAATAATATTGCTGATTTTTATTCGTATTTTATCAAAGCGTTCAAAATAAATAGCGAATACTACACTATATTTGGCAGTAATATTCTAAGTATGGACGAATAGTAGACTTACAGATATGCAAGATCGATTTTGTCTAGCAAGACAGTAAACCAACTTTCATAGCAGCTGACATAGTAATGAATTCAGTACAGTCTTTTCACTTCATGTTAGCCGAGAAAGTTTGTCCAAAAAAGCGCAAAGAGCCACTCTCATGGAGGTCAGCATCAACCATAATAATGATAGATTGAGAGGTCATTCAGTTAATTAATGGAGAGCAGTTTTATCGTCTTTGAAACTAAAATTAATAGATTCGATATTCGGCGTGCCATTAGGTGAATATATATAATCGTCATTAATGATGAACGGAGTTATTTTGAAGCTAGAAAGAGCGCATTGGTGAAAGTGATCGAGCAAATTCGTTTCACAAGAAAGACAGGGTTATTTTTTACATATGTTTGAGTTAACTATGATTTATAAAGTTTCAAGCATCTTTTAAATTTCTTCCATCCACTGTCTGTATTCGGCTGTTAAACTATTTAGTAAAGACTATATTTAATAATCAAAAATTGAAAAGCTTAATACAAATCATTTCGCACTATGATTTTTAAAAAAATTTTTCATTTTTTTTATATAGAATTGTCCATTTTTTAAAATATGAATGCCATAAGAGATACATCATTAAAAGATCAAATGTTTCAAAGGTTGTTTTCCTTACAAAACATTCATTAAAGTTTCATAAATTTATATCATAAAATCATACTTAGCTTGTCACAACATCAATCACTTTATGCGTCAGAAAGATATAACCTCCGTAGTTAAGAAATAGAACAGTATTGGGATTGCACAAGCGACAGCCCTGCTTCGAAAGGGTTGAGTCCCTAAAGTTCACGTAGGAGCTGAAATATTATCACATCATCACACGGTCAAATGTAAAAGTCGGACAGAATACGAAATAATGATTATGATAATAACATTTACAGTATTAGGACATCTGACAATTTTATGGGACTTCACAATACACACAGGCAGAACAATCAAAGCTAATCGCCCAAACATCGAAATCAAAGACTACAAAAACAGAATATACTTCCTTATTAGCATGGCAGATCCTGCAGATTGTAATGTTTGTTGAAGATCTTTAAAAATTATTAAACTACGAGGGTCTTAAAGGGAAATCTCAAATGTGTGGTACATAAGGGCATCAATAATTCCATTTGTAGTTGGAGCTCCTTGATTGATTGAAAATAGTTCCGATAGACTCATTGAAGAGATTCCTGGTAGCCCATACCTGACATAATTTTTCGTATTTATTTATGTAAAATGTGTGCGATTTTAATTTACTTTTGATTTTGTTTTTATAAAAATAATCATTGAAAAATCATAATGTCATTTGTAACCTAATGCCCATGGTTTCATTTTCATAGTTTTTAATCGTAACTAATTTCGGGCGTTAACATATACATGGTTTGTATTGGTAAATGAAGGTAGCATAAAGTAAGTATCCCGTTCAGGACCACACATCTGTTTGTCAGTTGCCTGATCTTAAACAATTTGGGCATGTTCCAAATCAGATGTTTAACTTTAAATTTTCTAAAAAAAAAAAAATTCAGAAATGTATATTTTATTTGTGCAAGAATTTTAAAACTGAAAATTAAGTTTTATTTATAAATGTGTCAATTTGTAAAAAATGAATAAAAATGTAATAACTTTTGATAAATCTCAAAAATTTGCGTTTCCAATACACCAGAGTTTTTTGCTTACTGGAAATAATAAATATAATCATTTAGCTTTCAGTTAAAACTAAAATGAAAGCTTCAGGTTAGCTTTGTTTCTTTTTAATTTTAAAAATCCAATTTAAAACTTAAATATCGAAAATAAGTGGAGGTCAGTCAGTTAAATGCCATACGTGATACACGCTTGGGCGATCATGTCTCGAAAGAGACATGACTGACTGGGCAGAAGATTATCCCGCAGTAGGTTGCCATTGCTTTCTGCGGTAGACTGGTTGCCGACCAAGGCTATAGAACCCAATCTGTCCTGCTATTTAACCCATAAGTGGAAGGAAGAGACGGATTGATACCTTTCCCAAGGGTATTTGCGCGTAAGTGAATACAATGGATTCAGCTGGAATTCGAACTCGGCTCCCCGATTTCTGGTTCCGAGCCGATATCCACTGTACCACAACGTACAAGTGGAGGTACTTACTGTAATATGAGGCAGAATGTAAATTGATATTAACATTTAAATTGAGCACTATTTACCGATCATCCAAGTTCCAGTCTGTTCTATTGCATGCATTTTTGTTATATAGATTTGGAGAAGGCAAGAATATTATTTTCATATTTTCAGCTCTAATTAAATAGTAGATTGAGATTTCTAGCCTTATACACCGAAAGAAAGACTCCTCTTAATTCAGAACCTTGGAGAAATATTTGGTAATGAATAATTGCCTACGTCTTCACGGATTATGATATATATATATATATATATATATATATATATATATAGTAGCGTAGTACACTTGGTATGTAATCCGGGTAAATTCCAAAAGAGACGAACTCGAGAGAACTCAATGTTAATACATTTATTTAACAGAGTAATTTTATAACGGATTTTTTATTATTAGTTTGGATGATACATATTTCACCGCTTTGATGTTCTTAGAGCGGCTCGTCAGATCCAAATGATACAACAATGCGTAATCGAAATATCACCCCCCCCCCAAAAAAAAAACAAAACAAAAATTTCTTATCTTTTATTTTATTTTCCGTAGACGCCGACGTGTCCATATTAGGACGGACATTTGTGACGTTTATATACGAAAAGATTCTCGTTTATTTGAAAAATAGACCCACAGAAAGGATATGGGAGGGTTGACGATTGATACGTGCGAGCAACGGAGGAAGTTATAAACTAGAAAAGGAAAAAAGGAGAAAAGAAAAAGGAAAAAAGAAAAAAGAAAATGGGTGACCCGGCCAAAGGAAGGAGAAAGAAAAAAGGAGGGAAGCAGATAAGGTCGGAATGGAAGTCGAGGTGCGAGAAAGGGAGGGGCGAAGAGGCGCAAAAAAGACGTAGCGAATATATATATATATATATATATATATATATATATATATATATATATATAGTGTAGTACACTTGGTATGTAATCCGTGTAAATTCCAAATGAGACGAACTCGAGAGAACTCAATATTAAATTCATTTATTTAACAGAGTAATATTTTATAACGGATTTCTGATTATTAGTTTGGATGATACATATTTCACCGCTTTGATGTTCTTAGAGCGGCTCGTCAGATCCAAATGGTACAACAATGGGTAATCGAAATATTCCCCCCCCCCACAAACCAACCCAAAAATTTCTTCAATTTTATTTGAATTTTTCGTGGACGGACATTTGTGACGTTTATATACGAAAAGGTTCTCGTTCATTTGAAAAATAGCCCCCAAAGAAATATATATATATGTGTGTGTGTGTGTGTGTGTGTGTGTGTAAATAAATGATCACAGTAAATTCTTTAAAAAAATCTCATGACAAAATTAAACAGGAAAATTTTTAAAAATATTTAGAAATTAATATTCTTTTAAAAACAAAAGCTGAAAAAATGTTTCCTTCAATACTGTTCGAAAAACGACTTAAAAAACTTCAAGAATGTTTGTCGAGTAAATATATAAATACTTCCGTTTCCTCCTAATTAATGCAGGACTCTCTTCAATCTGAAATTACAGAATTCCAAAATTGCCCTCGGGACATTCCAATCCAGCTTATTTCCAACTGCATCTCATCTCTAATTCAATTAAACTGTTTCCGTAAATAGAGAAGACTTCTCAACAGAAATATTTTTCTCCTTCATCCTGCCACTCACCAACGTTTATTTTAAAACTAAACGAAGGATTGTGCAAAGGGCCGATCAGACAGTTGAACCGGTAAGCCCCCTGTAGAATTTAGGGGTCCAGCTGCACCACACTGATCGTGACTGCTGCAGCAAATAGATATTTGCGAGATGGAATTGCTAGCTCCACACCAAACCGACTTTTAATATAATTTTCCCTTTCCCCATACTAACAAGGTTAAGGAAACCAGTTTACCCTGCTATTTAAATTTTTGGAGGTGCGAGATATCTCTTCACACTTTTCCAAAAAGAATTTGTGGGTAATTGAACTCAAAGGCTTCAACTGTATTTTGAACACGGCTCACTGATAATCGCTACTCAATGAGATTATCAGCTGATATTCGCTACTCAATGCGCAAGTCTAAAATATTAAGGGTTGGTTGCTTTATTTGTTTAATAGCGTATCAACTTCTTATGTCTCATTTAATAACAAAATTGAATTTTCAAAGGAGATCTTTTTTTTATTTAAACTGAAACATGAATTTTACTATAGAAAATATTTTTATACTTTCCGTGTTTAGATCTCAGTTTGGCGGGGGAATCACTATTTTTCCATAGCTGGGACCCAACAGGTGCTACCGCCCCGAAGTAAAAGATAAGTCTGTATTATTTTACTTGTCTTTGAAAATGGGATCCAAGCAAGGAATGACATATTTCGGTCTGAAAGTTTATATGCGTCGTCAGTGTTCGACCCTGTTAAAAATTTAAAGACAGATCAAATCTATCAATTTGGACGAATGGCGGAACACATTTGAACTACACCCACTTCAATACCTCCTTTGGACTTCAGCCTTATATTAAGCTATGTATTGATGGCAAATTACAATCATCTTATCTCGGTGTTCTCACATCGGATTGTCAAGTGTTAATAGAATGCAATATCGCACCAAAATTTGCAAGGGTCAATCATGGACTGCCTTAATTCGAAACAAATTTAAAGAGATTGATTCAAGTATTAGAAGCTAATATTTTGGAGAATCTAAATGTTAAAGTCCAAATGTTGGTTTTCTAACTAACTCCACTAGATTTGAGATATAATTTTTATAACAATAGATACAGTCATATATAACCACAGGCCGTTGTGAGATAAACTTTATTTATAGTTAGCTGTACCCGGGCCACACGTTGGTTGAGTTGAGTTGAGTTGAGTTGGCTCAGTTTGGTTGAGTTGAAAAATTTATTTACTAAACCAACGAAACAAATGAGATATCGATAATATTTCGCTGAAAAAAATGTAACAGAAAACTTTTTTTTTAAAGGGAAAGGATTTCTGTTGTTTACGCCCGCCAAAATAATAATAAAAAAGGGCTTAGGTAAAAATAAATAAAAATAAAACAAGAAATTTATTTACTGAAACAATAAAATGGGAATTGTGCACTAAATTTGAGAATCGTGTATAATTATTTATATAGATCGTGTGTGTAAGTTTCGTATTTACTCACAGAAATTCTAGAATATATAATTTCGTTCACCTTAAATGTGGAGCTTTCCTATGTTTTCTATGAAATAAAGTTGTCTGTAAAGACGTCCATATTGATATGAAAGTTTTTCGCTTTGGCTCTCATTGGCTCTAATCGAGTTTGCAAAATATATATTTTTTAATATTGTAATATTTTTATATTAGGCATATAAAAACACTCTCGTATTCGATTAAAATACTATAGTAAAATTTCTAAACTATTTGTGCCGCTGTTTTCTAGATAAGCGGATAGTAACAAATGGTCAAGTACATTTTTATCTATAGAGATAACCTGGAATGGATGGTTTAACTTCAAGTAAATCAATGATCTGTTAGTTCGTTTGGATTAAGATCTATGCTTATTCTTAATTTTTTTTAATATGGATTTTTTTTAGTACAACTAATTTTTCAACCAGTTTTATACCATTTATTTATTTATTTATTAAAATCAAAAGAAGATATCCTATTCATTAGTTTAATATATTTGTTCGTTTAAATCTTTTTTTATTCACAGGTTGGATTGAATTTAAAATTATTTCCATTTTCAGCGAAAACCAACGAAAGTTTTAAACGAACTTAAGAACCAAAACCAATTTTTATTCGATAAATCTTTGCCAACAATTATTAAGGTTTCACTAAGAGTTTCATTTGTGATCAGTTCTGCTAACTTATAGCCGTAAACCGACGATCTAAATAGTTGCAAATGTAAAGCAAAAGGAGCGTAGATGAAATAAATACTATTTAAAAATAATATTACTACTTGATGAAAAAAAAATTAATATGAAAGAAATCTGCTCAAAAACTAGTAATAGTTGACAACGCTACATCCTCTCTCATAATAAAGACCATTGTCTATATATATATATATATATATATATATATATATATATATATAGGGAGAGAGAGAGAGAGAAGTGAATGGATGACCTGTAGAGATATAAGATGATCCAAGAATTTTATCCAATTAATATAAATCATTAATTAGATAAAAACAGAGAGCACGATGGATATTTTCCAGAGCATTATAAAATACTAGCAGTATAGCCTGGTGTTGCTCGGGTGTAATGAAAGCTTTAAAACTAATCCATGGTCTTGGCGGTCAGACTCTTTGGACGTTGGCACGAAAGACTAAAAAGCATTAGTTGTTTACAGTTAAAGCGAAACCGTAGACTGAAAGAAAAATGAATGGATGTAAGCCAAATTTTGATTTCCTGGTATCGATATCCAATAAGTTCTATCGTCGTAAACTGAATTTTGAAGGCTAAATAAGTCCTCTGAGCAAATGGTAGCATGGCTGAGACTAAGAACTTCAATTATATCTACTTAGTATTTGCTTCTGGTTTGGCTCTAAAATAAAACTAAAAGGGCTAAAAATAATACAGATATACAGGCAAATAAACAGACACAAACATCTTGCCTTTTAAATATATATATATATTCATTATCGATTGTCTGCACTATTGTAAGAACTGCAACCTTGAAATTTCTGAATATCGTTTATTATGTCTTTGTCTATGAGTGCATCAAATTTGATTTAAATCGGACCACTCCTATAACCTGATTTTTTCGATTATCGATTTTCGGTATTTATCGGCGGGGTGTACCTCGACACAAAACCTATCTAAGAATACTGTCAGACGTTTATAGTACAACTATGTAAATTTTTAAGAAATTCGGTTCAGCCATTTCGGAGTCTATAGGTAACGGACGGACACACACAAAGTTCTATTTATAAATATGTTTAGATTGAAAGGAAAATTCAACACATAGTTAAACGGTTATAAATCAAGATTTATTTCAACAATGTAATTTTACATTGTCTCATTCAGACCGTTAAAAACAATTTAAACAAAGTGGTTGATCACAGGACACAAACATCTTTTATGTACAGTGTTTCTTTAAGACATAGCTATCATGGCATTCCACATGTCCGTATCCCAAGTGGCTCTTAGCATGATTTCTCCTGTTACCACACCCAAAACCGGGTTTGCCATCCATTTTCTCAAGCCTATCAAGTACGTTACGCGTTTCTTTCTCCTGTCTCTCTCACTCTATCTGACCTGTGAGTATCAGATTCTCCAAGCCGTCTTTCCTCATTACATGCCTCAGGCACTTCAGCTGTGTTTTCCTTATGTTCAGTATCGGTTTCTTTTTCATTTAAATCCTCTCCAAAACCTCATCGTTGCTCACATGTTCGGTCAAAAGTATCATCATCATCCTCCTGTAGATCCACATTTCGGTTGCTTCAAGTCTTTCCTTTATCTTTGAGAAGATTGTGCAACATTCCCTTCCAAATTGAAGAACTGACATCACATAACAATTACGTACACTCTTCTTTGTTTCTAGCGAAATTTTCTTGTCTCTTAGCTTCTGGAATGCATCCTTGGCCATGCCAATTCACCTTAAGATCTCAGTGTCGCACTTACTTTCTACTGTTTGAACACTACCCAGATATTTAAATTTCTGTGAAGTGTTCTAACAGAAGACAGAAAGTGCTAGAACTTTCCGTATCGCCTAACTAAATAATCCTTCTTTAAAAAGTCTTTTGAGAAATAAAATAATAAAAACTAAACGTCTGGAGCAAACAAGAACGCTCACTGATGTTCCTCGTTGTTGCTTCAGGAACGTAAAAATGTTCTTTTCCCCAAGACTTTAAATAATAATAAAAACAAAAACGTCATTTACGCAGCTTCTTACCGACTGAGCGTTTGCATCAATTCAAACATTTGACTAACACGAACAGCAATGATTTACTCTGGCAGGAGAACAAACAAAAAGAAAGAAAGAATTGACGGCACTCTCTCGTTCATCCCCAACCTCGGAAATCTCGCGAGAAACTTCAATGTTTATAAACAGGCAAAAAGGAAAATTTCAAATAAGCAAATCTTTTTCGTTGCTTTATTTTCTCAAAATGGTTGCTATTTTCTGCACAGATTGTCTCCATTTTGTGAGCATCTGCAGTTTCTGTGAGCCTAAAAGAAAATGACGTCTTGAAGTAAACACTGAAGCAACACTTAAGCTTTGTGTACGACTTACATGTCGAGTAAGGGCCTACAGCTTCTCCGACTAAAACATTCTTACCCGAAGCTTTTAGATACCAAGCAGAAAATGAAACACGAATTTTGTATTTTTTTTTTACCCACTTTTACGAAATCATTATTTCTAGAAATACATTCAGAAAGTGAACTATACCTTTTACCGAATGAATCGGAATAAAATAGTATAAAACTTCAGGCGGTGGGGAAATAAAAGAAACCGACGGACAAATATATGTAAGTACAAAGAGTTTGTCTCATTAACTGAGCAGATTCATGCCAACTTCGAAGTTTCGTGAGGACGCCGTTATGATGTTCTCACTCCTGAGAACTGATAACATCACAACGATATCTTTTTATAGATATACTCTATATGAACATTTTTCCATATATATATAATTTTAGATATTCTACAATTTCATGGGTAATACGTATTTCGCAGACAAACCTTGAAATTAACTGTTGTATCATTTGGGTCTGACGAGCAGGTTTGTCCGCGAAATACGTATTACCCATGAAATTGTAGAATATCTTTTTTTTTCTAGATTATATTACTCTGTTAAATAAATAAATTTAACATTGAGTTCTTTTGAGTTCGTCTATTGGAATTTACCTGACTTAAATACCAAATATTCTATATATATATATATATATATATGCAATAATGTGTATATTTTTATAATTGAAATTATAAACCTTCCCAAACTTCTAGTGTAAACTAACTGGCTATTTCCTGATTTTAAACAGATAATATAGACATTAACATTCTTGATCAGCGAAGTTCTAAAGGAGAAAAATACCATGAATTTTAAACAAGTTCTTCCTATAGATCTATTGGAGTAGATAGATCTATCTATCGCCCGGTTCACACTCCACCCACGTCTATTGAACAAGTTAAGAGGCTCATCCCTTGTTCCCTGTTTAGGATGTGGTTTCCGTTTTTCTCTTTTCCAATTTTTTCACTATTACGTAGCCCCCTGCACATCAGTGACGTTACCGCCTTGCTCGGGGTGATAAAATTTAAAAAAACTTGATCCATTATCTTATGTCGCTAGAAGCATTCAGTAACAACAAATATTGCAGACACTGGCTTTCTCGTTTAAATCTATAAAAGAAAAAATTAGCAACAAAGAGAATCTTATCAGCTCTTGTCAAGGTTAACAGCTGTAGCAACAGCATTTTGTTGCTACTTCTTCGAGAGATAAAATAATTATGGGTGACTGATTTGCTTAATTGCATCGTCAACCACTCTTCTGTCAACAATTGTGACATGCAAGTAACAAGTTACTGTATATGCTCAAGTATTGTGCGAGTCTCTATAATCAGTTTTTTTTACGCAAAACAGGGGCTGCACTATACAAAAGTAATCTTTTTGAAGACGTTAAGAACCAGGCCTTTTCTTTGATCGGTTACATTATACATAGGTAAAACTATTTCTGGAGAGGCTGAAAAATTTTCAGGGATCACTCTGTACATGAATATGGTTTATACACAAGCTTTTACGATAGTCAAAATAAAAAGATTAAACAAACTTCAAGGAAACTGGATGCATGGTCATCAGCAAAAAGTGGACCCCAAAATTCCAACTCCTTTGGGAGAGGACGGAAAGTGCGCGATACTGTAATCCGAAGACACATTGGCATGGCCAAGGACACATTTCAAAAGCTAAGCAGTGTATTAAGAGACAGGAAGATTTTGTTAGAAACAAAGAAAAGAGTACTGGAATGTTATTTGATATGTCCTCCTATGTGGCAGTGAATGCTGGACCATCATCTCAAAGATTTAGGAGAGACTAGAAAGGATGCTGAGAATGCCATTGACCCAACTTGTAAGCAATGACAAAATTTTGGAGAGGATTAAAATGAAAAAGAAACTTACACTTAGCATCATGAAAAGACATCTGTGGTTTTTGAGATACGTTATGAGGAAGGAGGGTTTGGAGAATCTTGATAGGCTTGAGTAGGTGGATGGCGGTGCGGTGTTTAAGAGAGATATCAAAAGGAAAAATGTTCAGAGCAACAATGGATAGGCGAATGTGGAATTCCATGATCGCTTACGCCCTGAAGGGACATGGCACATAAAAAAGAAGATCCAATGGCACTATTTCTCTTGCTCATATACTTTTCATGTTTGGTAGAAAAACAATATCAAAATAATTTTCAGAAAGGATATCAAGGCCCGTTCAGATCTAAAAAAATGTTATACAGATATCATTAATGACATTATTGGCAATGATGAAAAGTCCATGCATTTGAACCAAATTTTTGGTTGAAAGCATTTAAAACTCTGAACGAAAGGATTTCCCATAATGAACAATCTACTTTTTGAAATATATATATATATATATATATATATGAGATTATAACTATACTCTTGTCGAAAACCTTCCACGGATCTACGAAGAAGGGATAAAACAGTTTTAAAAAAGAAAGAGCTAAATACATGAACATCAGCCAAAAGTGTTTCGACCGAGTCAGCACGTAGTCCAAAGAAAAAAACCCCGATAGGAGTAATCAACTAACCAAACGCGCTCAATATTTAGGTAGAGCAGGATAAGTAACGAATACCTAGTGAGCCAGGTTTTGCCTAAACGGATAATCAGAGAAAGCTGGCTAACTAGGAAAGAAACAAAGTAAATTCAATCAACCCACATGACCAAGAAAGAAAACACCAAACACAAATAGGAAAGAACTTTATTATAGAAAACAGAAAGTTCTCCTCTATTTGTGTTTGGTGTCTTCTTTCTTGGTCACGTGGGTTGATTGAATTTCCTTTATATATGTCGTTTGTTTTTTTCCCCTCGTTAACCAGCTTTGTCTGACGATCCGTTTAGATGAAATCTAGGTAGATAGGTCCGTCTGGCTCACTCAGTATTCATTACTTTTTTATATATATATATATATGCAAACTTATTACTATACTCGTTTCAAAAATCCCTCCGCGTATTTACACGAAAGGAAAAAATGGTTGTAAAAAAAAAAGTAAAAGAATAAAAGAAAAGAAAGAGCTAAGCACATGAACATCAGCCAAAGAGCTTTGGACATAGTCAGTACGTAGCCCAAAGAAAAAACCCGAAACAAGTAATCAATAACAAAAAAGCGCTCAATACGTAAGCAGAGCAGAACGTTCCCTGAAGATCCGTTTAAATGAAACCTTGGTAGGTTTGTTGGCTCACTAGGTTAATTTACTTATATATATATATATATATATATATATATAAATTATTTCACTAGTACACAGATGGTTCCAGTTTTTTTTTTTATAATCATATCGCCCCAAGCAAGGCATTTTACTGCCACTGTTTTGCAGAGGGTTACATAGGAGGAACGTTATGAGAAAGAGTGATAGGTTATTGGGGGGTGTCAGGAAGTGGGTAAGAGAAGGATGAGAATACTGATGAGAGTGGAGTGGACGGGGAAAAGAGCATGAGAGAAAGAGAGGATGCAAGTCAGTGAGATAGATGACTATTGACTTTACATTTAAATTCTTGGAGATTTTAGCTGTCGGGGAGGCGAGTAAACAGAAGGGAGTTCCACAGGCGGGAAGTGTGAGAAAAGAATGGGTATAGAGAGGAATTTAAGAAAGGATAAAATGAACAGGAGTTAAAAAGATAGACGATGGCGATTGACGTTGCTTTCGAATTTTTGAAGATTGTAGATATTGGCGTAGCAACTAAGGGAAGCGGACTTCTGTCGCCTCTGATTAGGAGGTTGCGAGGAGCATGGAACCACCTCTTAATTGCTGTTGTCCCCAGGTCCCCTCTGACCCAGAGTGGTAGCACCTGTTATGGTCCCAGTTATGGGCAAATAGTCAACCCCCAAATTGGAGTCAAAACACCATGAAATTATAAAAACTGACTTTTACAGAAATATATACATAAAAATAGACTTTTACGGAAAAATATTACCAACAATACATTTTTGAAGGAAAAAAATATTACAAGCAATACATTTTTGAATACAAAAACTAGAAGACATCTTCATTTTTCTAAAATAAATAAATAAAAATTTTCATCAAAATTTGACTAAATGAACTTTCTCACTATAAATGAACATTTAAAAAAATATCTTAAAAACCCACTTTTCAGGCATTAAATAACCCATAGAGGTTGATATGCCGTTAAACAGAACTCAAAAATCTAAATCATGCAAAAAGAAATGGGAAAATGACATGACTACCTTTCCCAAGAAAACATGGAAAATCAGAGACAAAGAAAAACGTTTCTGGAAAGAAGTATGATTGTCTAGCACCTGAATGGCGTATTTACTAAATAAAGAAACAAATGACCAGTCGAATTAAAAGTTAAAATTAAAAATAGTCAAATCTACTAAGTTTACTTTTATACAAATGCATCTAGGAAAGGCATGGGTTCATATAATCTTCTCCATGTATGGGTTAAATAACAAAGAATGGGCTCTCCCGCCATATGTAAAAGAAGGAAAACAAAATCCCTAATCGTGAAGAATGGAAACGGGAAACCACTCCACTATCGTTCTCACAAATGTATGTCAGTTTACAGATAATAAAGCAAGAGGAATATGTGGAGAGTCGTGATCAGGTACGCCCTGTGATATTTATATAAGATAAATTATCCACAAGTTACAGGAGCTACAAAAATCATCAGTTATTGGATAATTTTAACGTAACAGACTAAATGTCGTTAAAAAAAAAATATATTGATTTTTATAATTTTATATCACTAGAATTATTTTTTAAAAATATCTTATTTGCTCACAGAAATTTTCCTGAAAATACTAAAAATCACGTCTTTATTGTTTGAAAGATTGATTTCTTTTTTTTAGTAATTTATAGAATTTCATCCAGTTCAGTTATAAAAAAATCTAATTGAATATACAGTATATTCTCGAATTTGATTTTTTTCTTTGTCTGTTTTGTTCTTTATTCTTTTATATCGAAAAACAAAATAGTTTTAATGAACATGCATCGAATTTGGCGTCATGATATTCTGATAGACAGAATATCAACCTAAATTTAAATCATGAAAAATTTCAATTTACCCAGTCAGAGATTTTTTTCCTAATTTTATAATACTTTAATAAATATTTTTTTTATTTTTTAGGCGGAAATATTCTGCCTGCATCTGAGGTCAATTTAGAGTGTGACACTGAGACGGATATTCTCCTGTTGTTCGCAACTCTAAATTATTTGAAGATTAAAATCGACCGCTAGTCGTCCTCAGTACATGATCAATGCAAAAGGAGAGGAATGAGTCAGCAATTTATGATATCTGCAACAATGGCCGCAGAAACCGAACTAACTCCAGATAAGCTAGCGGCAAATACAACCATCGACAGTATGATGTATACAGTAGACCTAATTAAAATTTTTAAAAATGGCCAGGTCTGTATTTCACTTGTATAATATAGAAAACGCTTAGTCTCTGGAGTTCCTCTTTACTATTTAACCTGATTCGAAGAAATGAATTTCGTTCATCGAAAATTTTATACGGAAGACTATTTCTGAAAATGACCAAAGAGAATATACAATTCAATTTTGAGTCGATCTTAAGACAATGGAATAGAAAATATATTGAGTGAGCATCTCGTGCGAGACAATTTTTCTCTCCAGAATCTATTTTACATATCTATAACATTCATCCATGCTTAGGATATTGCTACCACATATGGTCCAGTGCTCTTGCAGTTTACCTTGAGCTCCTTAATTAAATCTAAAAATGGGTCCGCAATATAACTGGTCAGATCTGGTAGCTCGGCTCTAGTCACTTTCCCATCGTCGTAAGTTTGCCTCCCTGTGTCTTTTCTATAAATACATTCATGGTAATTTTTTCGGATGAGCTCTTTAAAGAACCTAGACAATTTCGTTTAAGCCCAGTACTTAACTAGTGTCACGATCTCATCAATTTACAGTTTAGCTCTCTAGATGTAGCCGTAAAGTCTATAGTAACAATTGCTTTTTCTCGTATTTTTGTCTTGTGGAACTCCATTCCGGCTATATATCTACCAGCCAACTTTAATATGTCAAAAATTGAAATGTAATGTCAATCGCTATCTACAGTTTTGATTACACGTTTCCCCTTCTGCTCATTATTAATGTTTCTCTTTCTAATTCTTCCGCATCATCTAACCCCTCTTATCATAGTGACTTAACTGCCTTGCATCATATATATATATATATATATATATATAAAATTTGCCAATTTAGGTGAATGATATTACCTTCAACATCTTTCGTAGACGGAACCTCAAGCAATCGCTCCGTCCACATCGGATATATATATATATATATATATATATATATTGAGAGAAAAGACATTTACGGCAAGCAGTCTTTGCAATAAAGTGCTTGATATCGAAGATTAAACATTAATAGAATTAATATAAATACAGTTTGTCATTTAGCTGATTGTTATTACGTTCAGCATCCCGACAAAGGATTTTCGTAGGTGGACCTGTTCATCCACTTTTTAGAGTATGAATAAAAAAATAAATAATTTAGAGTAAAAATAAAACCACTTCAACAATTTAAGCATTACTTTTCAGCAATTAAGTGAGTTCTTTCGGTGGCATCGTGTGTATACACCGCTTATATATAAGACGCTAAAATTTCCCTCCTCTGATTCCATGCACCTATGGTTTAGGGGTTAGCGACTCTGACACCAAATCAAGCCGAGTTTCGTTCCAGGCCAGAAGCAAGTGAATGTCTAGCCACACTGATGAGCTGTAATAAATTGAAACGGGCTGGCTTGTATGTGGACTATATATATATATATATATATATATATATGCATATAGTTACTTGAACTAATAAAATACATACGATAGTACACAAATGTTTAATATTATTCATGTGTTACTAAAACTGTGCTCAATGTAGTTTGAACAGAGCTGTTTATATATATATATGTGTGTGTGTGTGTGTGTATTGAGGCAGCAAATAATTTTCTAAACATATACTGTTAAATATAAGAGACAATGAATGTCTATGTTTAATCATGAGCCGTTCTAAACGTCATATTTTGGCTTTAATTTCAGTTGAAAATAAAGACAAAAATTCTCCAACATTTGGATAATTTTTTATTAATTTGGTTCTAAGCTTTCGGCTCACATCTTCAGAGAGGTTATTAAGACGGTAACACAATAACATCCACCATCACCGTGTTAAATGTTGGAGAATTTTTGTCTTTATTTTCAACTGAAATTAAAGCAAAAATACGACGTTTAGAACGGCTCATGATTAAACATAATAGACATTCATTGTCTCTTATATTTAACAGTATATGTTTAGAAATATATATATATATATATATATATATATATATATATGTGTGTTTGTTTGTATATCCGTCTATGTGCCTAATAAACCAATCAAAATTCAATGGGTTTATCTATGATCCAACCCTGACGAGCAGAATTATGTGAAACTCTGCAGGTTGATATTTTACCCAGAACTCGAGAAACAAACAACCATGCATTTTACAGCGATCAAAAGTTTTGCTACCAAGCGGGCGAAAAGTCTCCGTTAGGATTCGAACTCTGTATACAGATTTCACTTTCTGTGCCAATAATCTTTATGTCATTCGTACATGACAGAGATCTACCATACATCGAAAACAGAAAGTTTTTGAGTTCCCCGTTGATCATCCAAGGATCGGGATTTTACATGACTGACTTTTAAACTTGTAATCAAAATCCAGATATCTCGTGGCTCATTAGAGTCGTAAATGTATTACATGTACTACAGCCATGGTAGACGTGGTGTTTCTTTGGGCAAGATAGCCTGACGGAACCCAACCCTCTCCAAACTGGTTTCAGTTCATAGTTTTCCTTCTTCTAGACCGGTTGCCATCCATGGCTATAGAAACCAGTCTGCCCTGCTATTTATCTACATCTGGAGGAGAAGAGTTGGATTATGTCATATAGGAATAATGTGTCACTGCGGACACTGGTGTTCGAACACGGACGACCAGGAAGTAAACATAGTCGACCTCCTTCTCAAGTAATTAGTGGTACTGTTCTGCTAGAATCACGTGACACGTAGAATATATATATAGAGGGATTAGAGAGTGTAGAGTCCGAGAAGAATAAGTGCCTGACGTAATATTGTTAGGCGTTTCTATTCTTGTATCTGATTTACTAAAGTTGAAGTTACAAAACTAACGTCGAGTTTCATTGAACCTAATAAGGTTACAGTTATGGTGCCCTATCTATAGGAATGTACTCTTCCTCCGTCATTAAACACTACCCATCGTGACTTCCGGGGACGCAGCTGTGGGGCAGTCGTGAGGCAGACAAGAGATTTGTGAGGAAGTCGAGACGCTGGGTAACTATACAGTTTGGACGTACACTTCTATCAGCCGACTACTAATACACTGGTTAAATCTACCTTCTTGTTTCCGTGCCTTTCTTCCTGGCCCAAACAGGCCACAACAGTTACAAAGGATACTTGCGACGTGATTTTGTTAACCCTAGCAAGGTTACAAAAGATTCATACTTTTCAAATGAACGTAAGTGGATTCGACTGAAATTCGAACTCAGCTCTCTGATTTCTCTATCTGAGATGCTATCCGCGATGCCTCCATAAACTTGTAATATTAAGTAGAAAAAAAACGTAAACAAAACACGAGATTGAATTTTGTATAAAAAGGTAAAAGCTTTTAGACTCCCGAGCAATTCGAAGCGTTATCGAAGATGCACAAAACCTTGCCATCCGCCATTACATGTGTCGACAGAACCCGCCTTGCTGTTGCTTCTACGAAAACTCTTTCTATCCATTAGCTGCTTCGAGTAGTCTTTCAGAAAACGTAAAAAATATTAGCAGAGCGTAGAATGCATCCAATTGCTTTTACTCTCCCTAAATTATCTAGACAAAATGCACCGTTTATAACCCCCACCACACACACAGACAAAAGTTTTTGAAGATTCTACTTTTAAAATTACCATGCTGTTTTGCGCATTCTTTTTATGTGCTGTGTCTTTTCAGAGCGTAGGCTATCATGGTCCTCCACATCTTCCTGTTCTTCGTAGATTTTAAGAATTTTGTCTTTTTGTTTTTTCTCGCAAACCCTATTGAGACATCTATTTGCGGAAATTCAATTATATTATCCGTTGCATTCCTCTGTCCCTCTCCTCCTATCAGATTTTCAAAGCCGTCTTTCCTCAACTGTTTCTTTATGATGTTAAGAATAAGCATCTTTCTTTCGAACCAGATTTGTGTTCCTTCGAGTTCTTTCCTCATCTTTGTGGAGATTGTCCAGCATTCTTTGCCATACAGGACAGATATCACATAACAGATCAGTACTCTATTCGTTGTTTTCAACTAATATTCCTGACTCTTAATACTCAGTTACGCTTTTAGAACGTGTCCTTGGCCATTCCAATACAACTTCGGATCTCGGTATCGCACTTCCCATCCTCTTTTAGAAGACTTCCCCAGTATCTGAATTTCTGTCAGTCACTTAAGTGCCATACGCGATACACGCTTATGCGATCATATCTCGAAAGAGACATGACTGACTGGGCGGAAGATTATCTCACAGTAGGTTGCCATTGCATTCTGCGGTAAACTGGTTGCCAGCCAAGGCTATAGAAACCAATCTGTTCTATTATTTAACCCATAACTGTAGTGACGAGACGGATTAATACGTTTTTTAAGGGAATGCAACTAATTCAAATAGAATTCGAACTCGGCTTTCCGATTTGTCGTTCTGAGCCGATATCCACTGCACCGAAACGCACATTCTAGAAATCATTTTAGAGAGTAAGGCCAAGGAGGCGAAGTGTGTTGCTTTTTTAAAAAAAAGTAGAGGCATCTGTTCTGTTGGTAGGCAGAAAACTTTCTTTATTATTGGGTAAAGGAGAGCAGTTACTTTCCCCAGATATCCTCATAAACAGCATTTCATACTCTATAACTTTTTACCACGAAGGATTCTTAGTGGTCCTTTATAGTGGATGAATATTACTGTAACGTTCGGGGCTTGGTGAGGGCGAATAGACGTGAGAAAGGATACCAAAAGCAAACTGTCTCTTTTTATCACGAACTGAAAAGAAAATGAGAAGGTTCTGACGGTGGTCCCTTGAATACCTCTAGCATACCTTTGGTTTGAAAACACTCGTACGGATGAGATTTTTTCAAAATGTCCTTATTTCAATGAAGTATTTTGTTTAACGTACATTGTTAAGACAAAGTAAAATAGTTAGGGAAGGAAAGTGAGAAAAAAAGGACTAAACATAAACTACAAGAAGACAGAAAGCACGTTCATCAGTAAATAGATGAACCCAAAATGCAAATTACAATCATGAATACTAAAATCAAGCAGGTACAACAAAATGGATATATGCTTTGATGTGTTATTGGTTTAATGGATAATGGCTTGGAATTTGTTACTGAAGAGCCGAATTCCAATTCGCGTTGGGTTCGTTATATTCGCTTACGCGCATATACCTCTGGAAAAGGTATGAAACCACTTCTCCCACTAGCTATGGGTTAATTAACCCATAGCTAGTGGGAGAAGTGGTTTCAAAAGACTTGCCTCACTAAACTATCATTATCTAAAAAAAATAATTTTAAATATTTTCTGATTTTAAATAACCTGTAAAGTTTGATAAGCCATACAAAATGAATTAATTATTCTTTTATTGAACCAGAATTTTGTTGCCCAAATTTTTTCGTCATCTATGAGAAAATTGAGAAAACATTCACTATATATGAGGATTGACAATACATAATTGTTTGGCAAACTTTTTCTGGTTTCTAACTAACCGTTTCTTACAAGGATTTAAGAAAAAAAGAAATCTGTGAATTACTATGTTTAATTATGCTCTTGAGAAATGAAAGTTGGCTTGCAAAACTATCCCTGACATAGACCCCACATTTTCTACCACTATATATATATATATAAAATTATTTGTTTGAGCATTACTGTGGATCAATACTCGTATGTAAGTATTTTTTTTATAATCAAACAGTATTATGCATTTATTTCAAGCCTGCGACCCATATCCACATAAGGGAAGCCACCAGTTGATATTGCGCTTCTTAGACCTCTCGACCACGAATGACCAACAGTCTAAACGAAGTCAAATTATATAGAGAGTGAGTGAGTGAGTGAGAAAATGTCGTCTAAATTACGCAAAAGTTAAAATAACACAGATATCTCAATTCTGTATTTTTAGTAAATATATCTGGTAAAGATAATTTTACCACATTACAAAAATCTTGAAATACTAAAGAGTAAATTTATTCAATTAAATCGCTCCTGGATTCTTTCATGTCATGTCGATTTCGGAATCACCTACAAATTTGTGAATGGTCTACGTGTTTAAGATACTGAATGCTGCCATAATCCTCGCCTTCAGTTCATCTTCGGTGCTACAAGAAGTTTTTTGGTCTTTTGCTCAACTGCACCCTACACATAATAATCAAGGGGGTTGGACACTAGGTAGAAAGGTGGCCAAACATAAGGGGCGAAGTGGTTCAAGAAATTGTCTGAAAACCATGACTTTGTTTTTCTGTTTGTGGCATGGTGCAGAGTCCTGTTAACAGACAGTGTTTCTAGCAACTACTCTTTTGACCCAAGAAAGCACTTGATGTAAGACACCGTGTTGAATCAGAAGACCTGTAGGTAGATGAATGCAGGCATAATGTTGCCATCACTAGTGATCGCTTCAAACACATTCATAAACACCATTAGACTCGTCCAACTATTTCGGAATTCTCTGCATTGGCCTCAGATTGACACCAAACATTCTGAAATGTTCTTATTAGAGCTTCTAGCGCGAATGCCAAGCAGTACAGCAGGCCGTTTCCAAATTTCGATGTGAATTGCGTCAAGGTAGACTTTCTCAAAGACGGTACCCTACTAGCCCTAATATACTGTGCTGTCGACAAAATAAAAACAAACAAACAAAACATATGCGCAAAATAAAACATAAAATGGCGACAATTTACCCATCGCCCCTGTATATATACACGAGAAATTTAGGATTTGTTTTAGTTTTATTATGGACTAGCAGTATAGCCCGGCGTTGCTCGGGTGTAATGAAAGCTTTAAAACTAATCCATGGTCCTGGAGTTCAGACTCTTTGGACGTTGGCACGAAAGACTAAAAAGCAATAGTTGTTTCCAGTTAAAGCGAAACCGTAGACTGAAAGAAAAATGAATGGATGTAAGTCAAAACTTTGATTTCCTGGTGTCGATATAAAATTTTCTGCACTATTGTAAGAACTGCAACCTCGAAACTTTTAAATATCGTTTCTTATGCCTTTGTCTATGAGTGTATCAAATTTGATTAAAATCGGGCCTTTCCTTCTATAACCCGATTTTTTTGATTATCGATTTTCGATATTTATCGGGGGAACCTTGACACAAAACTTAGCTGAGAACACTCGCAGACGCTTATAGTACAACTGTGTAAATTTTCAAGAAAATCGGTTTAGCCGTTTCGGAGTCTATAGGTAACGGATGCAGACAGACAGACAGACACACACACACAAAGTTCCATTTATAAATAAGTTTAGATATGCATTGTTGGGCAGTGGATATAGACTCGGACTGACAAATCGGGGAGTCGAGTTCGAATTCCAGTTATATTCCTTGCATTCACTTACGCACAAATACCCTTGTGAAAGGTATTAATCCGTCTCTTCCCTCCTGTTATGGATGAAATAATGGGACAGATTGGGTTCTATAGCCTTGGCCGGCAACTAATCTACCGCAGAAAGCAATGGCAACCTACTGCGGGATAATCTTCTGCCCGTCAGTCATGTCTCTTTCGAGAAATGATCGCCCAAAGCGTGTTTCACATATGGCACTTAACTGACTTTTTGTTTCATATTGCTTATATTCATGCAAATTCTAGCAGCTGTTGAATCCCCCTCTTTTTTTTTTTTGCAGTCAATGTTGCTATTAATACACGAACATTTTGTCAGTTGTCACTATTTGCAACGTTGGCCGACGTTTAATCAAGTCAGTTGACTCATACGTCATCCGATTAGAATGTTACGAGAAGGAGTCAAGTAGAGAGAAGGGGATGCGTTTGGGAAAATAAAGATTAACATCTCATATGCAAGACGACGACGAAGATAGGCAAAGGCGTAGGCTGTAATTCTAGATTACCCGGCAATACTAACGACAGCGCTAACATGACATATTTACTATCTTTTCCAGAGCATAAGACCGGAATGTATAAATGGTGATGAAGATTTTAAAAAATTATTCATAATCTCGTAAGCCTGTAAGAACTGTGAAAGATATTCCCGAGGCGATACTTCCCTAATAACTATGATCCCAACCCCATGTCTAGAATCAGCCTTTATCAAAACCATATAACATAATGGTATGCACTTCATACTTTCCAAGTTACGCAATTAAAATAGTGAAGACAATTTGTTTTTTTTTCTTTTCGATTGGTTTTCAAATACTTTCCTTTCCTTTCTCTTTGCTTTTCCTTACCTTTGATTTTCCATACCTTACGATCAGCTATCCTTTATTACGATCGGCTGTCCTTTCCTTTCGGTTCGTTTTCCTTTCCTGCCGATCGGCTGTCCTTCTTTGGTTCGTTTTCCTTTCCTTACAATCGGCTGTCCTTTCCTTTCGGTTCGTTTTCCTTTCCTTACAATCGGCTGTTCTTTCCTTTCGGTTCGTTTTCCTTTCCTTTACAATCGGCTGTCCTTTTCTTTCGGTTCCTTTTCCTTTCCTTACAATCGGCTGTCCTTTTCCTTTCGGTTGGCTTTCCTTTTCCTTACGATCGGCTGTTTTTTCCTTACAATCGGCTGTCCTTTCCTTTCGGTTCGTTTTCCTTTCCTTACGATCGGCTGTCCTTTTCTTTCGGTTCGTTTTCCTTTCCTTACGATCGGCTGTCTTTTCCTTTTCGGTTGGCTTTCCTTTCTTACGATCGGCTGTCTTTTCCTTTTGGTTGGCTTTCCTTTCCTTACGATCGGCTGTCTTCTTTTTCCTTTCGGTTCGTTTTCCTTTTCCTTACAACTGGCTGTCCTTTTCCTTTCGGTTCGTTTTACTTTCTTACAATCGGCTGTCCCTTTTTCCTTTCGGTTCGTTTTCCTACAATCACATGGCCGTTTTTTCCTTACAATCGGCTGTCCTTTTCCTTTCGGTTCGTTTTACTTTCCTTACAATCGGCTGTCCTTTCCTTTCGGTTCGTTTTACTTTCCTTACAATCGGCTGTCCTTTCCTTTCGGTTCGTTTTACTTTCCTTACAATCGGCTGTCCTTTCCCTCGGTTCGTTTTACTTTCCTTACAATCGGCTGTCCTTTCCTTTCGGTTCGTTTTACTTTCCTTACGATTTATTGGTTCCTTTCCTTTCGGTTCGCTTTACTTTCCTTACGATCGGCTGTCCTTTCCTTTCGGTTCGTTTTACTTTCTTACGATCGGCTGTCCTTTCCTTTCGGTTCGTTTTACTTTCCTTACGATCGGCTGTCCTCTTCCTTTCGGTTCGTTTTACTTTCCTTACGATCGGCTGTCCTTTTCCTTTCGGTTCGTTTTACTTTCCTTACGATCGGCTGTCCTTTCCTTTCGGTTCGTTTTACTTTCCTTACGATCGGCTGTCCTTTCCTTTCGGTTCGTTTTACTTTCCTTACGATCGGCTGTCCTTTCCTTTCGGTTCGTTTTACTTTCCTTACGATCGGCTGTCCTTTCTTCGGTTCGTTTTACTTTCCTTACGATCGGCTGTCCTTTCCTTTCGGTTCGTTTTACTTCCTTACGATCGGCTGTCCTTTCCTTCGGTTCGTTTTACTTTCCTTACGATCGGCTGTCCCTTTCCTTTCGGTTCGTTTTACTTTCCTTACGATCGGCTGTCCTTCTCTTCGGTTCGTTTTACTTTCCTTACGATCGGCTGTCCTTTTCTTTCGGTTCGTTTTCCTTTCCTTACGATCGGCTGTCTTTTCCTTTCGGTTGGCTTCTTCTTCTTACGATCGGCTGTCTTTTCCTTTTGGTTGGCTTTCCTTTCCTTACGATCGGCTGTCTTTTCCTTTCGGTTCGTTTTCCTTTCCTTACGATCGGCTGTCTTTTCCTTCGGTTCGTTTTCCTTTCCTTACGATCGGCTGTCTTTCCTTTCTGGTTCGTTTTCCTTTTCCTTACGATCGGCTGTCTTTTCCTTTCGGTTCGTTTTCCTTTCCTTACGATCGGCTGTTCTTTTCTTACAATCGGCTGTCCTTTTCCTTTCGGTTCGTTTTCCTTCCTTACAATCGGCTGTCCTTTTCCTTTCGGTTCGTTTTCCTTTTCCTTACAATCGGCTGTCCCTTCCTTTCGGTTCGTTTTCCTTTCTTACGATCGGCTGTCTTTTCCTCGATGGAAAATCGGCTGTCCTTCCTTTCGGTTCGTTTCTTCTTTTCTTACGATCGGCTGTCCTTTTCTTCGGTTCGTTTTCCTTTTCCTTACGATCGGCTGTCTTTTCCTTTTCGGTTGGCTTTCCTTTCCTTACGATCGGCTGTCTTTTCCTTTCGGTTCGTTTTCCTCTTTCCTTACGATCGGCTGTCTTTTCCTTTCGGTTACTTTCCTTTCCTTACGATGAACTGTCCTTTCTTTTCGGTTGGTCTTTCTTCTCTTTGACCTAAATATTTACATGCATCAATAAATACTTAACCCTATATTTTGATATAAACTAATAGATTGTGTTTCGCCAGTAATCCGTACATTTGTTACAAGAGATAATTCAAATTAGCATCATTAAATATATATTACATAACACAATAATTATAATTTTGATTATGAATTTGCTTACTGAAATATTTTAACGGGCCTCAAACTCGTTTATGAAATATCAAAATCTTCTCCAAAAAATAACGTTAATCTAACATGAACTTTAACATTTTTAATGAATTGAAAAACGCTTGAAACCAGCCGAAATGAACAATTTTCCCACTGCAAATATTGACCAAAGCCAGTAGTTAACCATTAATGTGGCGATGGTAGCGGGTCTCAAATTTTAGTTATTTAAGTAGACACAGGCAAAAATCATGTTTGAGTGAACAAGGAAAGTCTTTTAGGAATATAAAAAAATTTATAAAATCTTTGTGTTCATGTTAAGAAAGAGTGAAGAAAATAAATAAAGATTGCGTTCGTTTAATACTAAACGTGATATATACTCCAAGACTTGTTCTATAGAGTCTGAGAATTTTATTCTCATTTCTCAAAATGAAATATGAAGCAGGATTTTCAACAAAAAGCGATATATAAAACTAATCTCGAGCGTGTGGCTACATGAAACCAGACTTGTGATTTGTATTGTCGAAAATAAATGCTTACTTTGAGAGTTCAGTTAAAAAGAACAGACAGACAGACAGAAAAGCATATTCACCATTCTCATTACTTTTATTGCTAATTTATTCTCAGTTTGGACTACTGGTTAAAACAAAATAGAGGAAATGTTTATTTGGATATAATTTGTGTAGTTAATCTTTCACTAAATATTCCTCGAGGCGTGACGTTTACCGGAATCGAAAAATATTGATTTTTATTAGACTCTTTTAAAATCACGTCATTTGTTTTTAAATAAAAAATATTTAATTTTTATCAGTTTATAAGGGAGGATCCTGAATATAACATCGATACAGTATAGAAATCGATCACTATTTTTTTTTTACAGAGTTGTCTAGACTTTGTTGCTCTGCGTACGAAAACAAACCTTGTTGCAACAAATTCTTTTAAATAAAAAAAATCATTTGACAAAATAAAGTGTTCCAATGGAAATTTCAACATATCACCTGAAGAAAATTGGAACTTCCAAGGGCCGAAAAGTCGTGATAAGACGAGAGTAATCATTGAACAGTATCATGCAGTTAAGTGTCATACGTGATACACGCTTTGGGCGATCATGTCTCTTTCGAGGCATGACCTACTGGGCAGAAGATTATCCCGCAGTAGGTTGCCATTGCTTTTTGCTGAAGACTCAATTTTACACTATCAATAATACGGACAAGACCCTCATTCTAACTCAGTGGAAATTATAATTAATAATAATCAACAAAAATTGTTCGCATTAAAAAAAATATTCGCATATTTTTTTTTTACTACTGGATTAGTTTCAGTCGAGTCTGCATTCTTAATTGGCGTACTAACTTCACATTGTCATCATGTTATTAAAGAAATGATAAACTGATTTTTAAACGGTTAATCAGCTATTAGCAGATTATTTAAATCCATAAAATATTTGCAGATTTTAAGAATTATTTGGAGATAACGATATTTTGAAACAGCTTCTATTAATTAAACCATAGCATTGGGTAGAATAGGTGGATTAATCCATTTCCCAAGAATATTGGTGCGTAATGACTGGAACAAACCAGACTGGAACAAACCAGACTGGAATTGGAACTCAGCTCTCTGATTTCTCATTCCATTACACCACCTGAACACACAAGGGTACAACAACTGGTATTCCCAAGCAGCCACCCATCTAGATACTCATGGGCTCAACGTTGCTTAACTTTGGTGATCGTACGAGAACAGATTTTTCAATAAGCCTTAAAGAATATATACAATATAATTAACGAAGATTAACGAAATTGATTATAAAACAACCGACAATTTGAAAATATTTGTTTGAACATTGTTTTTGATCGATACTCGTATTTAAGTAGATATTCTGTTTATAATCAAAAAGTATTATATATTTATTTCTACCGGCCTGATTTTTTACGATAAATTTTTGTTACAAAAATATGTCATTCGGCAGGATTTGAACCTGCGACCACTATCCACATAGGGGTAGCCACCAATTGATCTGGAGCATCTTAGACCTCTCAAACACGAATGCCCGAAGTTGTATTATATAGGCGAGAGTTCTAAGACGCGCCAGATCAATTGGTGGTTTCCCCTATGTGGATAGGGGTTGCAGGTTCGGATCCTGCCAAATGACACACATTTTCGTAAGAAAAGAATTATCGTAAATAATCAGGCCGGTGGAAATAAATATATAATACTGTTTGATTATAAACGGAATGTCTACTTAAATACGAGTATCGATCAAAAATAATGTTCAGACAAATAATTACATACAATATAATACATTGGTGATTTTAATGTGATTATATATGAATAAGAACATGGTCGAATAGATTTATATTTTGTACATTAGTAATCAGCCTCATGGGTTCATAAGTTTAGTGTTACAGATTAATGACGTTGGGGAAGCGCTGGTATAAGACTTATGTGTGGAGGATAGTTGAAAAAATGTTCAATTATCTTCCATGAGTACAGTTATAGATATTGTCTATACAATTTCTCAACCTGGCAGCCACCACCCCACCTAAAATCTGCAGCGACACAGCATCCCTCACGACTTTTGGACTTTGAATTCGTTTGTATAATGTATGCTATGTAAAATTGCTACTATTTGTCTAAGAGCGGGAATTATCGCTTGAGAGTTTAATCCCGACCGGGTATCCGGCGACCTTCTGAGAATAACATAGACCGAATGTTAGCAACAAAGATTTTTTAGGGAAAACCGAAACAAAGACAGCAATTATATTTAACAACAGAAAGAGACTGTTGAAATTTTTGGGCATCTGATGTGGAAAAAGGGTTTGGAAACTTTGATACTCACAGGACATATTGGAAGCAAGAGCGACAGTAACGCAACACATGACCTACTAGTGAGTTATAATAACTATTATTAATCATCCTAAGAAGAAGATAATGGTAGAATGGACTAAAAGAACTGGATGGTTAGATACTTTACACCCCCTCATCCTCAAGCTATGAATGAATAAATATGAATCCTCAACGTATTTTGCTCTACAGTAAATTCAAAAAGAGAAGCCAGTTAAATAATAGAATCACATTTAAAATATCTGTAAATGCTAGCCTTGCACTGAAAATACAGCCAAATATTATATCTATATATATATATACCGAGAAGTTACTTTTGCTTGCAGTAATTGTTTGCTCTTCTGAGACAAAAATGTTTCAGTCGCCTACTGAAAAAACAAAGAAAAGCAAAAAGTCATGTAAATATATCAGTGATAAGTGGCATCCCAGCAGCCGATTATGACGTCAGACATTTGCTGCTATCAGCAAATATAACTACTACTGTGGCGGACAGATTGTGGAAAAATGGTCGTTCCGTTTTTTTTTGTTTTTTTTTTTGTTGCTTGTTTAATTTTGAAACTTGTTTGCGTACAATTTTAGTCGTTATTACTTTACAGTAACAAATTGCAGCTGCAAACGTGGTTAAATTGTTGTTAGTATTTAGTTTTTCTTTTACAACCACATCAGCTTCCAGGGCCGAGAAGGGTATCACGAATTTAAAGTGTTTTTTGTTTTTTTTTAGCTTTTAATCATGCTAACTTTCTTTTAGTTTCGTTTATTTTTCTCTGAGTTTCGCAAAACCTGCTATTTTCAGTTGCTGATATCAGCATTTTGAAATGAAGTCACCTTACCAAACCAAAAGGGAAAAGAAAGGAAAGAAATCCTTCGTCGGGAAGTTCATGTGCTTTGATTAAAAAACAAAAGCAAAGATAAAAATAAATAAAACAGAAAAATAAAATCGCATTGCAGACAAAAGATTAAACGAACAATAAACGAGTTGCAAAAATAAGAAAAAATGTTAACTGCTTTAACATAAATACATAAACAATTCCAAATCTGCATATATATATATTTTTTTTTTTTGCTTGCCATGAAATGTCCCATTTTCGCGTCGTTAGTTCGTCGTAGGCATTACCATTTGTACAAAAATAACAATAAAAAACACTATATATAATACTGAGTTTTGCTGCGTTCTAATTTTAGCTTTTTTTATAATTGACATTTTTTGTCTTCGAAATTTTCTATTCTGCTTTAATTTTTGTCTTTTTAAACACATTTTTTAATGAAATAATTTCTAATTATTCCTTACATTTGAAATTGTCAATTATCATTTTTGTTTTGATGATTAAAAGTAACGAATAATGCCGACGGTTGTTAAAGTCTTTAAAGTAATAACAAGTTTATTAGTTGCGATCATTAGCTGTGCATGAACGTGTGTGATCAGAGACAAACAAGCATCGAATGTGTTGTTGTCAACTTCAGAATAAATAAGAACAGAAATGAACGCCGGAAAGTTATCTTTAGCTCGTTGAAGTGCCGTCTGCATAAAAGTAATATGAAATCACGTTTCTCATTCCACTGCCACTATTGCGCAGGGGGTTACATAGAGGAAGTGCTGAGAATGAGTGGTTAGTTATAGGAATTATTAGAAGGAGGGTGGTAGACGGATGAGGATACCGAGGATGGGGGTTGGGTAGAGGTGTAGAGTGTTTGAGGGAAAGAATGCGAGTTAGTGTGATAGATGTCTATTGACCTTACATTTAAATTCCTGGAGATTGTAGCTGTCGGGGAAGCAGGTATATGGAAGGGAATTCCACAGGCGGGAAGTGCGAGAAAAAAAGCTGTTGGAGTAGAAATTGCGGTTACATTTTATCTGTTTCATTGTAAAACGGTGGGACCTAGTTGCTAATCTAGTATCTCTTGCAAATTCATACCTAGGGGGCACCAGTGAACCAAGTTTATCGGAGCAGAAGCCGTGAAAGTATTTATAGAAGAGGCACAGGGAAGCCACGTCACGCCGGTGAGACAACGACTTCAGCCGAGCTGCCAAATCGGTATCGATCATATTACAGATTCTCCGTTGTATTTTGTCAAGGACGCCGAGGAGAATAGCAGGGGTACCCGACTAGATGTGGCAGCAGTATTCAATAAACGTGCAGATGATAGATTTATAGATGTACAGGATGGACTCAAGCGGGAAAAAACTTCCGGGCCTTGCACAGAGAACCGACTTTCATAGCAGAGGATGTAGCAATGGATTCGATATAGTCATTCCACTTGAGATCAGCTAGGAGTGTGAGGCTAAGGAGGCGTACCGTTTTACTCTCAGGGAGGCAGGCCTGTCTCATGCTAATGGGCGGTACGAGCGATTGTCTATGATGGTTTTTTAATATAAATATGAAATCATGTTCTAAATGTGACAGTTTGGGTTGATTTCACACTAGCACTTTAGGAAAGGCACGCATCCATCTATTCTCTTAATAAGATATTGGTAAATAAGAAACTAAGAATGGGAAATCTAGCTTTGATTAGCAACTAGTCTATGAAAAACTGCTAATTTGGTAGTTAAAGTCCTTGATTTCGACTGACAAAGTTTAACCTACTTCTGGAAAATTCTGTGTACACAGCAATATATATCGGTATTCTTTGGCACTATCGGTGTCATAGAGATTGACATTTACTATATCTCTGTCTTTCATCTGACTTTAAGGACGCCCACGCAATATAGAGTATGTTTTTTCCAGAAACATATGAAAAAATTGATAGAGACTTCAATAATACGATGTTGTGGTGGCCTAATGAAATAGCGTGTTCGCTGTAACCTTCGATTGCAACCAGTTGTTACAAGGATACATTTATATATATATATATATATATATATATATATATATATATATATATAACATTAATAATGTTTAAAAAGTTGATGTAAGGGATTCATTTGAGTCTTGTTATTCTAAAAGTGTTAATTCATGAAGTAGTCGTAAAAATAAGGAAATTAGAAATAGAACATTTGGAAGATGCTAGAATGCCCCAGAAAATTCTAGTAAAATCTAGAGAATTGTAAAGGATTCTAGAATATGCAAATTAGGTGTTACCCTATAAAAATAGGTTTGGGGAATAGAGTAGACAGTTGTTAACAGGATTTCCTGACATTATCAACTCCGGCTTTGATTCAAGGATTTAAAATCCAGCCGAAAGGATCTCTAAGAAAAGTCGCCGACCAACTAAAACCTGAAAGAGAACCCCATGGAACTATATGGGTAAATAGATATTTTTCTCTCTTTCATTGACCAAACTAATAATTATTCTTTCTTTACATCTGAGGATTTCCAAAAAGTATAGCACTTAAACATCTTTGCTATCTTAACTGGGTAAAGATATTTGACAACTTTCTTCCCCTTCGTAACACTTCACCTGTCAGTAGTAAACTTTTTTTTCTATTTGAATGCAAAAACTGTATAATTGTAAATATTTTTATTTAATGTTTTGGTAAATTAAATATTTGTTTGTGATTTATCTCTGAGTTTTGGTTAATCAAAATTCTTTTTCTTTTGTTACACGTAACACGTAACACAGTCTAAAAGACAGAAAATTCTAAATTCCAACTGGTGATAAACCGTTTCTGGTAATTCACAGATAATGAAAAAATATTCTTCGTGATTTATGATCACCTACGTCATGGAGCGCCATAGCATTATATGAAACAGTAGCTACGCACGAATCTACACATCATTCATTCAGTAATAAATTTAAACACTCTCGGCTACTTTACATTTTATACAAAAAGTTAAAGTCTACCTCAGAGGTAGAATCGCCGACTGATGTCAATTCGGTCGGGTTTCAATCCTGGCTTGAAGCAATCGGATGTCTAACCGTATTGATGAGCTGTGGTACAGCGAAAGAGATCTGTCTGTGGATGGCTCTCTCTCTATATATATATAACTTTATAAATGGAACTGTGTGTGTCCCCGTTACCTATAGACTCCAAAACGGCTGAACTGATTGTCTTGAAAATGTACACAGTTGTACTATAAGCGTCTGCGAGTGTTCTTGGCTAGGTTTGGTGTCGATGTACCCCCGATAAATATCGAAAATCGATAATCGAAAAAATCGGGTTATAGAAGGAGTGGTCCGATTTTAATCAAATTTGATATACTCGTAGACAAAAACATAAGAAACGATATTCAGAAGTTTCAAGGTTGCAGTTCTTACAATAGTGCAGAAAATCGATAATATATATATATATATATATATATATATATATATATATATAAAAGGCAAAATGTTTGTGTGTGGCTTTTATCTGCCTGTATTTTCAGCCCTTTTTTTTAGTTTTTGCTTCGGGTTTGGCTCTAAGTAGGTATAATTGTAGTTCTTAGTCTCAGCCATGATACCATTTACTCAGAGGACTTATTTAACCTTCAAAATTCAGTTTACGACGAACAAAACTTATTTGATATCGATAGCAGGAAATCAAAATTTGACTTACATCAATTCATTTTTCTTTCAGTCTACGGTTTCGCTTTAACTGGAAACAACTATTGCTTTTTAGTCTTTCGTGCCAACGTCCAATAAGTCTGAGCTCCAGGACCATGGATTAGTTTTAAAGCTTTCACTACACCCGAGCAACGCCGAGCTATACTGCTAGTATATATATATATATATATATATATAATGGGTGGCGGCGAAAATTGGTGCCTCATATACAGCTGGATAGATAGAGCTCAACAGGCAAGGCAGACATGCCATTTACGCAAAAGAAAACCATTATTTTAAACCCTCTCTGCCTTGACGTCATACTCAAACACGGAAAATTGCTATGCAAGTAAATACAGACACAAAATCCCAGAGTTGAATGCCGATGGCTGTCAACACTGACAACTTTCCAGTAGTTCTCTCAGCCAAGTCAATCCTCAAATGTAATGCTTTATATTCCTTTTAACCTTTTCGGTATAGCCAAAAGAAAGGGACATATAGGCAGCACACGGTCTCCATATACTGTTGCCCAGGCGTGCGCCAGCAATTGACTGTGTTTTGACCCATCAAGGCGCTGAGTTTATCTTGTAACTTTTTCTGGTGAAATAACTTGAAAACATTTGGAAATAGTACGGGGTCTGCCTGGAAATGGCCTAGACATTTGAGAATAACTCAAAATAGATGCTTGTGATCAGCAGCCTAGAATCCTCTTCAATATATTTTACTGTGCACGTCGTACAATTATCCTGGCGTCACTTTCAATTTTAAATCCATTGCCACGTAACGGGATCCCTAAACTACAGTAAAATATTCGACTTATTTGCTGTAAAAGCTACGGTCACTCAATGCACGTATTCATTTACTGGCGTTTCATAGCTAATTGCGTAACCCCACAGTAGAGTTTTTATGGAAGCGCAAGATGGTCGTCTCTGATAGGAGAAAGAGTGGAAGTTATAGAGATATTAAAAAGATATTTCGATAATTTCCTAACAGACCATGAATTCTAACCTTGTTCCAAAACTAAGCTAAGCTTAAAAATTATAGTGTCGCCGCAGGGAGATACGCAGAGAACTAATTTGGGAGATCAATTTTCTATTGCAGCAAATGCTGCATAATTTGGTCACAAATGAAAAATTAGCGAATTTAACGTCCCCTATACATTAAAAGCTAAATAAGCAAATGAAGCTGCAGAGAACCATAATCTCTCATATCCAAAAGGAGTGTACCACATAGAAAGAAACCTAATCAGTTTGTCATATCTGGACAAAGAGATGGCGCAAGAATTTGCACAGAGAGGGCATTATTTATACAGTTCGGACTGTTGTCCTCATCTTTATTACTAGGTTTACGATGTTTCGGCCATTACACACCCCGGCCTTCTTCAGGATATTGAAATTTGTAACCGAATTCTTTAATTCCACCATTATCACTCCATTACGATGTTTCGGCCATTGCACACTCCGGCCTTCTTCAGGTTCTAGAAATTTTTAACCGAATCCTTTAATTCCACCATTATCATTCCTTTGCGATGCCGTTTTCTAATGTCATGTAGTTTTTATCCATTTAACTGAACTCTAATTTATTTGATCACCACTGCTGTCCTCAGTGATTGAACTCGCAATTCTTTGGGTCAAGTCACTGAAACAAACTAATGCCTATATTCATGAGGAGACATGACCCAGTTCAATACATAGCTACAGCAGTGATGAACAAATAACTTAGAGAGTTGGGTTAAAGGGAGATAAATGCATGGCATCAGAAGTGGTATCGCACATGGAATGAGAATGATATACCCCGGTGATCGAAATAAAGTTTTCGGTTCAAAATTCCTAGCAACTGAAGAAGGCCGGAGCGTAAAACGGCCGAAACATCGTAAACGTGGTAGTAGAGATGAGGACAATAATGTAAATCCACTTCCTTTCAGAAGTATAGAGAAATACTGAAAGAAAGAGTAGTCGAAAAAGAGCTAGTATTTTTCTAACTAAAAGGAAAGTGTGGAGAACCATGAACGTTCATTTACTGAAGTGGCATGATGCGCAGAATAAGAGATCGTAAAGTAGCAAGTACTGCTGGAAGCATAAGAAAAAAATTAAAGCAAGCTGTGGAAAACCATGATCATCAACGTCGTGAACAGTCGTGGCAAGTAGAAAGAGTACCTGTTTGATATGTTTGAGAAAGTTAATAGAAAAACGATTACAAGAAAGCGAAGAGAATATCGTCAAAGAGCAAGCACTGCTGAAAATATCAAACAATGGAAGCTGTGGAGAAACGTACCTTTCTACATCTCGACGGATATTGTTCACACACGCAATTGACAGAAAATGGTGAAAAATGAGATTCTATATTTCATCGTAGAAAGATTCCGAGAAGTGTGCAAAATCGGGCGAGACATGGGAAAATTGATAGCGGAATAGACTAAAGAATCTGTGCGGTGTTTCCCAACTTTTGACTTGCACGCCATGTTTGTATAAAAAAGCAAGAAAGAAAGGGATTTTTGAAGTAATCCGATTGTGGAATTAAACTCGATATGGAAACCAATGTTCAGACGAACGATATTTATCGTCTAAAGTCCTCCATAAAAACATATTTGGAAAACCTACTGATTTTTCCGTCAGTGTTTTCTCTCGTTAAAATTTTTCTTCGGTCTTTGCAAGAGAGATTAAAATGTTTTGTATAACTTGAAAAGAGACTTATTGTTTCTTTTATTTTTAAAGGAGTATAGTTAGTGCATCGTAGCCAACAACCCTTTGTTGTCTCATGCGTTCTTCATAGGATGGCGGAAAAAAATCAATATGGACAACTTCGTAAGGATCGAACACATTGACGTCAATGAGGTTTGCCTCCTAACTTGCTAACACCCTTCGACTACGACGTATTTTGACTACTATCAGATACAGCATACAGTTATTAATCGATTATACAGATGGTTTTTGAGATGGCTGTTGAAAATATATGTTCGAATAATTCAACATTACGATTAATTGACAGCTTTTACATTATTCAAACTGTTGTCCTCATTTTTGTTGCCACTTGTATGACGTTTCGGCTGTTGTACGCTCCGGCCTTCTCCAAGTACTAGGAATTTCGAACCAATCCCTTTATAACGATCACTGGGATATATGAACTCTATTCTTTGCGGGAAGCCTCGACTGGAAGACAGTGATCGTAATAAAGGGGTCGGTTAGAAATTCCTTGCGCCTGAAGAACGTCGGAGTGTACAACGGCCGAAACGTCGCACAAATGGCAATAAAGATGAGGATAATAGTGTAAATACTGTATATACTTATTCATCTCAGAAATATAGACAAATACGGTTAAATGAGTATCAAATTATCGAAAAAAAGTAAATAAAAAAAATTTTATAAAATAAATTTAACATTTCTATCAGCGAATAGTATTTTCAGATTCTTGGTTTCATAGTTTTCTACAAATTATTTTTCATTAAAAAAAAATGTACCAATCTGGGATATTTTTATTAATTCACCAAGCAAAGTGATAATGATCCTAAGGCGCAAAGGGCTAACATAAATACGTAAGAGAAGGGGGAAAACTATAGAAGGAAACGGAAACCCAACAGACAAACCTCTGATCCTGTTTAAAAGACGGTGAAGAAGTGTGAACCGGACGATATATGTACCTATCTACTACGTAAGCTACAGTCACTGACGTGACCAAGTTGTGATATTTTGAATTTCATGTTCACGTTCCACCCCAGTCTTTTGAACAGAAGGAGACTAAACGTCTCCTGTTTGTTTCCTGTTTAGTGTTGGGTTTCAGCTTCAATCTAAAGTCTTTTCTTCTTCTTTAACTGTCGAGGGGCCCCTTTCGTCTTGATAGCCTTATCTTGCTTGGTCCGGTGTATCTTACTCCGTAACTTACTACACCAAGTGGTTCTTAGGCTCTGAAGAAAATGAGCACTGTAATAATAAAAAAAAGTGAGAGATACAAAGAAGTTAAATTATAAATACTTTTGTTTGCGTAATTGAAAAATTTACCTACATTTTGAACTTAATTTCAACTCCAAATAATATAAGACTAGATCATTGAGGTGGGTGCTGTATATACAGAGTCACCCAAAAAATGAGATCTTTTTAACAATCCAATAAAACCAAGAGTGATGGAAAAAAATATTTTATTCAAAGTAATTGAAACCTTAAATCCTGCCATTTAAGAAACAATGATGGAATTTTCATTTTTAAAAATTTACGTCGTGTAGATGGCGTCTTCCTGTACGAATGCATTCTTGAAATCTGCTGTTGAGACGGTGACAGTGATTGAGATCCCCTGTTCATTTTCAAAAAATAAGGTCCGGTGATCCCATGTAATGAAACAGCACACAATACTGTCACCTTACTAGAGTGTAAAGGGCGCTCATGAACTTCATTGGGATTTGTGCCTGCCCTGTAACGGTAGTTCTGCTTATTCACGTAACCTGTGTGATTAAAACTGACCTCATCGGAAAGTCATATCTTGCTTATAAATTCATCTTGATCATGGTTATTGAAATGGCACAGTGTTTACTACGTGAGGTCACTGTTTCGCAGCGCTGCCACTTGCTCATAGGACGTGGTTTCCGGCTTTCTCTTTTCCAATCTTTTTCCTCTTTTCTTTTTTTTTCAATTGGAGTAGATAGTTTAGTCTATCACACTCCACCCACGTCTATTGAACAGGTGTAGAGGCTCATCCCTTGTTCCCTATTTAGGATGTGGTTTCCGGCTTTCTCTTTTTCCAATCTTTTCACTCTTACGTAGCCCCCTGCGCATCAGTGGCGTTACCGCCTTGCTCGGGGTGATATGATTAAAAAAAAGTGTTTGCCAATGCACGCTTAAAAAAATCTCGTTTTTTGGGGTCACCCTATATAAATAAGATAACAACTGAAATATTGGATTATTAACAACAGGAAAATGCCTATGAATTTTTTGGATAAACAGTGAATTACACAAAGTGAACAGCTCATCCTTGGGGGTAATGGATACTAAATTTATCCAACAGATCATTACTGTAATAAACTGAGTTCAATCTTTATTTAATTTCTATCAGTAATAGCCTTCTATAACACTTATCTATGCATAGTAGATACGTACATATTTCTGACAGAAGGTCACGATTACGGGCACACAATGTGGATTGAACTCACTAGTCAGTCAGTCAGTTGAGTTCCGTACGCGATATACGCTTGGAAGAGACATGATTGACTGGGCATAAGATTTTAACGCAGTCAGCTGCCATTACTTTTCTATTATATACTGGTTGTCAATCAAGGCTATAGAACCAAATCTATCCTGTTATTTAATCCATAGCTGGTGGAAAGAGTTGGATTAATACCTTTCCAAAGAGTATTTGCGCGTAAGTGAATGCAATGAAATTCGACTGGAATTCGAACACCGGAGTAGATATGCACTGCACCACAACGCACCTCCGACCTCACTCGACGGGTGTATAGAATTAGCTGTCCTGAATTAAAACCAATCCTTACTTAATAACCCGGTTCAGTTCCAACGACCTGGCCCTCAATTTAGGCATAGTATGCGTGTAATAGGTTATGTGCCAACCAACTTCAAATAACTTAATGTTACTTTTACACCAATTTTTATTTTCTTAATGTATTTCTGAATGTACCGCAGTATATCGAACAGTAAACCTAATAAATAAATAAATAAATAAATAAATTCGAAAATCAGTTCGATATTCTGCAGATTACTTCGGTTAGGATATCGTAAATACAGTACAAGTAAATTTCCTTTTATTTATTTTGAAACTTGAAATTCTCTACAATGTACAATACCAGCTATTTTTTTTCATTTTATGAGATTTAATTTCTGTTTTTAAGTCAGGATCATTAAACAGGTAGGACATAAAGTAAGGGGTAGCAGTATCATTTTGTCAAAAATATTGTCGAACGTTACTTCGATTAAACCACAAGAAAACCAACTTTCAGAGCTAACGCCCATTTTTTTTTTGTTTTCTTCTTAAGCTTTGTGGCTTTCCGCTTTCATTATCGTCTGATAACAAAAATGCTTCAACTACACCAGAATAACAACTGCTTTTGAGAAACATCTTTCTTTCACGAAAATGTAAGCCAAAAATGTCTTTGTCATATTTAATAAAAAAATAACTTTAAATGCTGCAAAAATCATTTTCAAGTTTTATATCATAATATTTCTAAAACTTAATACGGATAGAAAAGAAAACAAAAAAAAAAACATTTAATTTTACTGAACAACCGCCATTTTAAATTATTCACTAAAGAAAATAAAAAAAAAATTCTGAACATGGATAAGAAAAAGATGCCGAGATTCCGAATACAAAAGACTTATCAGAATCATTGGCTGCTGTACACTTGTTCGTTCAGGGCGCCATTTCAGTCATTATAAAGAAATATACATGCTAAAAATTTCAGTGCAAGATGAAAACGTGATGATCTTGCCAGAAGACATGAAAGTTCTGCACCTGTGTCACAAGTTTTTATTTAATAAAAGAAATTCTTTAACTTACCGACTTCTAAAAATTATGCTTTTTAAACGCATTGTGTTAGCTACAATAATAGCTTATCAAACATTAAAAAATCTTTCTTCAGATAATGTTATTGGTTATCTCACTATACAGCAATAATAAACTAAAGTAAGTAACCATAGCAACTTCATGACATAGTATTCTTCCTTAGTTTGAGTTTTGTTTAACGGCATATTAACCTTTATGGGTTATTTAATGCTAATAAAGGTGGGGTTTTAAGGTATTTTTTAATGTTCAGATTTTGATGAACATTTTAAATCTTTATTTTAGAAAACTCATGTTTTTTAGTTTAGTATTAAAAATGCTTTGCTGTTAATATTTCCTTTAAAAATGTAATATTTTTCCTTTATTTATATAAAATTTATATCTTTCTATAAAGGCTTGAGTTTTGTTTAATGGCATATCAACCTCTGTGAGTTATTTAATGCAAAAAACTTAGGGTTTTAAGGTATTTTTTAATGTTCAGTTAGAGTAAAAGGGTTGATTCAGTCAGATTTTGATGAAAACAATTTTATTCTTTTGTATTCTAGAAAACTGAAAATATCTTCTAGTTTTGTATTCAAAAATGTAATGCTGGTAATAATTTTTTCTTTCAAAAATGTATTATAGCAATACTTTTTCTTTCCTTAAAAATGTATATTTTTCTATAAAAGTGTATTTTTATGTATATATTTCTATAAAAAGTGTATTTTTATGCTATCATAGTGTTTTGACCCCATTTTAGGGGTTAACTATTTGCCCGTAGCTGGGACTCTAACAGGTGCTACCACTCCGGGTCAGGGAAGACCTGGGAACAAAAGCAATTAAGAGTTGGTTCCATGCTCCTCACAACCTCATAAACAGCGGCCTTGCTGCCTGATGCAGTATTTCTATAAAGGTTTACTTTTATGCATATATTTTTATAAAATTCAATTTTTATACTTTCATAGTGTTTTGATCCCAGTTTTGGCGTTAACTATTTGCCCATAGCTGGGACCCTAACAGATGCTACCACTCCGGATCAGAGTGGACCTGAGAACGGTTCCATGCTCTTCACAACCTCCCAATCAGAGGCCTTGCTGCCGGATGCAGTTTACCATCATACCCAGGACCAATATTCATAAAAACATATCTAAATGCACTTGAAGGAAATAAATAGTTGTCCTAAATTATTTGACCACTAACTGAAACAATATTCAGTCACCAAATGAAAAGTAACATTAGCTATTCGATCGCCACATGAAACGTACCAGTAGCATTTGTGTATCTACGTAAAATATGTCTAACGATAATCGACTAAGCATAACTAAATAGAGATATTATTTCTTAGCTTAGCAGACAAAAGGCAAAATCTACTGTATAGATTTGTTCTCTAACCAAGAAGAATATCAGTTACGAAAAGAGATTACGATTAATTTTGAAATGGATATTTAGTCGAAAAATAATTCTTCGAACGGAATGTTTTGTTTATTCTGATTCCTGGAAGATAAACCAAAACCATCGATCATTGTTTGGCTGCAAGGATTCCGAATCTGATTCTGGAATTTCAGCAAATGTGTGTTGTGGTGCAGTGGATATCGGCTCGAAACGAGAAATTAGAAAGCCGAGTTCGAATTTCAATTTAACTTTTAGCATTCACTTACACACAAATACTCTTGGAAAAGTTATGAATCCGTTGCTTCTCCCTCCAGCTATGGGTTAAATATTAGGACAGATTCAGCTTTGTAGCTTTGGTTGTCAACCAATCTAACGCAGAAGGTAATGGCAACCTACTGCGGGAAAATTTCCTAAATAGTCATGTTCCTTTCGACACATGATCGCCAAAACGTGTATCACGTACGGCACTTAACTGTTTGGTTAAAAAAAGAAATTACTGATTATTTTCAGGTGAAAATGATCTTAAATATTTTCTTATTTATCTACTGGATATGACAAAAATCTTAAAATATGGGAGGATGCGATGTCAAAAAAGTCGTTAGTTACTTGAGTTAAGTATTCCTATATAGCAAAATAACAGATAAAATCTATCTTACGAGAGATTTACGTTAAAATATTTGATAAGCTATGTTATTGCAGCAAACACAATACCTTTAAAAAACATTTCTCAGAAGTCGAATTTGTTGCATTTATTTACGCGCAAAAACCTTTTGGAAAATTAACCTGTCTTTCTCTCTTGGGTTAAATAACAGGAGAGATTGGGTTCTACAGCCATGGTTGTCAACCAGTCTTCCTCAGAAAGTAATGGCAACCTACTGAGAGAAAATCTTCTACTCGGTCAGCCATGTCACGAAAGAGACATGATCGCCTATTTGTATATCACATCTGGCTCTTAACTGACTGACCCGAGAATTTCACTGTAAAATAAATTCGCCTTCGGATCTCTGTGTCACACTTTCCATCTTCTGTTATAACACTTCCTAGGTATTTAAAATTTTTGTGCCTGCTTGATTCTGGTATCTCCGACCTGTATTTGTCATATCGGACTGCCCTTTTTTATATAACAATGATGAAAAATGAATCATTATATTAAAATGATACTTCTTTTTATTTAGATGATGCATAAAACAATCCCTTTCTAGAAATAATAATTGCACTAACACCTAAGCATTAATTTATTTGTTTTTTCAGTGTATTCCTATCGTAAAGGCGTTAGAAAATCATTTAAACACGCAATATACAGGGCGCGCAAGGTATTTAAGGATATATGTCATTTTTACTATAGAAGTACTTTTTTTTATTTTAGATTTTTTGTATTTCAGAATTATCAATGGCAGACCCTAGGTTTACACAAGAAATAAAGAGACACGCCGTTATCATGGTTATAACGGCTGAAATAGAAATAACCCGATTTTTAAAAGTTACTAGATCCTTTGTCTACAATTTTCGCGAGGAGTTAGAGGCCAAATATGGAAATGCATCGCCACTATCAAAACGTAAGAATCATTCCAGACGAACTGATACTATCCGAACACCTGAATTTATTTGACAAGTACAGCAGACCATTGATGGCAATCGCCTGAAGATCTATGAGGTCGATATCAAAAGAACACCATGTGTCAGAATGAGCAATCCAAAATGTTGCCCACGGAAACATCAGAAGCAAGTCTTATGTGATGAGTAAAGGTCATTTTATGGCAGAGGGGATGAAGGGAAATCGCTTAATCAGATCTAAGAGGGCCCTCAACGAACTTAAAAATCCAGCAGAGAAAGATGCCTTTTGGTTCTTCTCAAAAGATCACATAATCCCTAACATTTGGCCTCCTAGCTTCCCAGGTCTCAATCTATTGGACTTCTATGTATGGAGCGTAGTCGAGAAAGAGGTTCATGAACACTCTCATAACACTAAAGAATCCCTAAAAGCCATCATAGTCAGAATAATGTTCAATATGAACGAAGACCACTTGATCCTAGCATGCAGGCAATTCAGACCTCGCATAGAAGATGTTATTGAAGATGGAAAAGACTTTCTCGAATAAAATTAACAAACAATATATTTATTTTTATCTTCACAAATTTTTCAGTAAAAAGACATGAGTATCAGTTTCTAAGACGGATTAATACCTTTCTCAAGACTTTTATAGTTTTTTGGGGTTTTTTTTGTTTTGTTTTTTTTTGTTTTTTCACTGGATCGTTAAGTTTTTTTTAGTCTTGCAAATCGTTTCCATTGATCAGAAAATCAATTTAGCATCTACTCGCGAAATCCAGTTTCGACTTTTTCTTTAAGCACATGGTCAATCCATTTTCTATTTGGGTAAATCCAAGATTTCACAAGTCATCGTGAATTTTTTGTAAAAATGAAGAAAATTGCTTTTAATTCTGAATTTCCTATCCAGCACAAATTAAACGAAACGTAGAGTTTGTAATTCTCAACAAACAATGTTACCAGTAACTTCAGTCCGTTAAGTGCCATACATGATACACGCTTAGGCGATCATGTCTCGAAAGAGACATAACTGACTGGACAGAAAAATATCCCGCAGTTGGTTGCCGTTACTTTCTGCGGTAGACAGGTTTCCAGCCAAGGCTATAGAACCCAATCTGCCCTGTTATTTAACCCATAACTGGAGGGAAGAGACGGATTAATACCTTTCCCAAAAGTATTTGCGCGTAAGTGAATGCAACGAATTCAACTGGAATTCGAACTCGGCTCCCCGGTTTGTTGTTTGGAGTCGATATCCACTGCACTACAACGCACATCCCAAAAAATTACTACCTTGAGACTGGCGCTTAGACCGCACAGATTCAGATTTTAACAGTTGCGCGAATAAATTTTACCCCCCCCCCAATCTGTAAACTTTGATGATTAATCTATGGTAGACCGGTAAGTTTATAATTGGTTGAATTCGATTTCGCTTTGTTTAATTTAGCACACTATAAGAAATGTACAAAAGTAAGAAAAAAAATCGTCATGTATTAAAAAATATACATATATTTTATATAAGCATTAGCAACTCTGCATTTTACAAAATTATTGAAGTCCATATGTCTGGTATCCAGTTAGTAATGTTCTTTGACTGGCAGAAGTTTGCTAACAAGAATTTAGTAATGTTCTTTGGTATAGGGTTGGTAGGAAGAGATTAGTTTGTTGAATGTTTGAAAGCAGTAATAGATTAAAATGTTACGAGATAATTGTGTATGAGTCGAGCAAGGTAGAGCTGTAGTCATTGATGTATTTGATGTAACCGACCAGTTAAATGTTCGTTTCTTGTGTCTTCTTTGTGTTTGACTTTACGAAATGTTCTTTGAATATAAGATAAGTTAGAGAAAGCAGCACCAGAGAGAGAGAGAGAGAGAGAGAGAGAGAGGTGCGGGGAGATAAGCAAATAGAGTCTGCCTGACCTATGTCAAGGGAAGCACAGAATTGGCTCCTCTGAATAGACTAAACAGAATAACACATACTTTTTCGAAGTCAAAAGAGGATCACTTTTACATATATTAACTAATCAAAGAACCGAAAAAGATGTGTACATTTCTTTTATATTGTTTTTCGGTCTGAAAATCTGCGTCGATCCTCATGCGCAAAAAAAATCAAGTATGTCATTCTGTTTAAAGTCGTTGAAGAGATAACTTCCTGTTCACCACAAATCCATCTCTTTTACCCATTCCAGCTATAAGAAAAATAATAAAGCAGAGTAGGTCTTTTGTCCTTGGTTAGCAACAACACTTGGAGAAGGACACTGAATTTTAAAACTATAAAGAAGGTAAATTGAAACCACTGCTTCATTCGTCAAAAGAGTTACGACAATGCACACTTTGTAGATGTCAAATAAAAGAGAAGCTGTAGAGAGTCATTTTACATATGCTTTAAAATACTTAAGGGGAATACTAAGATTAGCTTAGACATTACGGCAAAAACACAATTGAAAGTAAGGAAGTAAGAGTAGAAAGTTTATGTTATGCTACTGGTTAAGTGGGGGGGCGCTCTAGCCCGAGAAAATCAGCAATCAAAACCACGGCGTTTAACTTGATGCGAACATCAGCTAGCTTCGGTATGGAACATGCAATTATCTCAACTATGAAGCAGACGACCTTGAAGAGAAAAGCCATTTTCTTTGGGAGTTACATTATTTTTATTTTTTTGTAAAATGACTGACTTTAGTCTTCGAGCAAAGTGAACTTGAAGATACCTCACACCAGAAACCATTACTAAATTGACGCCAGTTTTAACAAGATCTGTCTTCTAGTCTTACATATATACACACAAACACACACACACACATAGATATATATATATATAAGATCAAATAATAATGTTGGCAATCTAGCTTCTTCAGTTTTTCCCTTGATATATTTTATGAAAGTCGAAGAAAAATGTAAGAATCTAATAAAGAAAGGTTTAAAAAAATGTCTATAGACAACAAGTGTTAAAGATGGTGGTTTTGTTCACTTGCCACTTCAAAGGATTTTTTCCGGTCAGATCGTTGAAACGGCAGAAAATAATTGTTCAGACTGTTCTCTCTCAATATAGATTATCGCAAACTGAAACTTTCAAGTAACCCTAATGGCTGAAATTTCTTAAAAAATAAAAAAAAATTTTAAAAAAATAACAAAAGTACATACTCTCAGCCTGTCTTGATTATGCACTTTACAAGTTGCTATGGGTAAATAGTCGTTATTTTATATTTTTTGATTCCACGCATGCGCGTAGGTTGCTTTTGATTTCATCAACTGCGCAGTCTAGTAGGGTCATTTTGGTCTCCTAAGAAAAAAAAGCACCATTGCGCAATTCACTCTGCCAGAAATTCGGAAACGGCAAACTGTACTGAATGGCATTCGCACCGGAAGTTTCAGTACGAACATTTCCGAGTGTTTGGGTGTCAAACTGAGGAGAGTGCATAAGATTCGGAAGGAGTTGAATGAGTCTAATGGTGATTACGAAAGTGTTTGAAGTGATCAATAGTGATGACGACGTCATGTCTCTATTAATCTTCCCACAGGGCCCCAGACATTATCTTGAAATGGTAGTGCTTCCCCGGGTCAATATGGTGACTGCTGGAAGACCCTGTCTCTGACAACAGGAGACTGCACCATACTACACAAGCAGAAAAACCAAGTCACGGCTGTCATTGTCTAATTTCTGCAATCACATCACCCCTTACATCTGGCCAGATAACTCCCCAGAACCCAGTGGTCTTGATTATGTGTTGGGTACAGTTGAGCGAGAGACAAAGAAAACTCCTTATAACCTAGATGAACTTAAAAGACAACTTTAATGGCAGCATTCTCTAACTTAAACAAGGAGACCGCTCAGAAGATTTGCTGGAGATTCCGAAGTCGTCTGTAGACTGTTGTTGAAGCCAATGGCTAATTTAATGAATGAATTTATTTAATAAACAAAAAGAACAAATTTATTCTCTAGTATTTCAATGTATCTTTATATTATTTTGGTAAATATATCTGTTAAAATGAGATGTCAGTGTTATATTAATTTTTGTCTAATTTAGACGACAATTCAGTCATCGCACCTTTATACCAGGGTTTACGGCCTATCACGTTGAATACACCGGTTCTCGCTCGATCACCGAAGTTAAGCAACGTTGAGCCTGGTCAGTACTTAGATGGGTGACCGCTTGGGAATACCAGGTGCTGTAAGCGTTTAGTGACGGATGTGCGTTGTGGTGCAGTGGATATCGGCTCGGAAAGAAAAATCGGTGAGCCGAGTTCGAATTCCAGTTGAATACACTGCATTCACTTAAGCACTGGTACCCTTGGGAAAGGTATTAATCCGTCCCTTCCCTCCAGTTATGGGTTAAATAACAAGTGTATAGACTTGGGGACCCTGCCCTAAAAAAAAAAACCAAAAAAAAAACAATGAATCTTGATACTCGAAAAGAAAAAGTATTACTAGACACAAAAACTCATATAAAAACAAATTGTTGAAAGAAAAAGGTATTACCAGCAATAAATTAAATTTAGTTGGCGATAAATAACCCGCCGAGGTTGATTTGCCATAAAAACAAAACAACCAAACCTATATCCCAAAGACATTGATCCAAAATCGCAGACAGAAGGATTCCTCTTTCCTTATGACCATCTTGAATTTTACTAGCATTAAAATAGATATTGAGAAAAAGGGACTTTGTTTTCAGGCAAGTGTTTTTCTCTAGTGAAACGTAATTTTGATATGAAGTCATTTAATATTTACAGAACTAGTTTCTCTAGCAACATTCTTATTCAATGTTTTGATGTCTTGTGCGTTTAAATATCCATCAATAGAAACTAATTTTAAACTGCCTCGGAGTTTTTCTGGTTACTCTGTTCCGACATATTTGTAGTTCGTGCCCTATGTTGACAAAACTAAGAAAACGAGGTAAAAAAGAAATTAATCAGGAAATACTATGAATGGATGGAGAGTTTGATAGAGAGAAAGAAAGTGAGGTAGGATGGAAGGAAGAGGAGGTGATATAAAAAGAGGAGAAAGAAGGCGAGGAAAAGAGAGAGAAGGGAAAGGGATAGAGAAAAGAACAAAGAGGGGAGAGAGTGGAAAGAAAGAACGAAAGGAATAAATAGGGAGGGAGAAAGTGAGAGTGAGGAAGGCATAGAATGGGTAAGAGAAAGATGAAAAAGGAATCGATCGAGGGGAGAAGAGGAGGAGGAGGAGGAAGAGATCAGTGGAAGAGAGGCAAAGGAACAGCAGTATACTGAGAGAAATGGATAGAGTGAAAGTCAGGAAGTTATCGAATGGAAGAGATGAACGGATGGGGCAAAGGATAAACTGGAGAGAAAGGGTGGAATAGGGTAGAAAAGGGGGAAAAAAAGAAAAGGAAGAGATAGACGTTGAGAATGAGTAAAAAGAGAAGAAAGAGAAGAAAGATAGGTAGGAGTAGGGATAGAGAGTAGAGAGGGGAAGGAATAGAGAAGGTATAGAGAGTGGGGAGATATATTTTGTAACTGATTCCAGACTTTGAATATTCAATAGTATAAGCATTCTCACATATTTTTTTAATCATTTCACCCCGAGCAAGGCGGAAATGCCACTGATGAGCGGGGGGCTACATAACTGTAAAAAGATTAATTAGAAAAGAGTAAGGAGTACGAACTAGTTAGAAAGGAGCAATAGAAAGCTGAGAATGCAGGTGCGATGACAGATACATAGGTGGAGAGAAAGGGAAGGATATAGGGACGGGGGAGAGAGCTAGAGTCCAGAGGTTAATAGATGAGTATTAACTTTGCATTTAAATTTCTGGAGGTTGTAGCCGTCAGGAAAGCAAGAATATGGGAGCGAGTTCCATAGGCGGGAAGTGCAAAAGAAGAAGCTGCAGGAGTAGAATTGTCGTCTGCATTTGGCTAACCTGACTGTGAATGGGTGGGACCCAGTTGCCAGTCTGGTTGCACGAGTAAATACCTGTTGAGGAGGCACAAGTGACTTACACTAATTTGTTACTGTTGTGCAGATACGATTAATTCATTCTAACATATTTGTTGTTCGTATCCGACGCCGTTTTTACGGTGTTTTTATGGATAACGTTAATCGTAAATTGAAATCAATGAGCAACTAACGCCACACTTCTACGAAGAGGTCTTTGCATTTAGTAGAATTCTATTGCTAAGAAGAAGAAAAAAGACGAATCTGCTTTTAAAGTCTATGAACAAAAGAACAGCATTGTTTCTTTTTATAATCCGACACAATTTATTATTACTAAAATTTTATTGCAACACGCGTTGAAATCCTCACAATATTTAGTATTGTTTGAGACTACTTCTGAGGATGTACGTTGCGGAACGACAAATCGAGCCGAGTTCGAATTCCAGTTGAATTCCTCGCATTCACTTACGTGCAAATAACCTTCGAAAATGTATTAATCCATCGCTTTTCTCCAGTTATGTGTTAAATAACAGGACAGATTGGGTTCTAAAGCCTTGACTGGCAAACAATCTACCGCAGAAAGTATCTACTGCGGGATAATCTCCTGCCCAGTCAGTCATGTCTCTTTCAAGACATGATCGCCCAAGCGTGTATCACATATGCCACTTTAACTGACTGAAGTTACTGCTAACATAGAGTTTGTAATTCTCAACAAACTACGTTTTGTTTAATTTGTGGTGAATAGGAAATTAAGAATTAAAAATAACTTTCTTCTTCACTTTTACAAAAATTCACAATGACGTGTGAAATCCTGGTTTTACCCAAATAGAAAAAGGATTGATCACGCGCTTAAAGATAAAGTCGAAACCGGATTTCGCAAGTAGGTGTTAAATTGATTTTCTGACCAATGGAAGCGATTTGCAAGACTAAAAAGATTTAACGATCCAGTGCAAAAAAAAAAAAAAAGAAAAACTATAAAAGGCTTTGGTCAGTGTCAGCCAAACAGTCAAATGGGAGCAGCGAGACGACACACTAATATGTAAGGGGAGAAACTTCTAGTCGACCCGGACGTAAGGTCGCGTCGCACATTTGTCCTCTTTCTTGTGTGCTGATTCCTTTTACTTCTCCATTCAAGAACATTCCTACCAAACAAACCCAACCAACAAACAATCAAACAAACAAGCCCACCCAACCAACAAACAATCAAACAAACAAGCCCACCCAACCAACAAACAATCAAACAAACAAGCCCACCCAACCAACAAACAATCAAACAAACAAGCCCACCCAACCAACAAACAATCAAACAAACAAGCCCACCCAACCAACAAACAATCAAACAAACAAGCCCACCCAACCAACAAACAATCAAACAAACAAGCCCACCCAACCAACAAACAATCAAACAAAGCCCAACCCAACCAACAAACAATCAAACAAACAAGCCCACCCAACCAACAAACAATCAAACAAACAAGCCCACCCAACCAACAAACAATCAAACCCAACCAACAAACAAACAAACAAACAAACAAACAAAGCCCACCCAACCAACAAACAAACAAACCCACCCAACCAACCAGTAAACAAACCCACCCAACCAACAAACAAACAAACAAACCCACCCAACAAACAAACAAACCCACCCAACAAACAAACAAACCCAACCAACAAACACACCCACCCACCCAACCAACAAACACACCCACCCACCCAACAAACAAACCCACCCACCCATTTCTACGACTCTTGATACCCTTAACTAATTTCTTGTTTCTTTTGAACATTAACTTCTACCAATTCTTGTTATTCTTTTCTTTTAATAAATTTCTATTTTGATATGAAAAATGTATATGTGTATTCTTCCACTAATCCACACATTCCAACCTGCTGACTAACTTCTGATGATTACGAATAAATCTGTAATCTGTAGGGAGTTCGGTTATGTATGATACAAGGCCGAATTAATAAACATTCGGCCATCTCCGTACAGATTCAAATTTCGCAAAACTAATCGATGAAATATGAATGAGACGATTTGGTTGGAAAAATACTTTGATGAAAACCCTAATTCCCGGTATGATTTCATTATTTTAATTTTATAAGTCTTCATTGTAAACAAGATTTTTATGAAAAAGTTTTCTTTCCTTTTTAGCAGCCAAGAATAAATTCTTAGGACCCCTTACTCTAAAGTATGCAACAGGTAATTGGCTATGAGTAAATATTACTTTCTGGAGCCAAATTCCAACTTTTTGAAATGTTTGTCCGTGTGATTTGTTTTCAACTGGAATTCGAAATCGGGATGCCGAGTTCGAATTCCAGTTGAATTCCTTGCATTCACTTACGCACAAATACCCTTAGGAAAGGTATTAATCCGTCTCTCCCCTTTATTCATGGATTAAATAATAAGACAGATTGGGTTCTATAGCCTTGGCTGGTAACCAGTCTACCGCAGAAAGCAATGGTGACCTACTACGGAATGACCTTCTACCCCGTAAGTCATGTCTCTTTCGAGACATGATCGCCCAAAGCGTGTAGGACTTATGGCATTTGACTGACTATTTTGTTTATAGTTCTCACAAACGAGAAATGAACTGGAAATTCTTGCTCATAAAATCTTTAAAAAATGATATGCAAAAATAGATATTGAATTTGTATTAAATAGGCATTTCTCAGTTTAATCATTAAATTGTTTTTAAAATAATGATAAAAAATTATGAAAATATATTGTACTGAGCTATGCAGCCTAGTTAAAAAGACTGTACTCTTTACCCCCACTCCACTGTTTGCAACTCTCCTCCAAATTCGGTTTCGTTCGGACAATGTATGACTTTTTCAGAGAGTGAGACGGATGGACAGAATAACCGATGTTACAGAATTTTATATACAGACTAGCAGCATAGCCCGGCGTTGCGCGGGTGTAATGAAAGCTTTAAAACTAATCCATGGTGCTGGAGCTCAGACTCTGGACGTTGGCACGAAAAACGTAGGTTGTTGAGACTAAGAACTACAATTATACCCACTTAAAGCAAAACCCGAAGCAAAAGCCAAAATAAAAGGGCGGAAAACCTGATTTTGATCAAACTCGATAGAATATCGGTGTATCGATTTCCAATATTAGAGTCAAATAAGTCATCCAAGGATAAACTAACCTAAGTAAGTCCATGAAAACTTATCGTACCCATCGGGAGTCAAATTGAAGAAAATGAGCCATATTAATGACTGAATATCGGTTTTTGATCAGATTCGAAATCGGGGTATCGGTTTCAGATATCGGGGAAAATGAGTCGTCTGAGAAGATATACTAATGTTTGAGACTAAGAGCAAATTCTGCAGCAAGAACCACGATAAAAAGGCTGAAATCCTGATCTTGATCAGACCTGATCGGATATCGAGGTATCGATTTCTGATATCGGGTGGAAATCGGAAAAAATAAAAAGCCCATGACCTGACCGGAAGCCTAAAGAATATTTGCGTGAAGTTTGGTGAGAATCGGATAAAATTGTGGATTTGTATAAAGGACATACAGACACACAAACATCTTGCCATATATATATATATATATATATATATATATATATATAGAGAGAGAGAGAGAGAGACATTTTACAAGTTATATTTGATAGATACATGCATTTGAGTAGAACACCTGTTTTGTTTTGTTTTGTTTTTTAAACAGTGTAAATCTATGTCTTCCAGCTTTCGTATTCGAAAATCTTAAAAAAACAAAAAAAAAACAAAAAAAAACAAAAAAAAAAACACATCTTCAGAAAGTTTCGAACTACCACTTTCTTGTAGGGGAAAAAGACCGTATAACAGGATGTGTTTTTAGACTGCTCAGTCACGGAAGTCTTTCACAACCAAGCAATATTCAGTTACATTATTTAATAAATACGCATGTCTTTTTTAAATTTCTCGAAGCTCATACCCGCAAACCAGAGCGTTTACTTAAACACGCGCATAATTTAATATATGCCAGCTAACGCAATAAAAAGAAACGAAAAACCACTTCTTATATGTTGGCTAGAGAATTGCTTGTATCCTTTCATGTCGGTTTCAACATTTCCGCTTTACCATTCTATTGTTTTTCACTGAACTGTCTTTGAATATTACTTCAGATCGTATAATTGTTATCGGCTTGGAAAATGAAATCAGCTAACCAAATTCCAATTCAAGCTGAGCATATTAACGTCAATTTTTGCCACTGGGAAATCTGTTTCTTGTCCAACTAAAAGTTATATATTTATATAAAGTAGCAAAGTGAACTAGGCCTTCGAGCCTTGACTAGCAGCGAGTTTAGAAGAGCAACCCAGAATACAAAAACAGTGTAGAAAGTTGATTTTCTCAGCGCCGCCTAGATGTGGTACAAGGCCGAAAATATGGGGTACGGAGTGAGGATCGAACTCACTGCTCAGCTGTAGTTTTTCTAGCATGACAAGCTTACTAACCATTACACCACGCCGAGGTGCCACCCCCACCCAAAAAAACAACAGTGTAGAAAGCAACGGGTATACATTCCACAATATTTTCCAAAAATCATGATGCTTGAAAGGGAAAGGAAACTATGACGATTCCTTATCTTCTACATCCTGAAAAGACAGAATATTAAAGAAATATATATTGACGTCCGGTGATTGGCCAAATTTTGGTTGACTCAGGATTACAACTAACCAATCAAGACACGATACACATATGTATTCTTGAAAGATTATTTTTTTTCAGTTGGACCGTCTTTCGAGAACTACTAATCCTCTAGGGAAAAATGGTGGTTTTATCATATTATCCATCTAAGACAGGCTCCGGTGATATCTACAATTTAAATGAATTAATACTGTGAACAACTTAGTCTATCGACTATGATTGTCGAACTCGGTAGATAGCACTTGCAAAATTTTCAGTGAAAACGAAAAAGTTACAGACATTAATCAATCTCATTTTCTTTTATTTAACTGCTGTCTTTATTTCTATTTCTCCCGAACGGACTGTCTCCATTATTGATAAAGAAATTCATATAACGCACGGAAGATTGCAAGTATACCAATATTTCATTATTGGTATTTGAAAAATGTCTTGGAACATTTGTCATACGCAGGACATACTGACAAGAGGGACAAATGGACACCGTGAATAACATATCGAACGAGCAAGTGGAAAGAGATGAAAGAACAGATGGAGGAAGGAATAGTAAAGAGAAAATATTACTTAAAGTTACTATGATGTTTAGCATTTCTTTGTGTGTAGTAGTAGTCGTAGAACAGCTCTCCGTATCTTTTGTAACGACAGGGTTTTTTCCACCTTACTTCTCCAGTTAGTCTCTATTTATACTTGTCTGCTAATCTACATACGATACTACAGTTACAAAAAACATGAAGATGGGGAGAGCCACTACTACTTACACTACTGGCCATAATTATTAGGCCACTCCAGTTTTTTTTAAATAAATGATGTATTTCATACTCTTTTTTAGTATTTATTGCCAAATAAAAATAGAATGATACTTTTGTTATTACTTTGCAAAATTTTACAAGCCAAAAAACCAAGATGAACTAGTCCGAATCACCCGAAATTTTCATCATTCTTTCATTGATGAAACTGCAATATAGGTAATTATTAAATATTTATAAATTCATTTGATGCACATGTTATTGTGCAATATTAACAAAAGAACCATTCTTTTTTCATTTACAATTATTCACTTGGCAATAACTACTAAAAAATAGTATGAAATACATTATATTTTTTTAAACGGGGGTTGCCTAATAATTATGGCCGGTAGTGTGTGTGTATATATATATATATATATAAAATGGACTCTGTAGGGAGTTCAGTTTTGTATAACACAAGGCCGAATTAATAACCATTAACCATCTCCCTACGGCTTCATTATAACTACTACTACTACTAACGTTCTATGGAAGGTCATAAATAGAATGAATCACAACTTAAAACAACTGATGTAGCCAGGTATTAAACTCATAACTCTTTGGACCAAGTCATTGAAGCCAACCAACGTTTTTATCTAGGTTATGTGTCCTTGAAGAAAAAAATAATTCCAGTCACCTGAAGAAGGTCGGTGCGTACAACGGCCGAAACATCGGGAATATGACAGCCAAAATTACAACAGTCTGAACAATAGTGTAAATAAGCATAAATTGATTTTTCAAATAATCTTGTCCTTGTTTAATTCACTTAATCATGCAGTGAATACCAATTCCATAGTGTAAAAAAATACCGAGAGAGTATTTCAGAATATAAATCAGTAATTACTACGTATCAGGCAATACACTTATTGATCGCTCGCTTCGATATGCAAGATTTATTTAGTACTAGTGTACCCCTGCAGTCAAAAATGACGATAAAATTAATTGAAAGGATTATTAGCTGTTTCTCCACTAAGCGTGATAGTATTAAAACACACACACGCACGTAGGCTCATGCCGTCAAAAGTGACGGCAAAATATTTATATCCATATGCCGTCTAAAATGATGGCAATATATATATTGATGTACTTACTATTGAATTTCTTACATTAGGACATAAGAAAAAAAAAATCAACGCCACACCCCGTGAGTGACAGGAAGTATATATATATATATATATATATATATATTCTTCACTACTCGATGACATAATTATTGCAAAAAATGACATAGAAAGACAAAGACATAACTGGTAATAAAGAGAATGAAATGAGCCGACGCTACCTCGCTATTGTCTCTTTAGCGTGACAGGAGGGAAATCCGCCGATGGCGTGTGGGAGGAATCCCCGGCTGCTGATAAATCGGTCGCTTTTCGGTCTTGGTTTGAGGCGGGCGTTTAATTTAGCCGCACTGATGAGCTGTGATACGGTGAAACAGGCCTGCATGTGGATGATATATATATTATATATACACACACAACGTACATTATTATAGAGAGGATTATTATTATTACTAGCTGTTTCCTCACAGGTTGTCCTCCGTGAGCGTGACAGGGGGGAATATATATATATTTCCCTCCTGTCGCGCCAAGACCACAGTGTGTATGTGCGTATGTATGTATATATATATATATATATATACACGCACATACACACAGTGGTCTTTATTATAATAGAGAAGATTGTAATTGTTTTCATTATAAAAATACAACATGAGAAAAAGATTGCTTGCTTGCGTGTAAAACTTAAAATTCCAATCTCTATTTCAATTTTCCTATCGAGGATAACTCGTTTGACGTTTCAATTTCTTAATAGAGTTTTCTCGCTAAACAAACTTGGAAAGAACATATCAATCACTGATGACTATCAGCATTTAATTGACCGAAAATGGAACATTGAAGCAATCAGCTAAAGTTTTGTCTCTCCACATATTCGTAGTAAGAACGGAATAAGTCTGCGACCAAGCCGAAGTGCATTTCGAAAGCTTCGAAACGAACTGCTTTAAAAGAACGGCCATTATCGTCACTCGATATAAAATGGTCAACCGTCAACAACACTTGAAACTTTTTGTAAGGACCTCATAAGACACGTTATCGGCTCTGTCATGAACAAAGACCCGTAATCAACACAAACATCCGTCAATATGAAATCGGTTTGTATCCTTCGGGCCAATTTTGTCGGGCTTTGTCACGGACCGCAGTCAATTACTATATGTTGTAAACCCTATTCTGTCTGGCAAACTACCAAAGCGCCAAATATACTTCTCTCTATCCATCCATTCACTCAAAGTAACAAAGAACGATTTGTATGTTTGCCAATAATTACTTTAGACTGGAAGTAGTGTAGATGAGATGAATTTCAAAATGAAAAGAAAAAAGAAATTCCTTCTTTCAATGAAATGCTTTAGAGTGTATACGCCATTAATAGTAGTATTAATACGCCTTTTATTAATAATAACTACACATACTCTCTAAATAAGAGATTAAGAATAATAATACCTCACGATCCCCGAACAGGTTTCGAATACCAACTGAAATTGCTTATGTTTGCTTCCGTCTAATACTTTTTAGAGATGCCTGAATCCACTTCTCCCTGCACTTACTATCGACAAGTAAACGGTAGGAATTTTTATTAGATATTTTCCACATACAAAGTGTAAAAGCCCGTGAGATACCCTTTTCTCACCAGCCGCCAACAATGGGAGGTCGCAGAGTTTCGGTGGCTTAGGTGGTACTGCCACCTCTGGCGCAATCAGCAGTTTTTGCCAACGGAGAGGGTATAGTTTTTCGTTGTAGACGTGTAAGTCTCTGCAATTTTGGTGCAACAGCAAGTTAGATTTTCCAAAGTTCTGTTCGATAAAATTATATATTATTGTCAGATTCCATATTACAGTGAAGCTCACCCTGTACAAGGGTAGGGGATCACTGGAGTTACAGAGTGAGAGGAACAGCTTATAGGTGGGGAAGATAGCGGCCAACCCTAGACTTACACACGTTGAGATTGTAGTGATTGGAGTAACATCCTGTTGGGAGTCAGTTTCCTCATTTTTACTGCCCTGTTTACGATGTTTCGGTCGTTGTACGCTCCGATCTTCTTCAGTTGCGAGGAATTTCGAACCAAACCTTTTATTACGATCATTGGAGTTTATCATTTCTCAATCCATGTGCGATGCCACTTCCGGCCGCCATGTAGTTATCTCTCTTTAATTTATCACTTTCAGTTACTTCCTCAAGGACACATCGTTGATATAGATGTTTGTTAGTTCTAGTGACTTGACTCAAAGAGCTATGATTTCAAAACAAGGCTAGAGCAGTGGTTAAGAAATAACGTTTAATATTAAAATGTTAACCTTTTGCAGCCAAGTGTCAATCATTATCTATCCTCCTTATCCTCATAATATCCATTTCTTACCACTTAAAAATTCAATTTAAAATTTCAGTATCGAAAATGAGTGGACAGTGGAGGTACCTCCAATTCCAATAAATCGCTGAAAAAAACAAAACAAAAAAAAACAATATTATGAAAGAAAAAAACTAATAAGTTAAAAGCAGGGTTTTGTCGGCAAAATGTTTGTTATTATTAAGAGAGGATAGATCAAAGTATTTTTTTTTTAATTTCTTAATTCTTTCTAACACGTTCAAAATTATGGTGGGAAGTCATGTTTTTCTTTCGTCCGTGAGTGACGTAAGTTTTTACAAGGGTTTAACGACAACCGTAATATTAGAGTAGACAAGACACTTTTTTTGCGGGTGAAAAACAATTTGGAAATTCTTGCAGAAATCAATGGGCGAATTTGGATGTAAATTTTAGGATTTATTCATAATTGACTGAAATCATTGTTAATTATTTTTAGAAAACATTGTTAAAAAAGTTTTTACATATGTCCGCCCCCCAATTAAATTCTGGAAATGTCTATAAAATTCGCTATCATTTTCCCATAAATCTAATAATAAATTCAGGAGTCATTGAGGAATGCTAATCAACTGTCTTTTTTTTCTCCAAAGTTAGCCATTTTTAGAAAATCTGCTCCGAATTGCAAAAACAAAATTCAATGGATAAGATAGGCTAAACTATCGCCCGGTTCACACTCCACCCACGTCTATTGAACAGGTGAAGAGGCTCATCCCTTGTTTCCTGTTTAGGATGCAGTTTCCGGTTTTCTCTTTTCCAATCTTTTCACTCCTATGTAGCCCCCTGCACATCAGTGGCGTTACCGCCTTGCTCAGGGTGATATGATTAAAAAAAAACTTCTTTCATACATGTCGCACAGATCATTTCCCATAACAATTTTAACAGTAACTTTCTACGTTGAATGACTCGTGTGTCTTGTGCTGAGTGGGTTTTAGTATTAAAAAAGACCATCATTATTCATTAATTTTAGTAACTTGTAACCACTAATCTACTTTAAGGAACCATTTAACTATCCCGACATTGGTTCTCATTCATTGTCAACAACGTTTTGATTCGTAAAATTGGGAAATTGTCAAAGAAACAAAATTGGTATAACCAGCACATTCCACATTAATGAACTGAAAAATTCCTCGACATTATTCCATATTAACTCTTGATCAAGAACAGCGGTGCCTTTCGAGGTCAAATACAAACACTTCCGCAATAAACTGTATAATTTTCTGGATAAAACTGTTTTGGCTATTATTGCTAAATATTTCGAAGTTCAACGTTGCAATCCTGGCTGTTTTATGGGCACATAGAGGAAAGAATGAAACTGATATTCTGCCTCAAATTAGCTGGATAATTTGGTTAGCCTAGTTTCTAAATGAAATGCGCTTTGATCGGGTTCTTCTAAATCGGTCAGTCTAAGCTGTTTTCTGGTAAAGAGAGTTATCAATATTCTTTCATCGGAGAGGGTTACTGGTTGTAAACTCATAATTGCTTTTCTTTTTACAGTGTTTCCTGCTCAAGAAGGACACCGAATACTCGAAGAAGAAATACGTACATATAGCCGGTTTTAACATTTTCTTTGTTCGTATCTTAGTTGATCTCAGAAAGGAAATACTAAATTATGAAAATCGGTACGAACCCGCCATCATAACCAAATGTCAAAACCATCTGAGATTGAATATAAAAAGCTTCAAAATTACACCATTAACGCCATTTTGGATGGGGGCGTTGTGAATATAATAATTGGTTGCCGTCGTCTGATGGTCATGAGTTCAATCGGGTAGCGAGAATGAACAATAACTGACATCACAAAATATTACACTAATCGACAGATATCTCATATCAATCAATGAACATCTGATGATGAACACTGTGTAATTGGTCGAAGCGTTGTGTCTATAATAATATCTATATCAACTAAGATGAGAACAATAATGCGAAATAATGCAAGTATATTGAGAATTACTCATCGCAGAAATTAGAAAAATTTATACATATGCCTAACAAAAATTTATACATATGCCTAACAAAAATTTATACATATGCCTAACAAAAATTTCAATTTGTTGTATTTAAAATACAATTGTAGCAGAAGGTCAAAGAATGAGGAAGAGTTTTTTGTTTTTTTTAAAATCGTGTCACCCCAAGCAAGGCATTTTACTACCACTGTTGTGCAGGGGCCTACATAGGAAGAAAGTTATGAGAAAGAGTGACAGGTTACAGGGAGTATCTGGAAGAGAGTAAAAGAAGGATGAGAATAGTGATAAGAGTGGGATGGACGGAGAAAGGAGCATGAAAGAGAGAGAGAGGATACAAGTTAGTGAGATAAGAGCTGACTATTGACTTTACATTTGAATTCTTGGAGATTGTAACTGTCGGGAAAGCAAGTAATTGGAATGAAATTCCACAGGTAGGAAGAGCGAGAAAGGAAGCTGATGGTGTAGAATTTGCGTTTACAATTTATCGGTTTCACAGTAAAAGGGTGGGACCAAGTTGCTAATCTTGTGGCTCGAGTAAATTCATATACAGTGGGTACCAGTGAGCTAAGTTCATTGGAGCAGAAGCCGTGAAAGTATTTGTAGAAGAGACACAGGGAAGCCACACTGCGTCTGTGAGAAAGCGACTGTATCCTAACTGCCAAGTCGGGATCGATCACATTACAGATTCTCCGTTGGATTTTTTTCAAGGACACCTAGGTGGATAGCAGGAGCACCCGACCAGATATGTCAGCAGTATTCAATGCACGGGCGGATGGTAGATTTGTATATGTGCAGGATTATATCAGACGGGAAAAAACTTCCCGGCCCTGCACAGAGAACCGACATTCTTAGCAGTGGATTTAGCTATGGATTCTATATAGTCATTCCACTTGAGTTACTCGTCACTGACTATTCTACAGCTAGTTAATCTGATTTACGACTTATTCATTTTTACAACTGATACAATAACCAGAAAACCTCATCCATCGCCATTTACTACAGCCTACACCAGAACACATTATTTACGTTGACTGTTGTGCTCATCTTAATTGCCATGTTAACGAAGTTTCCACCGTTGTACGTTCCGAACTTCTTCAGGCGCCAGGAATTTCAAACCGAACTCTGGCGGTATATAATTCTCATTCCATTTGCGATGCTACTTCCGACACATGCATCAAGGATACATGGCCCATTGGGCATAGGCGTTGGTTAGTTTCAGTGACTTGACCCAGAGTTTTGAGTTCAATACCGGGCTACAGCAGTGATGAACAAATAAAGTATTGATTTAAAGAGAGATACCTATGTGCTTTCTACGTAATGAACATGAAAAATGAAAAAGAGGAAGTATCTACTTATACGCCCACTCACACCAAATATGAAACAAAGTCGAGTTTGTAGTGGGATTTGGTAGCCCTTTCAAATATACCCCAAGAACTCTCGGCACTAATATATTTAGGGCGCCTCGGGCGCCGAGTAATGACCTCAGCCCCTTCCCAAAATAAAGGTAATGCCTGTAGCAGTTGAAAGAATTGTTTCATTCCAAACTACTGGTGACTGCTTTTCAACAGATTTTCAGTGTGCAACATGTAGATCCGATGCCAAGATTTGCTGAAACATACTGCAAAACCATGCCTCATCATCAGATTTTTCCTCGCTCTAAAATTTAATTTTTAGATTAGGAAATAATTTAAACAGGGAGTAACAGTAAAGACAGTGGGCAGTGATAAACTGACGAAACACTGCCTACGCTGGTTAAATCAAATCGTTAGAATACAACCGGATTTCCTGTCACTAAACATGTCACGGTACAAGATTTCTTGTCCCTAAACATGTCACGGTACAAGATTTCTTGTCCCTAAACATGTCACGGTACAAGATTTCTTGTTCTTAAACAAGTCATAATTTATTGCCACTACACGTTCATTATTTAGAGTGACCGAACGTTTCGAGGTATTTAACAAATCCTACCCATGATATGATAGATTTAAGCATAGAGTAGTGGTTAGTGTCGTGAACAGTCAGAATACCTGCGGAGTTCACATTCAAACCAAAACTGTTGTGTTCCCAAAATACACTTGAAAAAATATTCCGTTAATTAATAGATCGACAGATTGGGATTTCTAGCCTTGGTTGGCAACCAATCTAAGGGAAGGATAACTGAATCCAAAACGACATGGAATTAATAACTCCTACACAAAAAAAAAAGAAAATACTTGCTCCAAAAACTGCGATGAGTGAGGTTGTGGCCGATAAATACACAGGATAATAATACTTATGATCTCAAAGATTAAATACATAAACCACAATTTTACTAACTAGTACACGGAAGCTGGCTTGAAAATGATCAAAATGGCTGCCGGCTAGAGAGGATCATTTGTGGTAGACTGGCGAGAATACAATAGGGTTTATTACATGACAGATGATTTGTAAACCGAAGCAGGATAAAGGTGTAAAGGTTTGTAGGACTTTATCGAAATCGCACCAGGTTAAAATGAGGGCGAAATGCATAAATAGACTTGTCGACCAGAAGCTGTTCGAAGGTTTAACGGAAGTAAAAGTCCATGTCTAAACAAGGAGAAAGTGAAATAAAGAGAAGGTAACCATGTTACATTTACTTTGTCAGGAGGAGGAAATAGCTACGACAGATCATAATAGCAAACAAAGATGACGGATGCGGTCGGCAATTATATCGATTTTTTCTCTGGTCATGACTTTCGTTTCTTTAAAAAGACATACAGCTCTAAAAGAACTACAACATAGAAAGTTTTCGGCTAAATAGAGGGATTCTTTGGCTAGGTAACTATATTTGTACAGTTTTTTGTCGGGTAAGGACCCAAATCAGCTCTCAGTTGCGTCTCTGTCCTCGAAGACAGAGTGTGGCTCAGTTGTACCTCATTCCGCGAGGACAGGGTTGCTTTTGAGAAAAATGACACTGTTAGATGCCCGGTCCCGGGGAACAGTGTCCCGCGGCTGTCAGCCAAGTCTATAGAACCCAATGTGTCCTATTATTTAACCCATAACTGGAAGGAAGAGACGGATTAATACCTTTCTCAAAGGTATTTGTGCGTAAGTGAATGCGAGGAATTTAAATGGGATTCGAACTCGATTTCTCGTTCCGAGCCGCTATCCATTGCACTACAACGCACACCCTCCCGAAGAGACACTATACATAGAAGATGTGACATTGGTGAGGCACGTACTTGAACCAAAACTAAGGTCCGATCTTCTTAGTCTTGTTATAAATTTTACGTTAGCTCTGTGAAGAAACACAAATAAACCTGTGCAGATGGCCATGTTCGGAAACGAGCTATGTTGGATTTCAGAAATCGCTGTGATGTAGACGTGTGCTTTCAAATCGAAACAGCTCAAATGATGACGATGACTCTTACATTGTGTTTTTTTTTTCAATTTGTTTTATCTATCAAACGAGCTTCTCCCCTTATTTATACTTTTCATTGCCCGTAAAACGTTAAAGCAATTCACAAAAAAAAAAAAAAAATTTTTTTTTTTTTTACGTACGCATACACCACGTTTCTAGCATGCACTAACAGAATCCTTCGAAAAAATTCCGCTTGAACTTTTATACGGCGATCTCATTAAAAAAATGTTGCGGCAAAATTAACTTAAATTCTAATCATTTCTAGTACAAACTGGCTAAATCACTGAATAATATTATACAGACATAGCGATTTAATAAACTTAGGTACGTTCAAAGTATGAAGTGCCCAGTGAGAATCTAAATCACTAACATTAGTCAGACTTTCGCTAACAATGACCACACTCCGAAAGGAAGCAAACAGAGAAATTGTATTTAAACAGCAAAAATGCATTCGAGCAGGATTTGTCAAATTCAGCCGACAAAGTTTCTCCGTTTAATATTGTATTGCATCTCATCAATTTCTGGATAAGATGGTATACATAGGGATAAAAACTGTCCGAAGTTAATGATCTGTCCTCGTGCGCTTAGGTGATTAATACAATTAAAAAAGTATGGGATTTGAATTTACCATTCGGCAGATGAACGAGGACAAAAAAAAAAAAGAAAAAAAGCTCAGTGATTTATAATAAGCTTAGTTAAAGATTGTGATGCAAACATATATGTAAGCTCAAACCATCAACCTATCTAAAATGAGCTAAAATTGAAGAGATTAGCATTTGAAATTTAAGATGATTGCAAATATAAAATTTGTCACTTAAGATGATTGTTGTAATATTCAGGGCCCTGACTCCTCTCGAAAACGAACCATTCTATAAAAGTTCAGTCTATTCCCATTGCTATTTAGACGCTAGGTTAAAAAGAATTTTTGTGCTATTTATTGGTATTCGGCCGAAATTTTATATTTTGTGTGTAGATATCGAATGTCATGGTTCTTTTTCATTATTTCAGTCAGTCAGTCAGTTAAGCTTGGACGATCATGTCTCGAAAGAGACATGGCTGACTGAGTAGAAGATTGAAAGTAAGATGTCATTGAAGAAAAAAAAACATACTCCATATTTTTCAGTAAATAAATGTCCGAATAGGGTTTAGAAGGAATAACAGAAAAAATATTATTAAGAGCTACAACAAAGGACAGAATGTTGTGGAGAACCATGATCACCTACGACCTGAGGGTGAGTTAGTTAATTGTCATACATGGCACACGCTTGGGTGATCATGTCTTGAAAAAGACATGACTGATTGAGCAAAAAAATTTCCCGCAGTAGGTTGCCATTACTTTCTACGGTGGACTGGTTATATAATATATATATATATATATAAAGAGCCAGCTTTTCCTGACGATCCGATTAGGTGAAACCTTGGTAGGCTTGTTGGCTCACTAAGTATACTTTATTTATTCTGCTCTACCTAAGTATTGAGTGCTTTTTTGTTAGTTGATTACTCGTCTTGGGTTTTTTTTTCTTTGGGTTCCGTGCTGACTCGGTCAGAATCCTTTTTACTGATGTTCATGTGCTTACCCTTTTTTTTTATAACCATTTTTCCTTCCACGTAGATCCGCGGAGGGATTTTCGACACGAGTATAGTTATAAGTTTGTCTTATATACACACATATGTAATGAATATATTTTCGTTTTTTTCCGTTGATAACATCCCTCAGTGAACGAAACATGTCGGCTAAACTCAGTAGGTTTTTTTCTCGACTCTTATTCATATTGTTTCTTTTTACAGATTATATCTGAGAATATTTAGAGGAGATATATTGGAAGTATATATTATACATTATTTTGTTTGATAATTATATATATTTTATACCTTAATCACATGTCCATTCATTGTATATTTCTGTCCTGACTCTTACAACATTTCACCATTACTGGTATAGCTTCTAATATCATTAGTATGTAATACCTACTTGCAAAATGATGAAAAGAAAACTTAAAATCTGTAAATGAATTCCACTCGATAAAAAAAAAATTCTAAATTTTCCACCACCTCTATGTTGCATGTATGTACAGTCGTAGCAACATAAATTTAGTCCGATGATGTCCTTTTCCTCTATATTATATTTAAAATGCTTGATCTTTTGACCTTTAGTTGTCTATATTTATTAAGATATTTAGGTGTTAGATCCAACTACGGTCACGCAAACTTTCCAAAACTGTGGTCAGAATATTCCTGAAATCTGACGGCTTTAGCACAAGATTTATATAATTCCCACATTGCTTATTATTAGTACACGCATAAGATTTACTTACTTCTAAGTCAAAAAGCCTCTTTTTCTAATGCAAGCTAATGTTGCATATAAAGTACGTAGTTTCAAGAATTGAATGGTAAATTTTGATCCCCTGCTTATTTATATAGCGATGGAACAATCACCAGTGGTATTTTGGGGTATCCACTTCGTACAAACCATGCAGGAATGTCAGCCGATCACTGTCTGACGTGAAGCGGGAATATCGAAAATTATAATTCCTAAAGGAAAGAGCTTGGGTTCCCTCTTCGACATTTCCTGGTAATGCTTCTTGCCACAGACTAAATCCAAAAGCGCTGAGACGTACGGACAGTTCTTCACCTGTCTTTGCTAAGGCCGCGGTGTGTCGACATCTGCTTGTGACCGGTGACAGGAATTACGTATTGACCAGGTCTTTACTATAGTATGCTGACTCGGAGGGAGGGAGAGATGGAAGGAGGGACGGAGATGTTTGTAACATGATCAGATTTAATCAAATGACAGCATTATGCGTTCTCAATTGCAACAAAAAATATTCTTTTTCTGGTCTTTTAAGTCTCTCTTCGATCTGGAACGGTCAATAACACAAAGGCTTTTTAAATTTTTAATTGATTTGATTGATTTGTTCTTTAAGCTTAACCCTTTTCTGCTTATCTAAAGTTAAGAAATGTTTTCCGATTTTAAGTTATTTTTAGGAGGATATTAATGACTTGTTGATACAAGTCATCCTAATTAATACATAGCTGATTGGAGAAGGGGTGGATTCATGCCTTTCTCAAGTGTATGTGCGCATAATTGAATATGACGAACCAAATTGAAATTTGAACTCGGCTCTCCGATTGACGATTCCGAGCCGTTATTCATTATTCCATTTGCATATCCAACATCCATTTGTATATCTTACAGCACCTGTTATTTCCAAGTGGTTATCTAAGAAATGATCAGACAACGTTGATTAACTTCCGTAATCATACAGGAACCGGTGTTTCAACGTGATATGGCCGTAAGCCCTATGGTATATGGTTTTATATTCATCCAGTGTCTAGATATCAATTGTTGATATAGCCATGGTATTTACCTGAGCCTCCCCGCATAATGGACAACTCTGAGGACGTAAGCTCGGAGAAATATTCCCCTTAGACTCTGGGTCTAGGCTGTTTTTTCCTAGATCATACTCTGCCTTTCGGCACAGTCTCGTCTGGGTTCATTTCTGCCCGGAGGCAGATAGTCCGACAAGGATAGACGGTAGTTGCAGATATATCCTTACCGTTCAAGTCTCAAATATTATTATAGATTTTTCTTCTAGTTCGGCTGAAAAATATATTGGAGAATAAAAATTTATAACTGCTTTTGTAAAATATACGTCTTTGTCATGGTACCCTTCTACGAAGAATGGTCTCCTCTTGCGCGTGAGCGAGTTACGAGCAGTCAAGTACAGGAGTTAACGGAGGCAGTTGCCGACAGCCACTAGTCAGGCAGCGTAATATTACCTTCGGACTTACTTATTTCTATATTACTTATTATTAACACTTTTGAATATCTCGTTATACTAACACACTGTTTTGAACCTACCTTCTTGATCCGTGTCTTACTTCCAGTAAAAACCGGTCAGTAGAACTTTGCGGCGAAGTTTCGCCACAACTCCACAACGAATTGAAATCGAAAATCCACGACAGTCTTGTAATCCAGAATATTAATTAACATATATTGACGTGCATCAATGTTTTCTGTTCCTCTTATTAAAAAACACACTTTTAGGATGGATTGTAAGAATTAAACTTTCGGGTAGGAACAACATTTAGAAAATATCGCATCAGGTAAAAAAATGGAAACAAAAACGAACTGTTTAATCTTGAAACCCACCCAGATATTTAACCGATCGTATATGAGGAATCTTCACTGACCCACTAAGGCTGCAGTCTAACAATTAACTAGAGAAAAAATGCACAGCCTACAGCAAAAGACGGTCCCAACGCATGAGCAGCCTCCTGGTGACATAAAAATGAATCAACGACAAACATTTTATTTTTGGGATAGTGTTGTAACAGACTGCTAAAAATATGACATAAAAAAATGAAGATGCATTCAGTCAGTTAATTGCCATACGTGATACAAGCTTGGGCGATGATGTCTCTTTTGAGACATGACTGACTGGGCAGAAAATTATCCCGCAGTAGGTTGCCATTGCTTTCTGCGGTAGACTGGTTGCCGACCAAGGCTATAGAACCCAATCTGTCCTGTTATTTAACCCATAACTGGAAGGAATAGACGAATTAATACCTTTCCCAAGGGTATTTGCGCGTAAGTGAATGCAATGAATTCGGCTGGAATTCGAACTCGGCTCCCCGATTTCTCGTTCCGAGCCGATATCCAACGCACCACAACGCACATCCTGAAGATGCATTAGAATAGTGAAAAAGAAAACGAAGTTGTGAAGAGTCATGATCGTCAACATGCTGGAAGCACGTAAAAGAAGAAAAGATTTTTCTAAGAGGAGCAGTTGTCGCGTTTTGTCATTTGCTTAACGCTTTCAACCGATCCAACTTGATTGCATTATTATCTTTAACAGATGAAGGAAAAATATCGTCTAGATTCTTAAAAGTCAATTAAAATATCCAGATAATCATCTATCAACTGATAAGAAACTGCGCAATCAAGACCAATCGTCGCCAAACAATTTCTAAATAGGACTATTCGTCTTTGGTATCTGTTATAATTGGTTTACGCTTGTTGTTCAGAACATTTACTAACTTAATGAACATGGTCACCTGCAAGCTCACCCTTTAACAGGAGGAAAAAAATACTGAAAAAAAAAAAAAAATGAAAAAAAAAAAAAGGTTAAGTAAAAAATAATTATATGAACAACACTGACGGAATTACAATATACAAGGAATCAAAATCGTGAAGATTTCGTCTAGACGAAAGTTACTATGGTCTGAAAGAGATTGAATTACATTCTTCATCTGTAGCAGACATGCAAGAAACACAGTTTCTTGTAATTAATTTATTCAGGAAAAATATCCAAAAGATTTAAGAAAGTGCAAATCAGTGTACAAAATTGCGATAGGAAAATACGATTCGAAAAAATATTTTTAATGTAAATAATCTTCAAAAAATATTTTGAGAGTTCATAATCTTCAATTTTTATATTTGTTTTTATTTTGAATATTTTGAGATCTAATTTGTGAAACTAATACTAATTTATTTATTTTTAAAGTTTTGAACATTTTCCAAGTTGAAATAATATTTCAAAGAAAAAGTGACTTTTTTCTTTATTAAATCAATATTTACTGTTGTGAAGACAGCGTTTCAGTCGACTGATTCTTTAGTCATCATTCGCTATAGCTTGTACCCCAAACCTTTTTTTTTTTTAATTCAAAAAGCAAATTTGTTATATTTCATCTTCATCACGAACTCTATATAAGATCGTTTATAGTTCATCTGTAGTGTCGAGAGCTGCTTAATGTTTCTTGGATTCAGCCTTGTGTCTTACATAACCAAACTCTCTACAGCTTAAAAGTTTCATCAGGAATTATCATCAGGAGGTTTTTCATCATCATCAGGTTATTTGTCAGTTGGAATGTGTGGATTAGTGTGGAAGAGTGGAATAATAAAATATACATTTTGAATGTAAAAATAGAAATGTATTTAAAGGAGGAATACCATAAGTTGTAGAAGTTAATTTTTATTGAGAAAATTAAGGTATCAAGAGTTTGTACAAAATGTTCTAGTAGTTATTGTTGAAATAGATAAGGAGAAAGAGAACAAGGTGCGACCTGACCTTATCTCCGGGCCGATTTGAAGTTGGTTACATTTTAGATGTGTGTCAACAAACCGCCACCCCTGACTGACCATTCTTAAATATTGAATCCAGTAGCGTGGGGTGGCTCCCAGAATTTTTTTTTCTTTAGCTGTGGAAAAACACATTCTCTGGCGCATTTTGAATTTTGCGATTTGATGACCAGAGTTCCGCTGCAAATGTACACTAATAGGATATCTACAAGTTCAGATAAAAAATGTCGTATCCCCAAACATGAGCCAAACTGTTTGAACGGAGTTAAGTGCAGTTCTAGATGAAACTTTTTTTAATTTTAAGCATGGTAGAAATGTGGTATTACAGTACCGATCTGTTATCTTTGAATTGAATGATGAAAAATTTTCTCACAGATGAAGAAAAGACTTGAAGCAACCGAAATGAGGTTCTGCAGAAGGATGCTGAGAATAACAGACCGAACATATGAATAACGTCATAGTTTTAGTGAAAATGGAAACAAAAAGGAAACTTATGCATAACATCAGCAAGAGACGGTTGAGGTTTCTAGGACACATACTGAGAAAGAAAGGCTTGGAGAATTTGACTCGGACAAGACAGATTGAAAGTAAGATGTCATTGAAGAAAAAAAACATACTCCATATTTTTCAGTAAATAAATGCCCGAATGGGGTTTAGAAGGAATAACAGAAAAAATATTAAGAGCTACAACAAAGGACAGAATGTTGTGGAGAACCATGATCACCTACGACCTGAGGGTGAGTTAGTTAATTGTCATACATGGCACACGCTTGGGTGATCATGTCTTGAAAAAGACATGACTGACTGACTGAGCAAAAGATTTTCCCGCAGTAGGTTACCATTACTTTCTGCGGTAGACTGGTTGCCAACTTAATCTGTCCTGTTATTTGACACACAGATAAAGGAAAGAGACGGATTAATACCTTTCCCGAGAATATTTACGTGTAATTGAATATAACGAACCCAACTGGAATTAGAACTCAGCTCTGGTTCCGAGCCGGTATCCACTACACCACAGCACACATCCGAAGGTACACGACACAAAGAGAAAGACGCATTGTTCAATCAACGAAATGACTATTGAATTAACTGCTTTCCTATGACAATATCTACTACAAATGGCGATAAATAGGATGTTTTTCACATCGTGTAGCCAGAGTTGGAATTGGTCAATTTTTAAATATAGATGGCGCTTAAATGTAGCTTATTCATATTGGTATGTGCTTTGTGGTGCAATGTATATGAGCTCGTAATTAGAAATCTGAGAACCGAGTTCGAATTACCGTCGAATTCGTTTATTCACTTATGCACACATTCACTCGGGAAAGATATTAATCCACCTCTTCTCTATCCAGCAATAGGTTGAAGAGCGTGACAGATTAGAATCTATAGTCTTGGTTGGCAGCCAGTCTACTGCAGAAATTAATTGCAATTTACTAATGGAAAATCTTTTGGGTACTCAGACATGTCTCTTTGGAGACATGATCGCCCAAGCGTGTCTCACGTATGACAATCAACTGACTGACAACAAAAAAAGCTTTATAGAAAATCCTGCTGTACACGAATTATTTGCGTACTTATAGCCTTAAGGGTGTAAAACAGAAATTTAATATGCTGCCCCGAAAGGCAGGCAAATAAGAAGAAAGTCCTTTTTTCTTGTCATATTTAGTTAAGGGACATAGAAAAAGTAGGCTTGTCTTTTTAGGACGTAGGCGATCATGGATTTCTACGTCTCCCTATCCCTGGTGGCTCTTAACACGCTTTCTCCTATTACACCACGCAAAACCCCGTTCTGTCATCCACCTGATCAGTCCCATCAAATATGTTATCCGTTGCTTTCCTCTGTCTCTTTTTCCCTATATCTGGCTTGTTAGTATCAGATTCTCCAAGCCCTCTTTCCTCACTGAGTGTCCCAGGAACTTCACTTGTCTCTTCCTGATGCTCAGTATTAATTTCCTTTTCGTTTTAATCATTTCCAAGACCTCATCATTGCTCACATGCTCGATCCATGATGTTCGCAGCATCCTTCTGTAGAACCACATTTCAGTTGCTTCAAGTTTTTTCCTTCATCTTTGATGGTATCTTCCAGCATTCATTGCCATATTGAAGAACTGACATTACGTAGAATTCCCGTACTCTTCTTTGTTTTTAACGAAATTTTCCTGTTTCTTAATACTCTACTCAGCTTCTGGAACGCGTCCTTTGCCATGTCAATTCACCTTCAGATCTATGTGTCGCACTTTCGTCTTCTGCTAAAACACTTCCCAGGTATTTAAATATTTGCACCTGCTTGATTTTAGTATCCACCACCTGAATTTGGCATTTTGGGCTCCTCTTTTGGCTGATGACCATGCATTTGGTTTTCTTGTAGATTATTTTTTTTTTTTCACTGTTCTTTGTAACAAAACTTATGGCGTGTTTTTATGCGACTTTAAAAATCGCAATTCGAAAAACAGAAGAAAGTTTTTGCTGTAATATATGTTTTATGTGAACAAAATATAAATCGATATGATCATTATTTGGTCATCAAAGCATTTTTCTTGATTTAATTTAAACTTTTGCCACCTTTCTACTGAATTATGTATTGCAGCAGAAAAAGAAAGATTCCGGTTTGCATTCACTGAATTATTCCAAAATGGTTTTCAATGTCAGCCCGGCTTCAGTCACCTTCCCAACGCCTTAAGTTTGCCTCTCTTTGTCTTTTCTATAAATACTTTCATGGTAATTGTTCGAATACAGTAGAGCCAACATATATATATAAAACCAGAAAAATAGTTACTTTTTGACAGGTGGCGAATCAATCAATTTCTATATTTCATTGGTATAATAAAAAAAATGCTTCATCTTTGGGGGTTTCTTTTATTATTTAACTTGATGTAGATAATAGAATTTCTTTCGTCAGAAATTTTATATGGAAGACTATTTCTGATTGTGAAAAAAGCTAATATAAAATTCAATTTTGTGTAGATCTTGAGACAATGCAATAGAAAATATATCCATTATTGAGAGAGAGCATCTCGTGCGAGACAGGTTTTTCTCTCCGGAGTCTTAATTATAATAGTCTACTATTCGTCCATGCTTAGAATATTGCTGTCACATATGGTCCGATGCCCTTGCTATTTACTTTGAGTTCCTTGATAAAATCCAAAGAATCAGCAATATTATTGGTCCTGATCTGGTGGCTCGACTTCAGTCACTTTCCCATTGTCATAAGGTTGCATCAATTGTTCGGTTGAATTCTTCTTTATGGTACTTAAACATGTTAAGTTTAAGCGCAGTACTTTCCGTATTTGACGGCATTTTAATAAAAATATATTTTCAAATTCTCTTGCGCCTCATATGACATATGCTTGATTTTATTTTGATTTTTTACCTTTGGATATAATAAAGTTTTATAGACTCGTGTTTTTTTATGTTATTTTTCGTTTAATTTTAATCATGGCTTGTTTAGCCGGCGGACCTGAAGCAGACTACCACCACATTTAATTTCGTTGTTTTTCATTTTTTTTTTTTTTAACTTTTTTCAGCGCAGTCCTATCGATTACACCCTTAGCTTTACAACTGACAAAAAAAAAAAAAAAAAAAAAAAAAATTTGAAAAATTTCAATATTTAAACATTTTCTGGCGTGGGGGGATCATTTTCTCATACAACGTTATAGTAAATCGATCCTCCATTTTGAAACCAGTCGCCGGTATGACATTACCGCCACCTGTAAATTTGTTCATTATCAAAGTTTTTGGACATTTTTTTCCAGTGCAATATTATCTTTTACACTTAAACCTTACGAATGACAAAAAATGTTGCAAAAATTTCAATATTTAAACAATTTTAGTGGGGGACCAGTTTATCATACAACCTTATAGTGGGTTGAAAATGGAGGATCGATTTAATTTAACGCTGTATGAGAAACTGACCCCACCATAAATTTGTTTAAATATTGTGATTTTTCAAAATTGGTTTGATAATCGGAAAGTTTAAGTAACAATCGATAGGACTGCGCTAAAAAAAAAAAATAAAAAAATAAATAAAAAAAAAAAAAACGAAATCAAACGTGATGGTAGTCTGCTTCAAGTTCGCTGTTTAGCCAAAATCATACCTCATAAATATAGCCTAGGCTGAACCATTTACTAATAATTTTACTGTTTTTGTTTTATTTGCCCTGCTGAAATTAGGATGCGTCTTATACACCCGCACGTCTTATATGCCGTCAAATACGATAACTAGCGCTGAGATCTCAATTTACAGTTAAACTAACTAGATGTAGCCATAACTTTTATACTATTATTTTTTACTGTCACTTTTTACTTGTGGGACTCCCTTCCGACTATGCCATTCAGCTAACTTTAATCTGCAAAAATATAAATGCAATGTCAATCGTTATCTATTGTCCTCCTCGTTACTCTTTCCAATCATTAATATTTCTGTCCCTTATTCTTGCACACATTGGAACCCCTTGTGTCTTAGTGGCTTTAACGCTTTGCATGGGGTGATATGGATAAAAAATTTTAATGCAATGTCCATCATTATCTACTATACTCCTGATTACTCTTTTCTCGTCCTGCTCATTATTAATGTTTATGTTCCTATTCTTTCACGCCCTGTAAGACCCTTGTGTCTTAGTGGCTTTACTGCTTTGCATGGGGGTGATATGGAATAAAAAATTTCGATGCAATGTCAATCACTATCTACTGTTCTCCTGATTACACTTTCCTCTTCTTTAATTAATGTTATGTTCCTAATTCTTCCACGCCCTGTAAGCCCCTTGTGTCTTAGTGGCTTTACTGTTTTGCATGGGGTGATATGGAATAAAAAATTTCGATGCAATGTCCATCACTATCTACTGTTCTCCTGATTATTCTTTCTTCATCCCAATAATTATTTATGTTTCTGTCACTTATTCTTCCACACCTTGTAGGCCCTTGTATCTTAGTGACTTCACTGCCTTTCGTGGGCTGCTATCAATTAAAAACCGATATACTGAAATTCGTTGGAACAGCTCAATAGAAGAGGTTTGTCGCATGGAAGGGAACAAGTTTGGACGTAACAAATCCGGAAAACGCATATCACGTGGAAGAATTCCCTACCTCAGTTTATTTCTCATTTGCTATGTTGCATTTGCAGACATATATACGCACATGTTGCAAATCACCGGTCGATGGATTTGCAAAAAAGGCCATCCTGTATTAATGTATCTTTCAACCAACCGAAGATTCCCTCTGAATTCAAATAACTTCTTCTCTCGTCATGTTTGTTAGTGATGGATCGAGCCTCGATTTCCTACATTTGCGGAAACTCGTGATAAAGACATTTTCGATCTCCATTGACAATCGCGTTTCAAAATGATCGAGTCAAAAAAGAAGAAAAGAGAGAGCCAAGCATATACATTTCGGGAACTTATCTTCCGGTATGCGGCCAACGACGCTAACTCGTGGAGAGATTTTATTGACGTAAGCTTCTCACTAAGGCAGGATGTGACACACGGTCTTTTTATGTGTCGTTCTCATAAGCATACATGTGGGCCAAGAATGAAAATTGCAGTTGCCGCAACCACTGTCACACTGGTGTCGATAATCCATCGACCCCCAACTCGCTTAGTGCCATGAGGAAGGTGTTGTTGCAGGGTAGTAATTCTGGAAACGAGGGGAGTTCTCCCATCTAAAACAAGGAGAAAGATGACACGCTTTGATCCTGGCCAGAAGTCTTAAACAAAGGATTGAACTTGAAATTTTGCAATCCATTCTGTATATTTTTAAACGCTGATTTGCAAGGGGGGCAAGCCCCCTCCGCTTACAAAATTGGCGCTTCGCAATCTTTCTATTACATTTACAATCATCTCGCTATAAAGTATATTTTATTTCTAAGGTTCTATTTTGCATCCCATCTTGTAACTGATAGATTTGCTGAGTTCTTCACATTGATCAATATCCAGAGCCATACGACTTACTAACTTGCAAAACATTACTTTTTTTATTTGTTTACATTGTGAGTTCAATACCAGGCTACAGCAGTGGTGAACAAGTAACTTACAGAGTTAGAGGGAGATAACTCATGACTACCAAAAAGAGGGTCTACGCAAAAGGGATGAGAACGACATAACCAGTGATTGTAATAAAGGGTTCTGTTCGAAGTTCCTAGCACAATGCCAACAAAGATGAAGACAATAGTCCGAATAATGTAAATACTGTATTTCTTTACTTCAGTTTTAATGCAGAGTGTACAGTTTTATATGTTAAAAGAAACGTTAATAAAAAAAATTATGTTGCATTAAATAATATTTCTCTTACCGCAAATATATAATTTCTATGTTCAGAAAAGAACTACAAGCAAATATAGGAGAGATGGAATAAAAATAATGACAGTAGGCGGAGATAAGAAAAAACGAATTGTTACCTCCGTTTAATAAATATCAATCTAGCTATTAGCTAACTATCATCTCATCCTTTTACACCCAATGGTGTGTAGGACAGTAGCTTTTTGTTACTGTTTGCGTAACAAACTGCTTTTTTTATGGGGCAGGGTTGTTAGCCCTGCGCCCAACCCTGGAAGACCATTCTCGGTCCTTACGTTTACAGCACCTGGTATTTCCAAATGGTCACCCATCTAAGTACTGACCAGGGACCAGGCTCGGTGGTGCTTAACTTCGGTGATCAGACGAGAACCGGTGTATTCAACATGATATAGCAGTAGACATAATTAAATTCTAACCTTAGTTAGATTTTCTCCTTAGAACAATTTTTTTTCATTATATTTACAGTTTTGTGTTGCAGTGGATATTGCCTCGTCCCGAGACATTGGAAAGCTGAGTTCGAATTCTAGTTGAATTCATTGCATTCACATACGCGCAAATACTCCAGCTATGTATTAAATAGCAGAACGGATAGGTTTTCTATAGCTTTGGTTGGCAACCAGTTTTTATATAAAAGATGACAAAAACCAGATCCGCGTCTTTAGTGTAAGTTCGCAACCAATCAAAGGGTTCCTTATAGCATATGTCGTAGCAGACCCACTCTCATCCAGCAGTGAGTTATAAAATGAGCATGTGTATTGCGTGATCGTCGCATTCACAGCAAAGATAAATTTGGTACTGGTGGTTCCTCTTATATGGCACTGAATGCTGAAAAATCTCATAAATGAAGAAAAGACTTGAAGCAACAAAAATGGGGAAAGAGGGCTTTGGACATTCAACAGTACCAGAGTTCCAGGACATGTTTAAGACAAGAGAGACAGAAAAAAAAAACGCATAAACTAATCGACCTTTTGTAAATGTTTCACTATTTATCTCTTATCTTCAGTAAATCGTGCGGAGTTTTTAATTTTCAAAGCTCTCAGGAGAATTTTACAAAATGTTTACAGAATAAAAATCGTCCTAGATATGACGATAAACTACATCCGGCAGCAGGGCCTCTGATCGGTAGATCGGGGATTTTAAGGAGCGTGGAACTATTGATTCATTTCTATTGTTTCCAGGTGCACCCTGACCCGCGTTGGTACCACCTATTAGGGTTCCAGCAATGGGCAAATAGTTTCATCATGAGTTCAGCTTCTCGTTTTGCACTGCAATTAAAAGTTAAGAAACAGTGTTGATAATTAACCAATATGAGACTAAAAATCAATACTGTTGATGGTCGATCTGCAAGAAGAACCAGGAAAGATCGTGCAACAGACTCGTACTAAACGTAATCTTATTTTTAAAAAACATACTACAAAGATGGATGTTCGTCGTGGCGCAACGGATATCGACTCGGAACGACAAATCGGGGTACCGAGTTCGAATTTCAGTTGGACTCCTTGTATTCACTTACGCACAAACACCCTTGGGAAAGATATTAATCCATCACTCCTCAAGTTATGGGTTAAATAACAGAACAAATCGGGTTCTATAGCCATGGCTGGCAACCAGTCTACCTCAGCAATGGCAACCTACTGTTGGATAATCTTCTGCCCAGTCAATCATGTCTCTTTCGAGACATGGTTGCCGAAAGCGTGTAGTACGTAACTGACTGCAAAGATTCGTTTTTAACACATTCAAACATCACAATCACTTCACTTCATTTTTTTTTTAAATCTATAAATTACCAGAGGGACATTTATTTCTATGGCCTTTGTCGTCAGAGGTGACCCTTTTTGCCACTACAAGAACCATATGAACTCCCTTAAATGTAATTTTAATTTTTTGATTACGTCAAGAAATCCCATTGACTGGCTGTTACCTACGGTTAATCGAAAGCAGCTCAATCAGAACGAGGCTTAAGGCCATATCCCGTCGAAACACCGGTTCTCGTCCGATCACTAAAGTGAATTAACATTGAGCCTGGTCAATACATAAGTGGCCGCCTGGAAATATCAATTGCCGTAAGGATGCGCAGGTGGTGTAACGGATAACGGCTCGGAACTGGAACTCGGAAAGCGGAGTTCCAGTTGTGTTCGTCATATTTATTTAAGCGCAAATACCATTAGGAAAGATATGAACCCACCGGTTCTCCCAACTATGGGTTAAATAGGAAGACGTGTATAAGTAAATCATTATTACCTCCAAAGCATTAAAATTCACAAATATTTTCTGGCTTTGAATAACTTGCAAAGGGCTGATAAAACGGAAGAACAATTAGAAAAAATATCTTTCAATAAGAACAAATTTAATTACAAACATTTGGCACGCAATCAATTCTATTTAGTCGGAGAAATCGGAAAATGGTGAAAATGTATATCTGTTTTTTCTTTTCTTTTTTTTATCTCGGAGTCTCGGGCAATGTAGTGATATTGTCAAAATTGGCGCTCAAAAAGCAAAGGCGAAAAGAATAACAGATTGAATAAAGATAATAAAAACATTCCCATCTAGCTGTCATCGGGTTCTGTGATCAATAGGATGTGGGTGTTAATGAATGAAACAGAAAATTATATATATATATATATATATATATATATGAGCTCACGTCTATTTTACGAAAATCCGTAACATTAAAATCAAGAATAAATCCACCAAAAATGAGAAAATTAAAATAAATACAAGAATAAAATATATTTAATTTCAAAAGCTACAAACAAATTACTATATTAAAATGGTCCAAATACTGGACAGTTACAAAAGAGAAAGAATGGTCCCCATTATATAATTTTAAACAAAAAGAAGAAAGAAAAATGGAAATGCAAGCAAAAGATGAACGTCTTAACGAGGCAGTTATGGTGATAATTAGCTTAAATGTTTCTGTTTACGGAAATGTTCGGCATTCATTAACAGACCAGTAAACGCTACTGTCGGTTGAAAACTATAAAAGAAAATCTCTTTTCAAGAAAATCGGTTTCACAAGCCAATTGTTATCGCTCTATCCAGTATCAATGGGCGCTTCCTTCCTAACCTTTGTAGTTATGTAACTTGAGAATGCAAAATAGTCCTTCCCAAATCAAAGTGTATATTAGTAATTTGAAACTCAATTGCAGCACGAGTTCGTGGGCAGGTAGTCTAATACACGATAATTAAAAATAAAAAAATAAATTAAATAAAAAATAAAAATAAATAAAATAACCTCTCTGAGTTCTTCTCATCAGCCACATTTATATTTCCTCAACTCTCGTGGTAGCCGTGAATTTGCGGCATTTCGTCTCCATAAAAACAATATGGCTTCCCAACGAGATTCTTTTCCGCACGGACGTTCAAGAGGTAAGTTTTTTTTTTTTTTTTTAAACTACATCCTTTTCTTCAAAAGTTACGTGGAAAGTCAGTATCTTGATTATTTCATCATTTTCGCTTTTATTTATATGCTCAGTCAATTTTAGTCATAGCAATTGGAATTCTTCTAGTGATGTCTTTTTTCTTTTTATCTGTGATTACAAAGGACCAGTCCACGCGATGATAAAGAATGGACCTCTCTATGACCTGAGAGATACAACATACAACAGCGATGAAATAATCAATGAACTCAGTCGATCTTTCCTCATAACACCGACAGCAAACAAGGGACAAATGAACACGAACCTCATCAAACTTATGTCTGGTGAGGTTCGTGTTCAGTCTTTATCATCTAGTGGACTGCTACATAATCACAAATGAAGAATTTTATGGAAGCACACAACTAAACGTATTATTAGAACTCGAATGAAGAAAGATTGTAGCAGATTTAGACCAAAAATTGAGTTAACAGAATGACCTCGTTCAAAACATCGGAACTTGACATTTAGCTTTGTTTCCGCGATTGTGCAAAGGCATTTGACGGGTTTACGACCTGAAGAGTTGCTTGATATACTAAAAGAGCTTCATTTAACCACCAAATACATTCAAATATGCTGTAACCAAAACGCATAAGAATAAAAGAATGAATTCAGTATCCGACAAAGGTTGAAAATGATTAAGTGAAGGATTTTTCTTTTTCTCACTGGATTTATCTAGTTTGCATAGCCGAATGATTCTACGGAAACTTCAACATAACTTTAATTTAAAATAGTGATGGTGAAAGAGATACTTCATTCAATTAAGAAAACTGAGTGCATGGTCATCAGCAAAAGATACAACCCAAAATGCCAAATACAGGTGGAGGATAACAGAATCAAACAAGTACAAGAATTTAAGTACCTAGGAAGTGTTCTAACAGGAGATGGAAAGTGCGACACGGAAATCCGAAGGCGAATTGGCATGGCAAAGGACGCGTTCCAGAAGATGAGCAAAATACTAACACACAGGAAAATCTAAATAGAAACGAAGAAAAGAGTTTTAGACTGCTACGTGATGTCAGTTCTTCAATACGGCTGTGAATGCTGGACAATATCATCGAAAATGAGGACAAAACTGGAAGCGGCCGAAATGTGGTTCTACAGAAGGATGCTACGGATATCGTGGACTGAGCATACAAGCAACGACGAGGTGTTAGAAAGAATGGCAATAAAAAGGAAATTGATGCTGAGCATCAGGAAGAGACAACTGAAGTTCCTGGGACATGCAATGAGGAAGGAGAGCCTGGAGAACCTGATACTGACTGGACAGATAGAAGGAAGGAGAGACAGAGGAAGGCAGCGGATGACATATTTGCAGGGACTGATCAGGTGGATGACGGAACGGGGGTTGCCAGGAGCAACAGGAGCAAACATACTAAGAGCCACAAGGAATAGGGAGACGTGGAGAGCCATGATCGCCTACGTCCTGAAGGGACAGGGCACATTGAAGAAGAAGAAACTACGGATTGTAAAGAGGAAAATCAAGTAGGCACGGAAATTTAATTAACTGGTAAGTGTAGTAGCAGACGACAGAATGTGTGACATAGATCCAGAGACGCTTAATTTTAGTTAAAGATGCTTTTCAGAAAATGTTCTTTTTTAATCATATCGCCCCGAGCAAGGCGGTAACACCACTGATGTGCAGGGGCTACGTAAGAGTGAAAATATTGGAAAAGAGAAAGCCAGAAACTACATCCGAAACAGGGATCAAGGGATAAGCCTCTTCACTAGACGTGGGTGGAGTGTAAACCGGGCGATAGTTAGATCTATACACTCCAAGAAAAAAAATGTAAAACATAGTGGTGGATTGCTAAATTTTATCTTAGTTAAAGTCGAATCAAAGAGATTTTTGCTAAATTAAAAAAAAAGAAAAAGAAAACCAATTAAACATGAGAAGTTTAAAATTAAGCAAAAAAATGACTTACTTTTAAGAATATTTCAAACAAAGTTGATTCCCATCCCAACACAAGGGTACTACTAGGAAGGTAAAAATTAATAAATGGTTACGAGAGAGGAAAAATTCCACTGAAGAAAACAAAGGTGTTTAAATTTTGCAGTACCACCTTTAGATTACTTTGTAATAGAAACAGAATAATAAATGATTAATGAATTTGGTGCCGAATTTCTTTTATCATTTCACCCCAAACAGAGCAATAAAGCAATTGCTGCTATCTATTAACCATCACAGACAATCGTTCCTACCTCCCATTAGCATGGGAGCTAGTCTCCCTGAGAGCAAAACATTGCGCCTCCTCGAGTTAACTCTCACAACAGACCTCAAGTGGAGCGACTATATCGAATCCATACCTAAATCCGAAGCTAAGAAAGTCGGTTCTCTGTGTAAGGCTTTTCCGTCTGAAACTATCCTGCACATATATAAATCTACCATCCGCCCTTGCACTGATTACTGCTGCCATATCTGGTCGGGTGCCCCTGCTATATACGACGGAGTATCTAATGTGATCGATCCCGACCTGGCAGCTCAGATACAGTCACTTTCTCACCGGCGCAATGTGGCTTCTCTGTGTCTATTCTACAAATACTTTCGTGGCTTCTGCTCCGATGAAATTAGCACTCTCGTTCCCCCTATGAATGAATTTTCTCGAGCCAGAAGATTAGCAACTAGTTCTCACCCTTTTACTGTAAACGCACATTCTACTCCAGCAGCTTCTTTTATCGCACTTCCCGCCTGTGGAATTCCCTTCCTTTTACTTGCTTCCCCGACACCTACAATCTCCAGGAGTTTAAGTGTAAAGTCAATAGTCATCTTTAATTTTGATAACTTGCATCCTCTCTCTCTCTCTCATGCTCTATTCTCAGTACTTAACCCACTTCCTGACACGCACTGTAACCTATCACTCTTTCTCCTAACTTTCCTTTTATGTAGCAGTAGACTGCCTTGCTTGGGGTGATATGATTATAAAAAAAACTAACGGGTTGCTTTTCTTTAGTGGATATGCGTTGTGGTGCAGTGGATATCAACTCGGAACGACAAATCGAGGAGTCGAGTTCGAATTCAATTCACTTACGCACAAATACTGTTGCGAAAGGTATTAATCCGTCACTTCCCTCCAATTATGGGTCAAATAATAAGACTGATTAGGTTCTATAGCCTTGTCTACCGCAGAAAGCCATGGCAACCTACCGCGGGATAATCTTCTGTCCAGTCAGTCGTGTCTCTTTCAAGACATGATCGCCCAAAGCGTGTATCACGTATGGCACTTGTCTATAGTAAGAAAAACGTTCCACTTCGAAATCTTACAAACAACTACATATTGGGAAAGATTTGCGGGGATGTTTTCCAAGATATTAAAATCTTAACAATTTCATGTCTTTGATCAATAGTTACTTGTCTGCTAGATTCTCGTAATGTTCACGTCATAATTCCTCTTTTAACCTTCAACCTTGAGTGGCTCTGGAGACTTACATTGAACGAACGAAATCTAAGTATCGCATTTCGTGACTATCTCTTTTTGTCTTAAAATCGCTTTAGAAAACATGGGATGTTGAGGCATCTAATCAGTTAATATTTACGAAGATGCCGTTGACAATCAGTATTTCCACCTCCCTTAAATACTTAATGTAACATTAAGTGTAAATGAGGGACATAAAATATAATCACACATGGTTTTTATAAATAGCAATGACACCAGAGTTCGGATCGACTTTGATTTACTCTACTCCTTCATGAAAAGACTCGATACTTTCTAAACTAAACGATAAAACACAAATTGCTTCTTTCTCGAGTCAGACTGAAAGAAACAGACGACTCTTTGTAAACGTTTGCCCGCCTCGACATCCAGACATAAACGGAAAGAGTGTGATTTACTAAATAAACTTCTCTTTTATTCTTATTTCCGTTTGCGTAGCCTCTAGTTATTGCCTAATTTTAGAATAGCCTCATCTTGACGATTATTGTACTCGTGTTAGACAAACCTTATCGCTTGTAAATATTAGCTTGCATAAATTTTTATCAATATGCTTGGGGCGTTTTTCCGTCTTTACAATCGGCGACGATCTCTTTTTACCTGAGAGCAACAGAGCGTGGATATCTGATGAGAAGTTATGGAAAACACAGTTAGGAAAATGTTAACGTAACAAAACAAAAAAAAAAAAAAAGAAAAAAAAGAAATCAATTCCGAAATAGTCTTACACAATCTTTTACTTGGTGGAGGCATGGGAAGGGTGGAAGAAGCAAAAAAAAAAAAAAAAAAAAATCAATGATATACTTGGTTTAATTTCGATAGATATTATCTCCTCTACTCTATCAATGTGTGTGTGTATGTGTGTGATAAAATGATAGAGGCAAGAAAAAGAAAATACAATAGATAGGTAGGTAGAGAGAAATTAGTAATTTTCTGAGATATGTGTGTGCGTGTGTGTACCCCGAGGTGGTGCAATGGTTAGCAACCTTGTCTCGCTTAAATCATTACAATTGAGTAGTGAGTTCAATCCTCACTAAGTGTCCCATACCTTCGACCTTGTGCCACATCTAAACTGCGCTTAGAAAATCACTATATATATATATATATATATATATATTTATATATGTGTGTGTGGTGTGTGTGTGAGAGAGAGAGAGAGAGAGAGAAAGAGAGAGAGAGAGAGAGAGTCTAAAGGAGTGTGACAAAACGAATTTGTTTTTATGACACAGAGCAACTTTCGCGGAAAGAAAAAGCATTTATACGAAAGAAAGAATAGAGATAATCTCTACACGAATGAGAGATACAATCTATCAAGAACTGTAGTGGGAGAGAGATAATTCATACACTAATGAGGGATAGAGATACTTCCCAACCGAAAATGGGAGAGAGAATATATACCATAAAAATAGAAAGAGAGGAGATTATATATATATATATATATACACACACACACGAGAGAGAGGTCGTCAGTATCTACCAGAAAGAGAGAAATCATATCAGAGAGAGAGAGAGAGAGAGACCTACTAATTCCAAAGTTCAAACCTTGCGAGACAATCTCGTCGCGTGTTTTTTTAGTGGTGCCCGTATATTAGAGCAAGACTCGTAAATATTAACACATACACACAAGCGCGCACCTTTTATTTTCATTGATATATCAAAAGCTTAAAGACGCCAGAAAAGTTAATTGAACGATATTTAGGTTAGATTAGTTGATTTTTACTACAAGTCAAAGTTTCTTGGATTGTTTCATGCCAAGTTTTTTAGAGGACCCAGTGAGGATAGACTTGAGAAAAAAACAACTTCATACAGATCTGGTTAACCCCTCCTCTATTGCCAATCTGTAATATGTAATAAATACTAAAAGTCTTCTTCCTGTCCCTAACGAATTTAAGCTAATTAAACCTCGACAGTGCCTGCCGAGTTTCTAAAAGCCAACCGGATTAATAATGCATTATGACAACTCCAGTGGTTGGTTTTTCGAGTTCTAGTCAAGGTTAAGAGTTTGTGTGCTGGTTTGCAAGACAGGCAGATGAAGCCCTAGCATTTTCAGATTAGTAATAGCGCTATAATTAATAAATAAATGCTACATTTCACTTGCAAAGTAAATACATCTTCATAATGACTACGTTGAAATACAAGAGGTCCAGCGGGCACGCCTACGCGTATGACAAGAGGTCCAGCGGGCACGCCTACGCGTATGACAAGAGGTCCAGCGGGCACGCCTACGCGTATGACAAGAGGTCCAGCGGGCACGCCTACGCGTATGACAAGAGGTCCAGCGGGCACGCCTACGCGTATGACAAGAGGTCCAGCGGGCACGCCTACGCGTATGACAAGAGGTCCAGCGGGCACGCCTACGCGTATGACAAGAGGTCCAGCGGGCACGCCTACGCGTATGACAAGAGGTCCAGCGGGCACGCCTACGCGTATGACAAGAGGTCCAGCGGGCACGCCTACGCGTATGACAAGAGGTCCAGCGGGCACGCCTACGCGTATGACAAGAGGTCCAGCGGGCACGCCTACGCGTATGACAAGAGGTCCAGCGGGCACGCCTACGCGTATGACAAGTCTTACAAGACTAGCAGCAATGACAAACCATATAACGAAAATCGATTCAGCCGCTTCGGAGTCTATAGGTAATGGACACACACATACAAAGTTCCATTTATAAATACGCTATATATATACATATACATATATATATATATATATATATATATATATAAACATTTGTGTATTTAGGAAGACAATTTTCTTTTAAACATGTCAGATTAAATAAATTGCAAACATTGTTTGCTTATTTTAAATAAAATCCGTTCAAACTCACGGATAATGTTTCGCGTATTACAATCAAAAGATGTCAGAAATGACCTGTAATGTTGATAGATTTTATTTTCATTCATTTCTCAAGGTACCCAAGTACTTTCAACCTCTTTCTAAGATCATCTTCAGGGGTGTGAGTTATGATAACAAATGTAACCCGAAAACTGTGTTGCTAAAAATTACTGTACATTTTTCTGCTTCAAATATAACGGTTGACAAATTCCTAGCGTTCATTAGAACGTGAAAATTATCCAAAATAGAATGTTTTTATATGCTGTAATGTCATGGTCATGCACGTGTTAAAGCATGAAAAAATTGTTCCTTTTACAAATATTACTACAGTAGTCATAGCTGATTCTATTTATTGGCGGTTTAAGTGTTTTAATGAATGATTTACAACAACTACATTACCTAGACGTCATACATTACATTTGTCTGACCATTTATCCATTTCTAGACATCTCCAACATTCCTGTCTACATTCACAATATAAAAAAAGTAATCGATCATACAACTATCCTACATCAAGAAAACAAGAAAAGGAAAGTACAGATTCTCGGGGCAATATTCATTAAAAGGCCCCGGGAAGATGCAAGGCTCCTTACCCCTCCGTAGATCTATTGTAATGTAAAAAGATTAACATAATAATTATTAAGATTAACTGGAAAATTATAATCAAACTTGTATGTTCAAATAGACATCTATTAACCAGTCTCACTCACTTTTATATATATATATATATATATATATATATATATATATATATATATATATATCTTTGATAGAAGCCTTTCGGGACCCGAAGAGGCCGCAAATCATTTGTAATTTTAAAAAGAATTTAACCTGGGAGAGAAATAGATTATAGATATCTGTTTCAACATACATAACAAGTAGTTAATAGTTGTAAAAACGTTCGTAATAAGTTCAAAACGTCAATTCCGCGATTTCTTACGTTTCTCGTGATCACGGAATATTTGTGTTCCGAGAGTATGTTATTTTGTTTAAAGTATCATTTATTGTGGGTTCAGTATGTTCGTGGGGGAAGCGGGGGACTTGTATTCTGCGGTTTGAGGGGCCGCAAGGAGCATTGTGACGGGAGGCGATGTTGCTAAGCACGGCACTGATTTTATGCAAGATGTTTCTATTTCCTTTTTTTTAACTCTGCTAAATAGTTTAATTAATTCAGTCTTTTTACATTTAGAAAATTGATTCTTTTACCGCCTGTATCAAAGACAGAGGACTAGTCGAACTACCGAAATATTTGATTACATAGGCAATGCTATATCTGCGCATCAGGCATGTTTAATTATGACTTCTCTGACAAAGTAAATGAACTATTGTATTCTCAAAGTACATTTTCTGAAAGATTTTCCTGTATCAAAAAAATCATCTTTCTTTATTTTACTAATGCAACCTAAAAAGAATACTCTGTTATGTTTAATTTCTTTTGACATATAGGCGTAATGCAGTTTAATAATATCATGTTAGTTTCAATAGGCAATACGTGATCTATAAGTAAATTGAATGTTTCTCCATTATATCCATGATATAATAACACTTTATTCCATGGAAGGAATTGCCGGTAGAAAATGACGGGAAAACAGGCTTTGTTTCCAGACAGATTTCTATACCTCTAGTTCATACACAAAATTATATGCGCATATTTTCACGTGTTATACGCAAGGAAAATGCAACAAATCTTCAGAACAAGCAGTATGAAAAGGTACGAAAATATCGGGTCTTACTTTTTAATAATTCGAAATGGGATTGGAGCTACCGGTGATTCTTCTGTGTTCCTGGAGAAGCTATATTTAGGATTCAGGATTCGAGCGGGCCAAATTTGTCTGTTTCTTACGATGACCTGTTCCTCTCAAACAGGAAATAGTGGGTCATGATTTTTTACCAACATTAGAACTGCCTACTGGAATAGATTCTATAAATTGTGAAGTTATATTTCCATAAGAAAACGGCCCTATGAGCTTGTAAGCTGCACCAAGTGGCAGCTGGCTGGTGGGTACTGATTCAGCCACGCCATGCTTAAAAAAAAACAAACAAAAAAATACGCAACTTCCGAGCTTGAGCTTGACCTCTGGAAGCTGAGTGAAAGACGAGCTACTTTTGTTATTCTATAAAGTGACGTCACTAAGCGGCTGCCTTTTGCATTCCTACAGGCAGTTTGTAAATATATATATTTTCCAATCAAGATCGTTGTCTCGTCTAAACTTTGACGATAAGGATGAATTTAAATTCCAACTCGTATGTCTTATCTCCATAATTGAATAATATTAAGAGATCAGCAACAATATACAACTCAGTATGCGATGGATAAATTATCGTCTGAATTACGCAAAAATGAAAACACTTTCATTTTAGCATATTTACAAAAATTACATAAAAATATCTTGAAATTCTAATGAGTAAATCTATTCAACATTAGCCAAACTGTACAGCATGCCATTTCCAAATATTTGGTTGAGTGAACTGCGTCATGGTCATCTTTTTTTTTACAGATGGTTTGCCAATTTTGCAGTCAACAAAATAACACGCAGGCGCGAAATTAAAAATTAAATGGCGACAATGCACCTATCGCATTCTGTACACAAACACACACAAAATAAACACGCTTACTTTGCCTATATACTTTCACACTTGTTTGACATTCGTGTGTATACATAGGCATACGTTACATAGATACGCATATACACGTGAACATTTAGATACACTTGAGCAAGTGCCAACAGTTACGCTTTTACTTGAGTCAGCCATTAATATTCCAAACTGTAACGAAATACGTGGACCCTAGGCCCATTCGGTCACCTATTTACGAATTATTTGTATAATATCGTGCGCCGATTGTCCGGATGTCAGTTTTGAAAGACAACTTTGAAAGTCTCTGCCGGTAGCAAAGCAATGAGGCTAACATGCACACTGATGGTGCCAAGTGTTGGCCTATGCATCATGGCGGCCAGATTCGTTGGCGATCATTCAAGCAGAACAAACACAAAGCAAATAACCTCGTTTCGTGATTTCTCCGTATTAGAAAAATCGCATAACGGGAAGACTACCGGTTATCCATCAACATATTTTGCACAAACGCTGTTTTAAATGCATTTCACCTTCCTTTGCTGATATTCTCTTATCATCGTGAAGGATAATTGAGATCAAAACGATAAATAAATAAAAGCTCAGGGGAACTCAATGAATTTGATATTCTGTCTCTAGATTTGACTAAAACATTTCAAATTCAGTATTTATAAATTTAATCCTTTCAAATTAGTATCTAAGTATAACCAATGCTCGCATTTTTATCACATCCTCCAAAAGTGTCTATAATTCTGTTATGGTGCCCTCCAATAAGGAATGAACTCTTCCTCTTGATTTCTACCTGCGTGACTTCTAAGGAGCAGGAAAGAGCAGTAAAAGCGATATACGAGCAGTTAACATACAACTACTAATCAAGCGGCGTTATAATATCTTCGGACTTATTTCTATATCACTTTCTTTGAATATCTTGTTATACTAATACCATGGTTTTTAACCTACCTTTTTGTTCCGTGTCTTACTTCCGGCACAAACCGTCACTACAACTTTACGGCAAAGTTTCGCCACGACTACACAACAAATTGGCGATGAAGATCTACAACAATTTTCATCTATAAAACCATTACTTTAGTCATATTAATTCCTTCCAGAGTTAGAAATGTGTTATACGATTTTGCTTTATTTTGTCATGATAAATAGACATTTCTATATCATATTCTTATAGATATCAGGGAAAATGTGTGACAAAGTGGGAAAAAAAAATTCTTGAGACGCGTTTCGTCATTTATAACTTCATCAGAATAATTTTGCTACATTAGTGTGACTACGAGAGAGAACATGAAAAATTAGTCTAATGAACTTCTAAAGGATGAAACGTATCAAAAACAATTTCTCATACATTTTCCCTAATATTGTTCCTGATATGTAAAGCACAAGACTGTCTGCGGATGACTATATATATATATATATTATATACACACACACACTACCGGCCATAATTATTAGGCTACCCCAGTTTTTTTTAAAGAAAATGATGTATTTCATAGTATTTCTTGTCAAGTGGATAGTTCTAAATGAAAATAGGATGATTCTTTTGTTATTATTACTTTTAAAAATTTTACAAGGCAGCCAGGAAGCCTTTGCTTCGGCCAGCCAATAAGAGACTAGAATGGGGAAGAGAGCACAAAAACTGGACATCAGAACACTTCATTTGATGCGCATGTTATTGTGCAGTATTTACAAAAGAATCATTCTATTTTCATTTAGATTCATCCACTTGGCAATAAATAATAAAAATAGTATGAAACATTATTTCTTTTAGAAAGCTTGGGTAGTTTAATAATTATGGCCGGTAGTGTACATATACGTATTGATATTAAAAATAACTGTAAGGTTTGGGTGGTCAACAAAAAAACTTGCCAGACGACCTTAGACAATAGAAAAATCTCGAACAAGTAAACGCAAAGCAAGAAATGCTTCATGGCGTCAATACCCATCGAAAAACATCTAGGCTCTTGCGAACATCAGATTATATACCCGCGATGCGAGGGGAAAACTGCCGCCATTTCTACGACCGCATAACACTTTACATTTGGATACTTAACTCACCAGAGTGCAATTCTCTTGATTGGAGGCGCAATAAAATTCCTTGTAGCACCAAAGATGAACTAAAGACAAGGGTTATGGCAGCATTCACCAAATTAAACAAAGAAACCACCCAGAAGAGGTGCAAGAGATTTCAAAATCATCTGAAGGCCGTAGTTAAAGCCAACGACGATTTTTATTTAATAAATTTACTACTATTATTATTTCAAGACATTTTTCGTAATTTGGAAAAATACATCTATAAAATGAGGTTTCAGTGCTATTTTCATTTTTACCTAAATCAAACAACTTAAACATAACGCACATATATATTTAAGAAAATCTGAGTGAATACGTAAATAGTCACGAGATTTTCTCTGTAAGTGTATTCTTTAAAGATACGAAAATTTTATTCAATGACTCGTATTTTTAAAACCATTAGAAAAAAAAACTTACATTTTAACTTGTCTAAACTTTTGATAGTCTAGAAATCTGTTGAAATGTCTGGTCTATTTAATTCTAATCGCAACGACACAAAAATGCAATTATTAAGTTATGCAAAACTTAATAGCGTTTTTGAGTTTCTTACAATTACATTACTTCTCTGACCAGACAATAAAGTTTCCGATAAGTGTTTTGAGGAATACCATAAATTGCAGCATCCAAGTCAGCTTCGAGAATTCTTAGCTAACATTCAGAGTTAAGCTTGTACCTACCACATAGTTACGAGTGCTTCTCAAATAAGGCCTATCATTACATTAGGTTTTATCTAGAATAAACGATAATCTGGGCCACACCTACATAAGGTAACCCGTATATTGAGACACTAGCCATAGTGTCATTCTATATGCGTTGTATATGCGTTGTATAGCCAACAACCTTTAACACACACCAGTAGATCCTAGATTGTATCTATATTACTTAGCGAACATTTAAAATTAGTAATGTCTCATGATGAACACATTAAAGCCAACATCAACTCCTATAAAATATTAATACCGTAGTTTGCAAATCATGCCATGTAGTCTTTTTCATAGTATTCATTTAATTTATTCCCTGATTATATATAGTGTATCGAGGCAGCAGATAATTTTCTAATCATATACTGTTAAATGTTTAATAATGAGCTGTTCTAAATATCGTATTTTGGCTCTCTGAACAGACTACAATTAAACAACATTTCTTAGAAAAACAGTCATGTAGGTAATATCAGACAGATTTTAGTCAACAATACAATAATCCTCACTCATACACACAGTAAAAAGAATCTTCAGAAATTGGAGGTCATTTACATGAAATCCAAACAAACCCACACTTAATAAAATCACGTTTAAATCTGGTCATAACACATTACATTGCATCTAAATATATGGTTGTGTTATTTCGGGCGCTCACGCGGTAAGACGTCAGAGCCGCATTACAAATTTGCGAACTGCGTTTGCTATTTTTGGTAACTATTATTGTTGCTTATCAAAGTTTTGTCAACACAAGATAAAATCGTCACTGATGGTGGATGTTTTTGTGTGAACGTTCTTGTAACCTCCCTGAAAATGGCTCATGTGAGCCGAAAGCGCAGAACCAACTTCAAAAATTATCCAAATGTTGGAGAATTTTTGTCTTTATTTTTACCTGAAATAAAAGCCAAAATACAATGTTTAGAATGGCTCATGATTAACCATAATCGACATTCATTGTCTCTTATATTTAACAGTATATGCTTAGAATATATATATATATATATATATATATATGTGTGTGTTGTGATAATGTTTATCGCAAAGGTTGTTTTTTCGGTAGTTTTACTGATAGAAAGTATATTGGCAAGCAGGGTAATTTTTATCGTAAAGTGCTCGATATCGGGATGGATACAGGTTTAATGCAAAGAATGTGCCACTTTAACTGAGCAGATTCATGCCGTGCTTGATGTACTTTCTTCTTTAAAAATGAGACACAAAAATACCCAACCGTGTTAAGTGAAAAAAACATAATGGTGTCCTCACGAAACTTCGAAGTAGGCAGGAACCTGCTCAATTAAAGTTACAAATTTTTGCATGAAACGCACACATATATATATATATATATATATATATATATATATATATATATATACACATATACACACACATTCTCAAACAAAAATGAATTACTGAATTAAAGAACAGAAGTTATGACTAAAGGTAACCATACCATAAATTACGATTAGGCTCATATAGCCATGAATGAAAACGTTATAATTTTTCTAATTTTGAATATTGCGCATTCAAAAATTCCTCGTTACGTGAGTGTTATTAAAAAACAAAAAACAGTGAAAGCAGTTCGCCTGAAGACACCACATGGTAAAAACTTAGGTCGCGTAATAACTCGTTTACAAATGAAATTTTATATATATATATATATATATATATATATATATAGATAGATATCTCATAGCTCAGAGATAGAATCGCTGACGCCAATTCAGTCGGGTTTTTGATCCTGAGTAAAAAGTAATCGGATGTCTAACCGTACTGATGAGCAGTGATGTCTGTGGATGACTATATATATCTTGTCATGGCCTAGTAGATAAAAGCGTTGCTTGAATCTCGTAACTTGACCCACTGTGCTGTGAGTTCAATGATGTAAAAACAACCTAAGAGTTGAGTTAAAGAGAGTTAACTGAAGAAAGCAAACATTGGTCAAAGCTACAAATTATAAGAAGTTGTGGAGATTTATAATCACCAAATTCTAAAAGTTACACAGCACAAAGAAGTCATTTTCTAATTATTTACTAGTTAGTTATTAATCTATTAAAATGTTCGAATGGCGTTTCTTTATCAAGTTCAATCTTAGACAAACACTCTGAACAAAATATCGAAATATGAGACAAGCAATTATCGAAGGATTGGATTGTGTTGTGCTCTCGCGTTCTGCTATTGGTTCCAGATGCTTTCAAGGAGGAAGGAAGCGAATCTTTGACGAGGACAAAAGATTCCCGAGTTCTTATTGACTCTAAGCAAAACGATTTTCACGATACAAGCATAAATGATATTGTTACACTTTAGCAAAATTGCATGCATTCAAATGGAACCAACTTTGATTGAACATTTTTCCGTCAGTTTAAAAAGGTATTCTATTCTCATAAAAACGCACGCACATTCTTAGCAATCTGATAGATTTATAGAATCGTTCTTCATTGCTACGTTGTACTAAGAAAAAAAAGAGCAAAGAATTTTTTTTTTTTAAAGTTTATGTTCTTTATCTTTTGTCGTTCAAGGTAAACAAGGGTAGCAAAAAAAAGAAAAAAAAAATTGACGTTTATAAAATGACTGCCAAGAAGTAAAACTCACAATTTTCTCAACGGACGCACCCTGAAAAGCTTCTTTGATCAAATCTGTCAATAAGCGAAAATGAAATCCGGAATGATTGCGCGTATATTCAAACCGAGCTAAATAACATTGTTTTCTCTCGTCAGTAAACAAACTCACACACAGTATGGTTTCTAAAAAAATTACTGCCGATATAAAGCATTACTCCGGCCTAAAGTAATAATAGAAATTTGCACAATAGTTGTAATCTCAATTTTTAAAGTGACAATCAAAATCGAATAAAACATAATTATTGAACAAGTGTACCACTGCCTTAAAAAAAATGACAAAATATTTGACAAAATTGTTAGCTGTTTCCTCAGAGCTGAGCGTGAGAGAAGGATACACACACACACACAACGGTCTTTAATACTATATATATATATATAAATAACGTAGCACATTTGGTATTCTATCCAGGTAGATTCCGATAGAGACGAACTGAATGTTATATTTTATTTAATTTAACGGAGTAATATAATTTAGAAAATATTTTTAATTTACTACAATTTCGATGAGTAATACATATATCACCGCATAATGATATCATTGCGGATCGTCAGACCCAAATGGTACAACAGTTGATCCTCAAAATATCCACCTACGCAATAGATTTTTTAAACAGACGCTGACATATATATATATATATTCTTCACTACTCGACTGCATAATTATTGCCAAATATATATAACGATTTTATTGTAATATTATATGTAATCCTTATCTTTCCATTTTCTTTAACTACTTTCTGTAGAAGGTCGTGTAATTACCTTTCATCGTCTGCTAAATGTTCTTGATTACTCTAATATCTTTCCCGAATATGCCAAGGTTGCCGAGATATGAAAGAAAAACTCAGTGAAGAAGCGAATGACCTGTGGCAACTTAATTCGGCTTAAAAGTTGGTAGTCTTATATATCTATCCTTGTCTCAGAAAGAAACTTGCCTTATTTACATTCAAATTTATAACCTCATCTTAGTTGTTGTTATAACGTTTCAACTTATACTTGTAGGGGCTTCAGTGATGCTTGGTAAATTGGCCTTGTGCCAAACACGTCCGAAGTCCCTACAATTCAAATATCAGAAGGTTGGATGTTGAAATGTGCAAGGATAAAATATTTCGTGTGTATATTAAAGCAAAGACTTATTTACAGAATGACAAAAATGTAAGAAGGAAAATAAGTGAAATTTTGTTAACTGAACGCTATAATATTTTTGTGAAAAGAAAAATATTCAGAGAAAATGCATGCAGTTTGTAGTTAAAATTGTTCGTAGAGAAATGTAGGTATTAAAATGTCCGCAGAAGTTCAGAGTTCATGGTTGTATAGTAGCAGAATGTAAAGTCTTTGTTCCTTCCTCTTTTTAGTAGGTCGCTACAGGTAGAGAGATAGAAAAAGCAACAGAAGTAAAGAAGGTGTACTTAACACGTCCATTTGGTTGCTGATGTTCTTTTGGGCGGCGTGGTGTGAAAATGAAGAAAAGGAAGTTGGAAGGAAAGGCAAGTCAGCTTGAAGTTTCTTATTTACATGGTGAGGTGCTGTCAGCTACTGCTTCCATCTGACGGACAGGTTAGCGTCGTGGTTTAAATATTCAAGCTTCTCATGATGCCGGCTCAAGTGAAGCTTTTTACAGCTAAGTATGAAAATAGGTCATATATGAATTTTCTGTTTTTAATACAAGCAGGATTTATTTTTTGCTTTTCCCACTGACTAGTGAATTTTTCTTTCTTGGGTTTTTCCAAAGTCGTTTGAATTCCCTTTTTCGGTTGTACAATTTTACTTTGGGTTTTTCTCCAAATACTTTTAGTCGTTTTAATCCGATTTTGCGAGTGCGCAATTTATTTTGTGTTTTTGATGGATAATACAGGATTTGTATTCTATATACATACACTTTCTACTGGTATATTTAGATTCGAGTAAATTTTAGAAAATTTAGAACTGAGCACTTTATCCAGTCTATAGGATTAAAGAGTTAAGTTTTCCACGTCTAGGGACATGTTTGTTTATTTTTTTTTTTAATGCTGCTCAGTCATCGCTGTTTTCACTGAGTGAGTCCGTATAATCTGATAAAGGATTCACAATTACTATCATAGCAAATACGAGAGCAACAGCATTCAAACATTAGGCTATTATCTCGGAGGTTCAATCCTAAACCTAGGACATTATACCTTTTTTTTAATACTTTCACCCGAAGGGAAGCTGTACCGCTACAGATGCGCAAGGGGCTACATAAGTAAAAGTTTAGACAGGAGGAGCGTGAAAAAGACGAACCGGTTACGGGGAGTTTCAGAGAAAGCGCAAGAGAAGGATGGCAATGCAGGTGTGAAGACAGTTGAAAAGGTAGAGAGAAATGAAAAGAACACGATACACGGGGCGACGTAGAAAGGACTCGAGTCAAGTAGAGAAGAGATGGGAATTGACATTGCATTTAATAGTCTGGAGGTTGTAGCCATCAGGAAAGCAATTATACGAAAGGGAATTCCACAAAAAAGCTGTTGTCGTAGAATTGTCAGATTTAGTTGATTTAACTGTAAAAGAGTGGGACCTTGTTACCAGTCTGGTTACACGAGTAAATTCTTGTGGAGTGGGGCACCAGTAACTTAAGTTCGTCGGAGCAGAAGTCATGAAATATTTGTAGAAGAGACAGAAGAAAGCCACATCCCGCCGATGAGAAAAGGGTTTGGAGTTGTGCTGCCAGGTCGGGACCAATTACATTACAGATTCTCCTTTGGAGCCTGTTGAGAACACTGAGATGAACAGCAGGAGCGCCTGACCATATATGACAACAGTATTCTATAAATATAATGCTCATTTTCTTCTTGTTGCAACCATTTCTACTGTTGTTTCATCTTATCTCATTCGTGGTTGCTTGTCTTTACCTACTGTAGCTGCTGAAGCCTTGCTCTGAAGCTTAGCTCTCTAAGCCGTTTTATATTTCTTCATTAATTGCCCCTATATGGTATTTCTGTGATAGGCTTACTGGACTTGTTTAGCATCAGCGTTGATTTCTTAAAAACCAAATTCTCCAGTCTTCTTCAGTGTTATATACAATTCTTCCATATTATTTTCCATCATATAAGACAGAGAACAAGATGTAACGAGGAAGTTAGAAGGGTTTTTTCGCCTCAAAAGCCTTGGCTCATGACTAAAAATAGTCACCTTAGCGTGAATAGTAGTAACTAGGTTATTTGTTCGGGCTGTCACCAATCCCAAAATAGTAGTTGTAATTGGTCATTCAGTCAGGGTTCTACCCTTCCCCAAAAGATTAAATAGCCATGGTTACAGTGAAAAGAAGGAAAGACCAGAGAAAGAGAGGTCCAATGAATATAGGCTCCTGTTTCTATATAAAAGGGAAGAAATAGCAGAAAACCCTACAGTTGTTGGGCTACCGGCCAGGCGTAACCCCTCTCCAGCTAGTTGTTCAAGACGTCGAAAGAACTTACCTTCAATCCGACCAGCTGAAGTTCTCTACACGAAGACCTTCCTCAACATCCAGTGAATACACCACGTGCTACCTTGAAAGTTAAAGATTGTTTTGCTAATCATTCTAACCAAACCCTAGCTGTGTATAGTTTATATATATATATATATATATATATAATCTTTAACCGAGTTGAATGACCTTTTTCCATTCCGCCTAAACTTCCTTCAAATATCTTCCTCGTTAGCCTCACCTCTTAATTTCCATTGAATATTGTGTAAAACTAGTACGAAGTTGAACCCGTTCTAGTGTCCGGTATATTATAGTTCTATCACCTTATTCCTGTGTGTTTGCAAATATTTTTCTGTGTTATAATAAATTTCCTTTCTGTATAAAATTATCTCGCGTTATAGTTTAATTCACTCCCTTCAGCATTATTCCAACTACAATTGTATTTTTGTGTGTTGCTGACCCGAACGGGTTCGTAACAAAGATAAGAAAAGTGATGGAACAGAGAGACTTTTTCAGAAATTTTGGCTTTACGAGAAGTCAGAAACATAAAAATTCTGTAAATCTAAAGACTTCCGGCTTTTAAATCTTTGAAAAGGTTGAAAAGCCATACAGAACAAACCCTCTCACAGAAGTACATCCATACATATATAAGTAAATTCACCTTGTGAGCCAACAAACCTACCAAGGTTTCACCTAAACGGATCTTCAGGGAAGGTTGGCCTACGGGCTACGTACTGGCTCAGTTCAAATCACTTTGGCTGATATTCATGTGCTTAGCTCTTTCTTTTTTTATAACCATTTTTTCCTTCCGCGTATATACGCAGAAGGTTTTTCAAAACGAGTATAGTGATCAGTTTGCATTTATTTACATTTTATATATATATATATATATATATATATATATATACGCACTTCCGGCCATAATAAGTGTTTTTATTATTATTTATTGCCAAGTGAATAATTATGAATGAAAATAGAATAGTTCTTTTGTTAATATCGCACAGTAACATTTGCGTCAAATGAATTTATAAATATTTAATTACCTATATTGCAGTTTCATCAATGAAAAAAATGAAAATTTAGGATAATTCGAACAAGTTTATCTTTGCTTCCTTGCCTTGTAAAATTTTGCACGGTAATAATATCAAAAGAACCATTCTATTTTCATTTAGTATTAGCCACTGAAAAATTATATGAAATACATAATTTCTTTAAAAAAAAAAAAAAAACTGGGGTAGTCTAATAATTATATCCTGTAGTGTATATATTGAATGAATATATATATATATATATATATATATATACCTGGGAGTAATAATAACAACGAATATGAAGAGCTTAATTTAAAATCTATAGGATACAGGCACACGTAAAAAAAGATGCGAGAATTTTTAGAATTTTATCATTTTCATCATTTCCTATTAAATCAGATGTAAACCTCTCGGTTTTAAACGACCAGAAAATGAAAAGCGTTTTAATCTGACATTGTTGGAACCGGAATAGAATTCCTCAAGTAAGAATTGTGAGGGAAGAAAATGATAATATACGTGGGTCATTCAATAATTAAGGTGAATTTTTCGGTATAAGGACTTCTAATACAGATAGAAGCTTCTTTTTTTTTTAAATATTTTTCCTTTACTTCTTTTTCAAAGGGATTTAATTTTTTTTTGCAAATTGCAAAAAAGAAAAACTTTGAAGATTAACAAAGATGGCCAACCAAGAAGCATGCTCCAGGATTGAACAGAAGTCAGTCATCAAGCTTTTGGTTGCTGAAGGGTGCAAACTAGTTTAAATGCATAGAATGTCAACTGTGTATGGTGCTACATGTTTCAGCCAAAAAAATAAATGTCTGCAAGTGGGCTAAATTGTTTAAAGAAGTTTGAAAGTGACGAAGTCAAAAGTACTGTGAGCGATTGCTTGAGAAATCAGTTCAGGAATTTTTACGCTGAGGGAAAACGGAAGCCTGTGCACAGACGGGAAACGTGTGTGACACTGCTAGGAGACTACGTGAAAAAATAAAAAATGTAAGCTATCTGTATTAGAAAAATTCACCTTATTTATTGAATGACCCTCGTAGAACTTAAAATTACACGCAGCCATTTCAACTGTAAAACGACGGAATCTTGTCGCCAATCTAATGCTGCACTTAAATTCATAAAGTCTAGAATACCAAAAAGGAAAGCCCATCAGAACAATTACCTTAAAAATATTTGTAGAAAAGTCACGGGAACGCTACGTTACGGCACTGAAAAAGTAACAGAGGACAAGATGCCAGGTTAGGACAAATAAAATTACAGATTCTTTGGATTTTATCAACCATCTCAAAATACATAGCGAGAGCTCCAGACCAGATGCAACAGTAATATTCAGTTCATGAATGAACGGTAAACTCATGTGTAAGATAGATTCTGACAAGAAAAACTGTCTAGTATGAGACAGCGAATCAAATTCGATATAGCCTTTTCAAAACATAAAATCGTCATATGCTCAAAAGAATGAAGCCATTAGTGTATGTCAGACAAGTCTGTATTCGCAGAGAACGCAGGGAATTTTGAACGCTAAATTCATTTTGGTCATTTGATCTTTTAACACTTAACAGAAAAGCGAAAAGAAGTACATATTCAATGTCGAAATCTTAAAGAAAAGATCTTACCTTACTCAACTTTTTATTACCTACCGGAAATTGAAATAAAATGTGTCTTTAATAAAGAACCAGCGATTTTTCCGAATTCTGTTGGTCTGTCGGATGACACAAAGCCAATTTTTTTTCTACTTTTCATTTTTCAAATGATCTTCGGTAGTTCTTGGAACAAGTCCGAGTTGTTCATCAAGACAAAAATCTTGGAAAAGTGCCATGAGAAATATTTATTATCAACCGACTGTCTTGTTTTAAACCTCTGCCTCACTGTGTTAAAACAACTCACATAATGCTTCTTAAAAAATAAAATAAAATAAAATAAAGAAGTCAATTAGCTAAAGAAAAGTTAAAGAAATTTAATTTGGCAATTACTCCAGGCATTCCCTATAAGAGGTTATGGAAGTCGCTTCTTATTATGAATCGGCAACATCTAATATTATAGTTTCAGCTTTGAAACTTTTTTTTATCGCGCCATCTACGATTCCACAAGTCAGTTCACTGCCAGTAATTTCTTTGGCCTTTACAAAAGAGTGTTTCACAAAATTAGTAAAATAGTTTCTATAGAATCCTTTCTTCGGAATTGGTCGACGTTTTGAGATTAAATATTTTCATTATTTTGCAAATGAAACAACACAAAAGGTAAAGGTTGACGTCAGAAAAATATATCGAATGTTTAGTCACGAAGCGCCAGACCACTTAAAGGACGTCTCTTCATACTAAAACTGACTGCTGTTTAATAAACTTGTCTTGCATACTGATTTGATAGCATAGTTAATTACATCCGCATTGGCTGCCCAACTTTTTGCACAAGAATTCATTTAATTCAAAGCTCGGGGGACATACAAGATAGCAATTGTCGTTAAAATGTTACTGATGTATGATATTGGTGGTTATTTTGTTTAGCATATCAACCTCTATGGGTTATTTAATGCCGAAATCTATTTTCTACGCAATTTTGTTTTTGAGATAACGGTTTTACTAATATATGATCCACATCTTCTCCTCCACCTATGGGTTACATAAGTGGAGAAGATGTGGATTCATATTTTCCTTATGGCAGGGAAGTATAATGAACTCGAATCTCTGATTAAAAATTCCGAACTATTATCCATTACACCACTCGCGCATCCAACACCTGGTATTCTTAAGCGATCAAGCATCTAAGTACTACGCATACTTTCAATCTTATGAAGATGCAAAAAAATGGGTCGACTCGTGGTTAGCCTCAAGAGACATGTTTTTTTCTGACGTAGAATTCAAATGCAGCCAGAAGATGGAAGGAAGAAAGAGCTTATGATGGACAATACTTTGAATGACATGTTTATTAATAATATTTTTAAATAAAACATTACTTTTTATGAACAATCACAAAGAAATTATTCAAGGTTCATATACATATATAATCCAAAAAAAAGAAAGAGAATATCGGTGAAATCTCAAAAACCACAACCTATTAATATTAAAAATGATAATGGACTTCATGCAAATAGTATTTATTTACAGAGCCAAATATGTATATTATATAAAAAAAAGTCCGAATTCTACATCCGTTGTATAGCTATTTCAGCGAGAAAAATTTCGCTTCTTCAGCAACGATCAAAAACAAAAATTTTAAGACAAATTTGACAATTGAAATAAAAATTTGATATTTGAAATAATTTTCATTGTTTTGGGTCATTGCTGAAGAAGCGAGATTTTTCAAGCTGAAATAGCTATACAACGAATGTAGAATTCAAAATTAATGATATATATACGTATTTTTTCCAATAAAAAGAATATATATATATATTGTTATCCGCAAACAGATCTGTTTCGCCGTATCACAGCTCATTAGTACGGTTAGACTCCGATTGCTTTTTTGCCCAGGATTGAAACCCGACCGAAATGGCGTCAATCGGCGACTCTACCCCTGGGCTATGGGCGTTCGGTGGAAGTAGGCAGACTTTTTTAGCGCATATCATTATTTTCTTTTAAAAAATAACGTCAATTACCATGATTATTAACTACCTGATGAGATTGTTTTTTTCACTGTCGAAACAAAATGTGCAATTTTGTAGTAGATTATAGTTTGTACATGTATGATAATATTAATTATATAAAAGATAAGCAATCATGACTATTTCGAATCCTGGGTGACTAAGCAGATTTTCCCGCAGAACGTTGCCATTTTTTTCCTGTGGTACACTCGTTTCTAACAAAAGCTAGGGAACCCAGTCTGTCCTGCTATTCAAACAATAACTGGGACAAGAAGAGATGGATTAATAGAGTTCCTAAATGTATAGCCCGGTTCACACTCCACCCACGTCTATTGAACGGGTGAAGAGGCTTATCCCTTGTTTCCTGTTTAGGATGTGGTTTCCGACTCTCTCTTTTCCAAACTTTACTCTTATTTTTTTTCTTTTCTCTTTTTTTTTTTCTTTTCAATTGGAGTAGATAGACTTAACTATCGCCCGGTTTACACTCCACCCACGTCTATTGAACGGGTGAAGAGGCTTATCTCTTGTTCCCTGTTTAGGATGTGGTTTCCGGCTTTCTCTTTTCAAATCTTTTCACTCTTACGCAGCCCCCTGCACGTCAGTGGCGTTACCGCCTTGCTCGAGGTGATATGATAAAAAGAAAAAAAAATGTAAGTGAATGTAACACCTGGAATTTGAACACTGCTCTTTGATTTCTCGTTCCGAGCTAATATCCATTACACCACAAAATTACCTATTTACTTTACAAATTGATCATGAAAATTCGCACTCTATTCGAGTATGTATATACGGCAGCTATCAAAACCTTTGACAAGAACTGATAGGACGCAGTGGAGGGTCAAAATTTTCGAATTCGAACTATTCGCTGGTTCCATTTTTGATAGGTAGGCTATCTCAAGTAATTACAAAACTAATTTAAAAAAGACAAATAAAAATCGCCTCTCTATGAATTTAAGTTTTACTTCTCTGGTGCGATGTTGATCAAATCAGTGGAACAATGATGAGAAAGTTTCGAATTTATTCAGATTTCTGTTTAATTAACTAGAACGGAGTGATTACGTGGAAGGCATTAAAAAAACTATGTGGATATTCGGACAGGACAGAATAGGGTGCGATTTTAAAAACGTAACTGTTTTCTCCTTCTCCCACTCCCCTTTCTTTCAAAGACATGCTGCTCATACACGGTAGAGGCGAATTTTTGTGTACGATTTGTCAGCTATTCAAATACAAATATTGAGATTTTTGTAACTTGCGGACATTAAATTAAACTTTGTTTATGGGCATTATTTTAGTCAAAGCCCAAAAAGCTGTTCTTAGAATTCAGGATGCAGAACAAAACGAAAAAAAATATCTGGATGTATTGCAACCCCAAACTGATTAAACAGTTAAGCAGTTTTTTTTCTTAGAAGTATAATACAGAAAAGTTAACAGCCAACGTTACTTACGTCTTACAATTAACCAACAGCAAATAAAAGCTTTCAAAATGGTAAGCATCATTGGAAAATATGTGTAAAGTATTCAGTCAGTCAGCTAATTGCCATACGTGATACCCGTTTGGGCGATCATGTCTTTTTCGAGATATGACTGATTAGGCAGATTTTCCCTTTACATTCTGCAGTGTACTGGTTACCAACCAAGGCTATAGAACCCAATCGGTTCTGCTATTTAACCCATATCGGGACGGAGAAGACATGAGTACTTGAGTTTAAGTAAACGAAAAGAATTCAACTGGGATTCGAACTGGGCTCTCCGATTTCTCATTCCAAGCCGATATTTATTACACCAAAACGCACACACGTTTTTATTCTATGTAAAGTCTTACATAGAATCAAAGAAATAAAAATTAAAACCGGATCCCCCGAGGTTCCACATCAAGTCTCAGAAGTACAGAAACAGATTTGCTTTTCATGCATCTCAATAGTATTCATCGACCGAAATGTTTTATTTCCTGTTCCGATTACTTTCTGGGTATTTATCTTGTCTTATCAAACCCTTTATAAATCGAGTAAAACAAGGAGCCACTTAGACGCCCGCGTCATGGTGATCGCGATGTCTAGGCAATTTTAATCTTTAGCCCATATGGATGCATTTGGGTATTTCACAGGAAACCGACCATGTGTAATATCCCATCAACGGACAGGGAAATAAATTCTCTTGTCTGCCATTTTATCATTGGGAAGTTCAGGGGGAAAATAACAAGAAAAATAAGAATATTTTTATTATTTTATTAAACGTTTTCACTCATGTCTCACACATACCTCGAAAAGGCAGTACTGTTTTTCTATTTATGTCTCTATCGATATTTTGCTCTAAATTATGTTATATAATTTTTATTTTAAAGGTCTCTCCGCAATCAATGTTTTGTTTTATTTCTGGAGGCCTTCAAATGCAACTGTTGCGTTGTAAGCAACATTATCCATCAAGCAGTTTGCATTGAGGGGGCACAAGTTTGCAGTATTTACATAATTTACTTTTCGATTTGGTTTCTTGGTTCAGATTATTATTGGGTTTTTCATCAAAATTCCAAAATTTACCCCACAACTTTAACTTAATATTATTTTTATTGAAAATTAAAAGCTGTGCAAAGAAGATTACTTAATATTTTTCTAACAGTTAGAAAAAGTTTAAACTATGTTTTGCTTTTACCGCCAAATTGAAAGTGGCGTAAACCCAATCACATTGTTTTCTGGCGTTTTTTCCTGTTCCATTTTCTTATAATTTCAATTACATTTATGTCCCTCTAGTGCCGGAGTATTTGTCCTTTAGTACATCGAGTATAATTTAATCCGACTGTTTAGTTTCTAACCAATATGTAATACTTTATTCATTCGGCCATTATATCTTGTGTTACTCATCTTTTCCAAGTTCTCTCTCTGACTTATATATATATATATATATATATGTCAGTTTTTGTAGTCTCTCTGTCTACTTGTTTTGTGTGAGATATATATATCACACAAAACAAGTAGACAGAGAGAGCGACTACAAAAACTGACATATATACATTATATATATCACAAAACAGAAGTAGACAGAGAGAGAGACTACAAAAACAGATATATATATATATATATATATATATATATATATATATATATTGATTTGCCTAGTTTATTTACGGCTTCCTTATATTGGTTCATGTGGTGAGCTTTTGGCTAGGCGAATTTCTACTTCAGTTCGCTTTTATTATTTCTCTGCCCAAATTAAAGTTAATTTTGGTACTCATGCTGTTTTTCCTTCTATGCGTAAAGATTTCCTTTCTCCTCATCATGTTTTATCTATAATTTATATGTTTAATTGTAATTGTGGTAGCAACTACATAGGAAGGACTTCGCAACGCTTAGATTGTAGAATTAAGCAGTATGTCCCATCTAGAATTCTTAAACTTCATGCCTGTACAAGCCAATTGATTAGCACATCCGAGTCAGCAGTTACCAAACATCATATAAACAGCAGAGATTGTGTGACTGACTTTAGTGTGGACCAGTTCTCCGTTTTGTCTAGTTCATACTGTGTTTCACTTGCAGGCATTAGAATCATTGTATATTAGGTCTAGGAGGCCGTCTTTCTGTAAACAGAGAGACTGCCTCCTTTCACATTATCAGTATCTAGTGCTTGCTCTCCTTTTTTTCTCCCACACATTTTCATCATCATTTTTAAAAAAGGGTGAAATAAATATTCCCAGACGGCCAAAATGAAGTTAGAAACCGCTCGGTTGTTTTTCCTGTGTCTTTTTATTTTTTTATTTTCCATCTTCACAAAATGCCTGTAAGTATTTAATTTATTTCCTGACACACACACACACACGTATATCCAAGTAAAGAGGACCCAAGTTTTTCCGTTTTTGTGTTCTCTGGCATTTCCTTTTTTTAAGTGATCATTACAATAAATATTGTAGAGCATAATGTATAAAAATTTTTATATAATTACAATTAAAAATTAAAGATACATTGCAACATTGTTTCGAGATTTCTACCTCGTCATCAGGCAATGTTAGATGTTAGTTGTGAAAATGATTTTCATTTAAATAGAAGAAACAATACGTTTGTTATTTATAGACATATGAGAAGACATAAAATTTATGTGTGTTCCATTTAATTAATCAGAATAGAAATTCACTTTAAAATTTAACAAGTACACAACCGTACCTCCCTCCCATTAGCATGGAACAGGCTTGCCTCCCAGAGTGTAAATCACTACGCCTGCTTGGTCTGACACTCTCAGCGGACCTCAGGTGGAATGACTACGTCGAATCCATTGCTAAATCCGCAGCTATGAAAGTCGGCTCTCTGTGCATGGCCCGGAAATTCTTTCCGCCTGAATCTATCCTGCAATTATATATATCCACCATCCGCCCGTGTATTGACTACTGCTGCCACATCTGGTCGGGTGCCCCTTCTATTCTCCTCGGGGTTCTTGACAAAATACAGCGAATAATCTGTAATGTGATTGATACCGAATTGGCTGACCGCCTGCAGTATATCTCTCACCGGCGTGACGTGGCTTCCCTGTGCCTCTTCTATAAATACTTTCATGGCTTCTGCTCTGACGAAATTAAATCACTGGTGCTCCCTAGATGTGAATTTGTACGAGATACTAGATTGGCAACTAGGCCCCACCCTTTTACAGTGAAACCGATTAAATGTAACCGCAATTTCTACTCCAACAGCTTCTTTCCTCGCACTTCCCGCCTGTGGAATTCCCTATCGCATTCTTGCTTCCCCGACGGCTACAAACTCCAGGAGTTTAAATGTAAGGTCAATAGACACCTCCTAACACACACACACACACACACACACACACTCTCTCTCCATATGTACATCCTAAGTCGTCTACCACCCTCCTTCTGACGTTTCCCATACCCAATCGCTCTATGTAACCCCCTGCGCTATAGTGGCAGTGGAATGCCTTGCTTGGGGTGACACGATTAAAGTTTCTACTTTTATGGAATACATGCTTTCTTCTTTCATCCTTAACGGTCAAAGTGTCAACCTAATGTTATTTTAATATTTTATTTTTATTACCCTCTCTAGGTCCTATTAACTTTGATGTATGCATTCTTGTACCAAGAAGGTTCTTTCAGCTTTTACATATCTTGACCTCTTCTCATAACAAAAAAATATTTTTGGTTTAACTTAAAAGGATATATATATATATATATATATCCTTTTAAGTTAAACAAAAATATTTTTTGTTATGAGGATAAGGTGTCTACAGATATAAACAGTATCAACATGGAAATCAATATTACTTAGTGACGGTCAGCTGCAAGCTTTAAGGGATCATCAAGCGAGTATGTAATATATATATATATATTACATACTCGCTTTAAGCTTTAAGGGATCATCAAGCGAGTATGTAATATATATATATATATATTACATACTCGCTTGATGATCCCTTAAAAGCTTGCAGCTGACCGTCACTAAGTAATATTGATTTCCATGTTGATACTGTTTATATCTGTAGACACCTTATCCTTATAAAGGAGCACTCTTCTCCCGTAAATATAAGAAAATTTAACTAAACGAGTTTCTCATAAGAGTAATGGTTTTGAGACTAGATTAAACTGCAGATATAATTTAATCATCTTGGAATTGTTTGACAAGCCGTGATGGAGTGTGCCAATCATCTTCCATTTCTTTGCTAAAGTTTACAAATTCAACCAATCAAACTGCCTTTCTTTCGTGAGACAGATGGATGGTATTAGGCTATTTATTTCGTTTCTCTGTTTTTCGGAGATTCCTATTATCACCGATATACATTTATGTTTAAAAATTAATATTCTATATTGTTCATCACACGACTTCACTCTCTCTGAAATTGATACCTTGTAAGAGAAATCTAAATTTATATATTCTCAGTGTTCCGTAACGAATTATGAGAGTTTTCACAATTCATTTATATGATGAAGTACTTCAATGATTAATTCTTTACAATATTTACCGCTGTTCTATCTCAACAACGCGTTAAAGGTTAAGCTAAACTAAGCATGAAGAAGCTAGACATTTCCGTTATAACTAAAAGAAAAGACGGCCATGTAATATCAGTCCTCCTCTGTGATAATGAATGTTAGTTTTCTCACAGATGACGAGAAAACTCGAGGCAACAGAGATGTCATTCTACAGAAGGATACTGAGAATGCCAGAGTTAGAACATGTGAGCAACGAATAAATTTGAAGGATAAATACAATAAGAAAAAGTGAGTTTGAAATTTCTGCAAATATTGTTAACAGTTAGAAAGCTATGAAAGGGAAGACGCTGAAAACCATGATCGCCCACCTCCTGAAGAAAGACACTACATTCCGAAACCTCTTCTTAGACTATCAAAAAATTACATGGGTCAGTAATCATTAGCTACAGTAAGTAAATACACACATATGCAGGCACACACACGTTTTAGACAGAAATTATCCAGTCAGTTAAGTGCTATACGTGATACACGCTTGGGTGATCATGTTTCTAAAGAGACATGATTGACTCGGTAGAAGATTTTCCTGTAATAGGTTGCTATTACTTTCTGCGGTAGACTGGTTGCCAACCAAGGCTAACAACGCAATCTGTTCTGTTTTTTAACCCATAGCTGGAGGGAAAAGAGACGGATTAATATCATTACCAAGGGCATTTGCGCATGTGAATGCAACGAATTCGAGTAGAATTCGAACTCAGCTGTCCGATGTCTCTTAATCGATATCCACTGCCCCAAAACGCACAAGACAGAAATACCCAGTAGAACAATGGCTTCATCATATGAATACAGTATTTATCTCAGAGTCATTACAATGCTACATTCTGTGTTTTCTTCTCTCTTTAATCTGTGCTAATCTTACTTAGTACATGAGGAAATTGCAGATAAGCATGACTCCAGAGAAGTTGAAATGGGAGGATAAGAGTTTTTTTAGGCGTGTATACTGAGGAATAAAATTAGAAGTTTTGGAAATGACTTTCATGCGGATAGCGAATGAGATATCGAAGAGCCGAATTCACTTCATTGACATACGCGCAAATATCCTTGGGAAATGCATAAATATATAGCCTACCAGAGGTGGGCACCTCGATGGACACAGCATACGCCCTGACCTTATTTTGACTTTTGGGGATTTTCATCTTCCATTTGCAGCTCTTTTCTCGAGCAGAGAGTGGTTCGGTTGTATCTGTCTGAGAACAGATATGCTTCTAAGTAAAAAAAAAAAAAAAAAAAAAACATGTAATGTGCCCCGTCCCTGGAAACAGTGTTCTGAACCTCACTATTGTATTAGTAGGGCCGATCGGTGGTCGCCACCGAGGCCAGCGCAACAGGCGCTTGCGAGTATTGGACAATTTTTGTCTTAGGCTTGTTTGCACGCGTTCGTGCTCCCAACAATAAACTGGACGTTATGTCACAACCACGTCTCAGTGGTGAAACGATGTAAATATTATACAATGGACAGAGAAAATTTATCACGCCTACAGAAACTGAAAAAGAAAGAGCCGCTAACAATCAGAAAGACACAAAAGAAATTTCGGGGATACATCATCAAGACTGAAGGCTTAAAAGATTCTGGCGTTGTGCCACGTCTAAGCTGCTCTTAAAAAAAAACAAAAAAAAAAAAACACAAACACCATAGCCTCCCCCAGCTACGAATTAAACACAACAATTAATCTGGAAAACTCATTATTATCAAAAGTGTATAATACAATATTCGATTGTAAAAATAAAGGATTATTCTAGCAATCCAAAATGTTTCGACTTTAACGCGAAAACACTAACCATGGGTATACAGTACCCAGCGCAAATGACGCCATTTTAATTACAATTTAATTAAATTTTTAGTACCTGATTTTCTTACCTAAATGTTTTTCAGTTCCTGTTAATGTTAACTCAAAGTACAAATTTTGAAGTGCGTGCATATAAAATATTTCAAATAAAAATTCATATTTAATATATTTTTGATATTTTTAAAATCGGGTATGATATACCCATGGTTAGTAGCCGTGTAAATTTAATTGATGGTTAGTGTTCCAGGGTTAAAAATACTCACAAAATGACTGATAAACCGTAAAAAAAAAATCGATCAACAAATTGATGAATCACCAGTCTTTCCAATTTTCTCACTCGATCTACGACACACACACACACACACACCAGAGAATGTCTGTCAGTCAGTTAAGTGCCATGCGTGATACACGCTTGGACGATTATGTCTCGAAGGGACATGACTGACTGGACAAAAGAATTCTCCGCATTAGGTTACCATTGCTTTCTGCGGTAAACTGGTTGCAAACCAAAGCTATAGAACCCAATCTGCTCTGTTATTTAAACCATAACTGGAAGGAAGAGACGAATTAATACCTTTTCCAAGGGTATTTGCGCGTAAGTGAATGCAGGGAATTCAACTGGAATTCGAACACGGTTCCCCAATTTCTCGTTCCGAGCCGATATCCACTGCCCCACAACGCACATGCTTGACTAGAGAATGACTAAAGCTAAAATATCCGTGATCGAAATAAAAATGCAACACAATCATTGCTTTTTTATGTTTAATATGCGTAGGTTTTCTGCTTTGTGTTCAGTCCGAACCAAACAGCAACAAGAGACATGCGCAAGTGGAGACATAAATGTCAACTCGTGCGCACGTTTTATGATGCACCCTGATAATTAGGCAGAATCAAGTGAATTCCGCTCTTCCCCAATGACGGCATTTCTCCTTTGTTTAAACGAAGCCTTGTAATTTGACAGCCGAAAAAGAGATCAGCCACAAATGTTGAGACCAAAATATTCTAACGGATAACGTGCACGAAATGAAAAAAAATGCGTCATTTTGAGAAACCAAAAAACGCGAACACTAAAAATCTGTTCGTAGTGTAACTTAAAAAATGACTTCCTAAAATGTTCCAACCAAAGTGTGACAGTTGGCAAGCTGTTAGGGAGTAAATAAGACATCACCGGTAACACAAATGAACAAGGTAAGAGACCTCAAATAAAGTTCTGATAGCGTTTGTTAGAATACCTCTGGAGTCAGTCAAGACATATAACCGTTAGTCGCGAGTTGTAACAGTGGCGACGAGGAATCGGAATTTATACGGAGGAAGAAAAATATCCTCTTTTTTACTGTGCCGCACACAACAGTGAAAACGAGAAATTAGAACCATGTTGGTGTAATTTTTTTTCTCTGCTGCGCGTAAAAAAAAAAAAAAAAAAAAAAAAAAAAATATATATATATATATATATATATATATATATTCTTAAATGAAGAAGAATTATTAGTCCAAGTGATAAAAAAATGTAACAATTGCAAGAACAATTATTGTTGGAACTAGTAACAACTAGTATTGTTGGAACTAGTAACAACAACAAAGTTTGATATAACTCAGAAAAAAAAAACAGAAAATTCTCCAATTTCTTTCACTTCCGACGCGTTGGCAAATGCCATAGCTGAATTCGCTGTGGAATTCCCTTCCGTTTACTTGCTTCCCCGACAGCTACAATCTCGAACGATTTAAATGTAAAGTCAATAGTCATCTATCTCAGTAATTTGCATCCTCCCTCACATGCTCCTTTCTCTGCCCACTCCACTCATCAGTATTCTCATCCTTGTCTTACCCACTTCCTGACACCCTCTATAACCTGCCATTCTTTCACATAACTTTCCTTTTATGTAACCCTCTACACAACAGTGACAGTAAAATGCCTTGCTTTGGGCGATGCGATTATAAAAAAATTCGACATTTTCTATAACTTTAAACGTTATTATTAGTGACAACTCGTTATAAGAATTTTCAAAAATTCAGGCCGGTAAATGAAAATTTATAAACGAAGCGTCTACTCAAATATGAGTAGACGAAAATAAGAACGTTTGAAGTGGTTCAAAATCTATCGGATTAGTAAAAAAAAATTCAATCAGAAAAAAGTCTGTTTACGTTCGGATACGAAACTATGTAAACATAAAAAAAAAAAACTTTTAAGATCTATTACAGGAATTTTTTTTTGCTTAAAAAGCATGGAATTTACTCCAAGTGGCCATCTGCTTCTTCGCGGTCAAGTAGTAAGGCGTACCGAGCTAAACAGAGGCTTCCTCTATCCTGAGGGATGCAGGTTCGCTTCCTGCCGAAGATCGCAAATTATCTTAAGATTTCTGAAACACTCATGTTGGTTGGTTTAATATATAAACGGAGCGTCTACTCAAATACGAGTTTCAGCTAATAGTAACATTTAAAGTGATAAAAAGATGGCAGTATATAATGCTCCCAAGATCTGCATTTGAAATTCAGGGTTGATTTTCCCTTAAACTGGTTGACAACCACAGTAAGTAAAGTAGGCTTGCCATTTAATTCATACTATAAGTTTTTTTTTTGTCTTTTTTTAATCATTTCACTCCAAGCAAAACGAGAAATAAAAATGAAAAAAAAAAAATGGAAACAGGGAATGTTAAAGAAAGGATAAAAGATGGATGGAATTCAAGAGAAAAATTGACGTTGTATTTAAAATGTTGGAGATTGTAACTATCTAGGACGCAATTAAATGGAAGCGAGTTCCACAGGTGGGAAGTGCGAGAAAAGAAACTATCCGAGTAGAAGTGGTGGTTACATTTAGCTATTTCAACGGTAAAAGGGTGTGACTTCGATGCCGACCTAATAGAACGGGTAAATTTACGTGGTCTGAGCACCAGGGGAAAGAAGCACGTCAGAGCAGTTGCGATGGAAATATTTGTAGAAACGACAGAGAGAAACCACATCTCGTCGGTGAGAAAGTCAGTGAAGTCGAGATACCAAGTCAAGACCGATTACATTGCAGATTCTTTGGATTTTGTCGAGAACTTACAGTTAAATAGCAGGTGCAGCCAACGAGATATGGAAATAGTATTCAATGCATGAACGAAATGTGCAAGATGCATTCTGATGAGGAAAAAGACTTTCCAATCTGAAATAGTGCCCCAATCTTCCTAGCAGTAGATGCAGCTATAAATGCAGCAAAAAAAAAAAAAATGCAGTAAATTCATTTTTTCCCGAGCATACATTTACGTAAATAATTAATATCGGTCAGTCAGTTAAATGCCATACACGCTTGGGCGATCATGCCTCGAAAGAGACATGACTGACTGGGCAGAAGATTATCCCGCAGTACGTTGCTTTCTACGGTAGACTGGTTGCCAGCCAAGGCTATAGAACCCAATCTGTCCTGTTATTTAACCCATAACTGTAAGGATCCGGCCAAAATTCGAACTTGGTTAGTCAGTTACGTTTTCCGATCCCCTAAGTTAATACTATCAGTACACCACTGTCTTAACGAATAAAGTTCAAACCTCATCGAGTGCTTCACTAATGTAGCCTTTTACCAGACTAAGCTGTGTACATTATCAAATAACCCCGTAAAGTTAACGTTATATTTTTTTCACCTATCCTGTTATAAACAAAGCATCCACAGCCGAAAAAATTAATAAAATAAAATATATTGCTTAGTTTTAAAACACATATTCGAAGGATTTAATTTTTAATCGGAATTATCTGAAGACGCACTAGAAATAATGCATTAAAGTTTCATTTTATTTTTATTTCAGTCTACGAAAGCAATTCATTTAATTAAGAATACAAACAAGAAAAAGAAATTACTTGTCCGGCGAAATTACACTTTGATGTTTGTGTCTTTTCGTAATTACATTTTCTGCAGAAATATTTTATCTTTCCCTGTAAATTCGTCTCGCCAGAGTTTGACTTAAATATCATCACCGCCGGTTTATTTATTTATTTTTTTATTTTTTATGTCGGACGCAAATGAAGACAAATAAAGTCACTGTTAAATATGCGTGTGTGTACGCATATTTGACAGTGACTTTACAAATTATATATAGAAATTTACTAAACGTCGCTTAGATGTGGCACAATGTCACAATATAGAGCACCAAGTTAGGATCGAACTCACTACTTCGCCGTAACTGAGATAAGCTTGCTCGTCATTACGCCAGGTGTAGGTTAGATACAGGAAAATGCTAAAAGTGTGGAGCACGCAGTCTTGACTGTATTCCCTAGGCGGTTGTCATTGTTCACCATGACAATACGTCGATGTGCGACCAACACATTATGGACTATATTTAAGCAGTCAGTCGTCTTTAAAACACATTTCATTAAAATCAACGGACTAAGAATGTTTTGTATACTTTTATTGTTTTTTCTGTGCCCACACACACACTATATATATATATATATATATATATATATATGCATCGCTTATTCAATAATGAATTAGAGCACTCTGGCTATTGGGCGTATATAATGATAATATACACGCTAAAATGTCTGCCCCCTTCTACCGAGCGCCCATAGCCCAGAGGTAGAATCGCTGACTGACACCAATTCGGTCGAGTTTCAATCCTGGGTTAAAATCAATCTGATGTTTAACCGTACTGATGAGCTGTGATACAGCGAAACAGATCTGTCTGCGGATGACATATATATATATATATATATATATATAAATCCCCAGAAAGAAAGACATGTAGGTAAAGCCCTAAAAAACAGCTATTAATATTAAATTTATATTAACAATGATCCGATGTAAATAGTATTATCTGTTTACAGAACCAAATATGTATATTATATTAAATAAATTTCGAATTTTACATTCGTTGTATAGCTACTTCAGCAAGAATATTCTCTCTTAAGCAACGATTAAAAACAGTTCTTTTATTTCAAATACGGTACAAAAATTCACATACCCAAAGGAGCCCAAAAATCATATCCATACACAGGAAGTTTACATTAAAATAAAGAAAGGAGAGGGCGATGAGGAATTTCAGAAAGCAAAAGAAAAAAAATTATATATGTATATATACACACACACACATATATATATATATATATATATATATATATATATATATATACACCAGTTATTAGTCAGTCAAATCAAGCTAGGAAACATTTGTCAAAAAGTGCTCAATAGATATTTTTTAAAAAATTGAAATTTAACATGTAACCCTTTTAAATATTCTAATTAGGAAGATGATCAGTTTCAAATTTTCGGTATCAACAGGCGTTAAATGTTAAAGATTACCGAACGCACTGACCCACTGTTTGGTGAGATCAGTTAAGACAAGTTTAAGCCTGCTAAAACGAGCTTTGTACCTAGTTAAGGCGTAAGTGGGGGAGGGGGCTGAGTAACCTTTGATCAGTGGCCCGAGCGTCCGTGCTCGGGTTCAACACATAAAAAAAAGAACGTTGTGTCACAATTCGCTCCCGTGTGGAAGCAAGATCAATAAAAACTGATTCTTCTTTATGTGCCTTTCAGGACGTAGACGATCATGGCCTTCCACGTCTCCCTATCCCTGGTGCCTCTTAGCACGATTTCTACTGTAACGTCTCGCAGACCCCGTTATGTCATCCACCTGCTCAGGCCCTTCAAATATGTTATTCACTGCCTTCCTCCTTCTATCTGGCCTGTTAGTATCAGATTCTCCAAGCCCTCCTTCCTCATTGCACGTTCCAGGAACTATAGTTGTCTCTTTTTGATGCTCAATATTAATTTTCTTTTCGTTTCTATTCTTTCCAACACCTCATCGTTGCTTGCATGCTCGGTCCACGATATCCGCAGTATCCTTCTGTAGAACTACATTTCAGCTGCTTCAAGTTTCCCCCATCATCTTTGTTGACATTGTCCAGCATTTACTGCCATATTGAAGAACTGGCATCACGTAGCAATCTAGTACTCTCTTCTTTTGTTTCTAGTGTAAGTTTCCTGTGTCTTAACACTTTACTCAGCTTCTGGAACGCGTCCTTCGCCATGCCAATTCGTCTTTGGATCTCTGTGTCGCACTTTCCATCTCCTGTTAGAACACCTCCCAGATATTTAAATTTTCGTACCTGCTTGATTTTAAAATCCCCCACCTGTAATTGGCATTTTGGAATTTTTTTTTTTTTTTTTTTGCTGATTAGTCAACGCTTTTTTTTTTTTTTGAACGCATAACAGTTTAAAATAAGGGAGGGGTCATTCCTGCTATGTGATACCGAATTGTTCAAACTGTGGGTGTGTATATGTATTTAGAAAAATCTATGACAAAGGGGAATTTTTCTTGTGTGAAGGTTTTTCATCTTTTACGACTTCGTCAGTGTCTCCATTTTATTCGCTGAAAACAGCATTGCATGATAAAGCAAGGCCCAAACTTAAGAAAAAAATTTTATCGTCAATTTTTTCTTTTTGTTATTAAAAAGAACGATCAAAGTAATTTTTAATTGTTTTACTAAATTTTTTAAACCTAGTACATTCGACTTAAGGTCATATCACACTGGTAAGTACTTAGATGGGTGATCGCTTGGGAATACCAGGTGCTGTAAGCGTTTAGTGACGGATGTGCGTTGTGGTGCAGTGGATATCGGATCGGAAAGAGAAATCGGTGAGCCAAATTCGAATTCCAGTTGAATACCCTGCATTTACTTAAGCACTGGTACCCTTGGGAAAGGTATTCATCCGTCCCTTCCGTCTAGTTATGGGTTAAATAACAGGGTGGGACTTGGGGACCCTGCCCTTAAAAACAAATTCCAATGAATCTTGATAATCGAAAATAAAGAAGTATTATTAGACACAAAACTTATATAAACAATAAATTGTTGAAAGGAAAAGGTATTACCAGCAATAAATAAATAAAAATTTAGTTGACAATAAATGACCCGCCGAGGTTGATATGCCATAAAAAGAAACCAACCTAGTACATTCGAAATTTTGGTTAATATCTTGCTTTTTTTCTGAGGTCAGCGGTTTTCGTAATCTTTACGATTGGTGGTTTAGTTTCCTTTTTGTCAAGTGAAAAACAATTATTTGTGAATTCTTGCAGAAATCAAGTAATTGTCGGATTTTAATAACGATTTCAGGACTTGAAATTATTAAATTATTTTTTTAGAAAAATCTTGATAAATATTTTTTTTTTACATATGTTACCTCACGCCACCTGTTTGATTTCATGAAACTACATAATTAAAATGTAAATCATAATTGAAAATTGAAATATTAATCATAATTTTTTTTAACAACTATTCATTTCCCGAAAATAATGCAGTAAAACTATGACATTATATAAATAGAAAAGCAATTAAAAGTTTTTCAAAGTAAAATTTATTGAGGACAATATTGTCGTAAGAAAAAAATTTCGATGAACAAAAATTTTAATTGTTAACATTTTTTATAAAATGAATAATTTGTAAATCTTTTAAAATTGTGCATTAAAAGGATTTTTTTATTTATTGTTAAATGAAAAGTATATTTACGAATCAAGAATTGAGAAACTTGATACAAAATATCTTGCAACAAGATTTTTAAAATATTTAATTTTTATTTAGGGTTTAAACATTCACGTTTTTCTAAGCAAGTTATCGTTTTAAATCACATAACCGTTGACGTTATCAATATTAGAGAAGCTTTGTTGATTAAACACAGTTCCCTCACTATCAATTTGACAGTAGCGGAAATGGTGTTTGAAGTATTTTGTACGAATACATGTCATCCTCACGTTAAACCAGCTGCGCAAGGTGAATGAATAAATATACAGAATACGATACCATTCAGAAGAACGAAAGCAATGGCAGAAAACGCTCGGAACAAAAAAAACCATAGACAACATTTATATTCTTTACCGCCTAAAAGAAAAAAGGAAAGAAAGAATGCCTAAAAAACTCGTTCTTGTCGGCCGTATTCAATGAATTTGAGTATTATTTAACGGTCTGTCAACCTCTGTGGGTTATTTAATGCCAAAAATGGTAGGTTTTTGAGGTATTTTCTTTTAAATATTCAGTTATAGTGAAAAGGTTGATTTAGTCAGATTTTGATGAAAAAAATTATTTATATTATTTTAGAAAACTGAAGATGTCTTCTAGTTTTGTATTCAAAGCTGTATTGCTGGTAATAATTTTTTTTCCTTCAAAAATCTGTTAA